>LS593836.1:12334-30920 GCA_900490775.1 Pristionchus maxplancki
ACGTTAGTTAGTGCCAAGAGGAAGCGACTGTGTGCAACGGAACACGACAGTAAATGTGGAGTGAAATGAGAACACGACCGAGTGTCGTGAGGGAACGGTCTCAAGTGAAGTGAGGGAGAGGGGAGAGGCGAGGGCGCGGAGCAGAGAGCGCGCACACGCACTCCCGCTCTCCTCGTGAGGAGAGAGAAGGGGAAGATGAAAGAGACCAGACGCGAGAGCGCGTCTCTCTGTTGGGGGCGGGACGAGAGAGGAAAACTGCACACAGATAAGCGCGCGAGTGCGCGGCATGGGACGACCATGACCGCGCCTCACGGCGTACTGTAGCACGAGGGGGAATAGTGATTGAAAAGTGATTGAATAAGCATGGTTATTAGAATGAATGAATTATTGATGTATTTGGGTAGCAAATTCATGGAATTTGGTACAGTTACTTCTGCGGCAGTAATGAGTTTCAGAACGCCTCCGCTGAAATGAGCGCCCACATAATTGAATGGCGGTTATGGAAGGGTGATGTAGATTGACCTGCGTCGACGATTGCGTGCTAGATTTTCGAGAAAAGTCATGGCGTGGCATGTCTAACCACCTCGAGGTATTTTTTTATAAATTCCTCATACATTTTTACATATAATATCAATTTTCCAGGAGGTGCAAGTCGTAGGAACATTGCGAGCTATTTTTTGAAAAAAATCTAATCGACATTTTTCGACAATTTTCTCGAAAAGTCGAAGTTGAAAACCTTTGAAAATTGGAGCCTAGGCATAACTTTTAATGCTCTATCGAATGGGGTATAAATTGTGGGGGTAAAATGACGACGAAAATTTTCGATTTCAAAGATCAAAGATCAACTTTTGGGGTCATATTTTTGGCTGAAGTGTATCCCACCCCTTGGGAGTCTAACCACCAAGTATGAGCCTCCTGAGACCATTTTTAGCAGGTGTGCCACCCCTTCGACGTTCTTAGGCGGACCGCGTTTTAATCAGTGCTTTGGTAATCGTCGTTTACCGAATGAAATTGGATAGAATGTAACAGGTTATTAAAAATGTCGAAGGTAATTTTGGACAAGACATTTAAAAAAAACATAAAAACGAACGCGCTGGTGTCGGAAGGAGTTGCGAGTCTGAACTTGGCACAAGTTCTCTGCTCCCAAAAGGCAATTGCGTCACGGACCACTTCTTGGTACTGAGCGGCTGAAATAGTTAATTAGTGGCATAATTCGTTTAATAAGAGCTATGAGTTTCTCACTTACTCTAATTAGACAGAAATGGAAAGTAACGAACTTCAAACTAGAGTGAAGAGAATGTGCAATTGTCAAGACGCAATTATAGATAAAAGCAGTAACTAACGGAAACCAGGCTGGAAAGTGTATGGGATCACGGGAGCTCCAATGGGTTGCCTGACGACGTCTCATAGGGTTCTCGGGATCGAAGTCGAGAGCGACCTTCCATTGCTCGACCTTCCAATAATCGGAATTTGAACCTCTTTGTGAAATTCTGAGTGGTTCTTCTACTGCAAAAAGAGTTTCGGAATAACGATTTTGCACATTCTAGGCCGCTTTTGAAAAGGCTAAAGCAAAACTTACGGAGAGAGATCGATATCTCCCTCGAACAAGTCGGTCTTGTTCGAGTTGATATCCAGTTCCGTGGGAATTCTGATGAACGTCTCGTTTCCGGTGTGAGCTGCGGCGAATTGTTTCTTGAGAATCGCGAGCTCGTCTTGATGTTCTTTTCTAGAGAATTCCTCCTCAACTTCACGAGACATTTCCTTCTCGATACTCTTGATGACATCCTTGGTGAGAACGTCGGGACTGGCGAGGAAGAGGGACAACATCTTGGGCTGGAATTGCACATTAATTGGTGATTATTAGACATATAATTAATTTCATAATTAAAAAAGAAGCAATACCTGGATTAGAAGTGAATCTCCAGCTGCTGAATTGATGCTGATTAACGGAAACTGATGCTTTTATACCACATTTATGTTATAACCCTTTTGTTCAGCCCAAATTTCTTTGTAAAATAGAATGGAATGCGCGTTTCACTCAATCTTTTGCTTATTTGCCGTTTGTTCAGTTGCATGTCAAGATTGCGGAATGGATGTTGATAGAAAATTATTTTTAGTCTCGCTTTTACTATTTTCGTCTGATTCTGACCTTCCGAATTCGATGATAACTGTGAAAAATCATTTCATCAATGCAATAGAAAATCAACGGTCACGGCCTGATTGTATGTTATTAAAGATTGTTTCAATTTTGAAATTGCAACAGCAAGATCAAATCATGAAAAGACCAAACCATGGAAATGTTTCGAAGAAATTCTGATTGGAACCACAAATCACTCTGTAATTGCGAAGAATCAGTGATTGAACTATTCATTTCTCCATTCGAAGAGGAGAAATAGTGTGATGAATGAAGAGATTTTACTTTCTTTGAAACACTAATCAGCAACTTGCACCCTATTCAGAATACTGATTTACTCTATTGAATTCTTGACCATTTTTGAAAATTGTTTATTTGCTGAAACATCTTTGAAAGCGTTGGCTATCTGTGATCAACGGGACTGAAGTTGTAAGTAAGTTGCAAGAAGTGTGACTCCCATCTAAATGTTAACAGAACGGAACCAGGGTGAGGCATTTAGAAACATATATTTACAGGAGTGCAACAAGTTCCGCAACAGGTTTGGGATGCACATCACTTCCGTATCAACAGTTCGTAATAAAAAAATTTCAAATAATATCTTTTCTCGAAAAAAGTTATGCCGGAGAGGCTGAAAAACTGCAAAACTTCCATTTCATTACATTGTTTCGCTTGAATTCACAACAAAGTTTTAGTCATTTTTCGTTTTTTTTTTATTTGTTCCAGTGTCCATTCAGTCGAATAGTTCCGATGAATTTCCAGGAAAGACGCATCCAAAAACGCAATTAACCATTGCAACCATTCAATTGTGTGGTGAGCGTCATGCATACATGATTTTCTGAACTAATCGTTCCACTCTGCTCTTTTCTCTTTTCAAATACCATTAACCATGCACATTTTCTTCCTTCTAAAATTCTAATTATGCTGGCGCGCTCATCTGTGGAGGCGTTCAGGAACTCATTACGGTAACTAAAGCGCATTCACCTTGCAACACAACAATACTTATAATCCGTTTGAACACTTCTTGATCATTCGGAAATGGGGCATTACCAAGACTTGTTTTCCAATTATATTTGGAGATCGGTTTAGTGCCTACAGACAAGAACCCCAATCTGCCAACGACAATCATGTCATGAAAAAAGTGAAAAAGCGACACACATTTGAGAAACTTTGATCTTCATTCAATTTCATTAGCGCTTTGGTATTTTCAGTTTTCTTTATTTATATGGCGAAAGCACATGAGGCATTTTCTGATTTTAGGTGTCCATTTTCAAACGAACCATTATTTTACTATGAAACCAAACCTATTCTAGGGTATTTCGCTTGGTCCGTCTAGGATGACCTTTCAAGACCATTGTCTATGCCCTTTACCCCTTCCTCCCTTTCATAACCGCCATTTAATTATGTGGGCGCTCATTTCAGCGGAGGCGTTCTGTAACTCATTACTGCCGCAGAAGTGAATTGACCTTGCATCTCTAACCGGAAATAGGAGCAATCCAAAGAATTCTTTAGCATTTTGAAATCCTCAGATAGCCCAAGCTGTTGATTGATGATTTCCAACAAGAGAAATCTGCGGACTGAACGCACTACAATTCCATAATCGAAACAGAGAGAGATACATCGAGACGTTTTTGGGAAACGTTGAACCTTTCTTCAGTTTCTTTCACGCTACAATTTCATATTTCTGTTTCTTTAATATGCGCTAGCGTTCACTTCACGACGAACGAAAAATAAGCAAAATTCTAATTCTGGAAGCGTGGGCATGATTCGAAACATCTTCTTCCTTCATAGGTATGTAGATCATCTTTTAGTACATTTGACTATGCCCTTTACTCCTTCCTTCATTTCATAACTACGATCTAATTATATGGGCGCCAACGGGGGCGTTCAGAAACTCATTACTGCAGCTGAAGGGAGTTGACCTTGCATCTCTAACCACGCACAGTGCCGAAATAGCTTTATATCGGATGGTTCCGCGAGCCAGCAGACCTATTTATCAAATAATGTCTGTCAGCAGGAAACACGGTAAGATTGCTTTATTATTTTAAAAAGGTGATGCACATTGCTTATTGGATCAAAAATGGAGATAGGTCGGAATGCAGAGATGCGGAACAATTAAGACCACAGATGACTGTCTGATAATAACTTGATTAAAATATTTCACCCAAGTTGTCATTAATCGAAATCAACGAAGAAACAACATGTGATTCATCATAAAAATATAATTCAAATCCATTATGAAAACGTGATTTTAGCATGAAATCATGAACTTACCGTATCTACGCAAAGAAAAAGCGCAAAAACGATGAAAAAAGCTGAAGGTGTGACTGCTGTTCACAACCGATTTTCCACCCCGCAATTTCCCTTGACATTTACCATTCGGTTTTTAGATGTTAAAAACTCGTTTCGGTTTAGACATCCTTCAATTATTTCCCTCGAGAGCGCCGACTTTGAAACAAGACACACTGTCACATCATTCATTTTCGCAACACGAAGCAATTAGCAGTGACATTTACAGCAGTGTGTTTTGCGCGCGGGAACTGGGCTCAAAGGGGCGGAGCTTTCTAAAGTGTGCCAGAACTTTGTAGTTAACGAGAGTTCATGTAGAATCGAGAGAGGGAAGAGTTCCTTTGGGGCGGATCTTTCGCCTCCGGCTAGTATTTAAGGACGGCCAGAGTCCTGTCCTGCATAGTCCACATCGAGACTCAGTCCTCGATCATGGCCTTCTATCGTACCCTTCTCCCGGCTCTCCTGGTCTCAGCTGCCTTGGCTGATGAGGAACTCGGCCCCTTCACCAAGGACTTCGTCAAGTTCCTGAACAGGTGCGGTAGCTCACTCATTCGGGTAGAAGTCCAACGAATAGGTTGACTAGGCACCGCGGCTCAATGAATAGGCACTATGCGCATTGCTTCGGTACGGTAGCTTAACGTAGGATAGATGTCAACCAATTCCGAGCCAAGCCGATGTACCTGTCGAGTCCTTAAATCGCTCTCTTAGCTACCAGCCTCCCAGTAGAACTCTATTTAGCGGTAGCTCACTCAATCGGAACTGGAACGCATCACACAGATTAAAAAGCCAGGGGACGCGGGGGAAGGGTGATTCGCAGATCCATTACACTGCTGAACGATGGCCTCGTTCGCAAAACCTAGATCAAGAATGCAAGAGCAAGAAAACGAGAGACATTCTAGCCAAGCGAATGGCTTTTGAACTATCGGTCTGACCCAGAAGAAGTAGAGTAACAGTTGATCGCTTTTCCCTCCAGGAACCCGGAGCGTAACGAGTATGCGATCAGCACGTACGAGGGCTATGGAGTGAACGGAACCTTCGGAGGAAAGGCCAAGAACGAGAAGGTAGGTTTTTTTTGTTTTTTGATTACGGTACATTTGGCATACAGACCAAGGTTCACATTTAGATGGATTTCACCCACCAACCGGTTATCTTCGTCCATGGTAACTCCGATGCGGCCCTGTACGACAACGTCAATTCCACTGGATGGTCCGCGTCGGTGGAGTACTTCCGGGTATCGTATTCTTGATCCTACTGTTAAATACAATTCATTTCCCTACCGTAACCCACTGCCCTTCCTCCCCAAACCCAATTGCAGGCCCAAGGCTTCAAGGGTTACGAGCTCTACGGTCTCACCTACGGCTCCCGCAACATCACCAACTCCTTGAACAAGTCAGTTTCCAGCCTTGTCTAACTCAACGAGTCTCTGTGCCTCTCCTTTTCCCGCACTCTCTCGCCTCTCTGATTGGCCAGAGATCGTGCGAAATTGAGAGACGACTGGCCAGAAGAACTACCGTTACCTAACCTTTGCAGCTACATCAAGTGCCGTAATCTGGTCGGACTCCGTCGTTTCATCGAGTCTGTTCTGGCATACACTCAGGTATCAACGCTCCTTATCTCAGATTTAAAAGATCTTTGATCTTTGAGGCGGACAAGATCGATATCATCGCTCACTCTATGGGAGTTTCACTGGCGAGAAAGGCGATCCAGGGAGGACTGGTAAGATTAATTTCCCGAGAATTGAGCAACCTAACCAACACCAATACTGCGAAAAGCATTTTTTTAGGAAATCTCTAAAACTTGCGTTTTAACCCAATTGCCGGGGAATTGGGACAGGTGCACCTATTCGAGAGTTAGTTAAGACTGCAACATCTGAAAGGCTCCAATCTGTAGTCCCTCGCGCTCTCTCAACTACCTCTATTCAGCGGCCTCGTGAAAAGTGCAATTAGTGTTCAAAACTGCCTGAATCCTTCCGAAGAACACGCTCGATGTTTGAGACCAAACTAATTAAGTGAACCGATCTGATTTTGCTCCCTGATGGGTTAGAGAAAGTGATAGAGCATGTGAAACTGAGATAATCAAACCAAATTTCGAAAATCTTAATAGAAAACATCTGCAGATTCACATGACGGAGGAAGTGTGCGACCTCGGAGATTCGATTGCGCACAAGGTAGCCTTCTACTCCTATCCTACCGTAACCCGTAATAGTCCTACCATAACACATCTACAGTAATCTACAGTATCCCATCTACCGTACCCTTCCAGATCGATGCTTTCGTCGCCATCTCCGGTGCCAACTACGGTATGTGCATGTGCCTGCTGGACTTCGTCAAGGGATCGAACGCGTGCGGTCAGGTACGGTAGCGGCGATTTCCTAAATGTCGCACTGTTGAAAATTGATGTAATTTCAGGAGGGTTTCACGCCGGGAACTTGTGGCAACACCGGAGGCGTCGACGCCTGCGGCAATGAGGAGTCAGAGTGCGAGAAGGTACGGGATAATAAATAAAAATGGATAACTAAAAAATAAATAAAATAAAAAATTCAGGACGACTACGCTTCAGTGCTCCAGCAGATCAACAAGGGCAAGAAGGAAGCCTCGTTTGTCGCGTCCCTTTGGTCCAACAGTACGATTTACTCTGATCTAATAACTTATTTTGTTTTGTTTATCAAATTGTTTTTTTCAGAGGACCAGGTACTCGGAAAGGGGAACTTCGTGTGGGGAAGGAAGACCTCAGAGGTGATTACGTTGTTGATAAAAGAAAATAAATTTGAAAAAAAACAAATTAAAAAATTAAAATGAAATTAATTAATCAGGTGGCCAATTCGGACTATACCCACGCCTACGAGGGATACGATCACTTCGAGGTTAGTCTATAGGAGAAACTTATCCGCATTTCGCACGCTCTCTCGCAAAAAAAAACTTAACAAACTAGGAAAATAAAAAAAAATTGTAGAAGAAAAGTTTTTCCAGACCAAGGACCTGACGTTCAAGGACCAGTTCAGTCTCGTCACCTCTCACTCTCGCCATTCCACCCGTTCCAAGAGACATCATTATGAGAACTAGACTCCTTGTCTAATCAAGAGAAAGACGATTGCACCCCAACACTAGCTCCCTTTTTTTAGCACCAAACTGCACTAATTAGTACCCAGTACTGCACTATAACCCTACATTATCCCACGGCTAGAACAACCTACTAATGATCCCGAATTGTAATCTCATACATTATACTCCTCTAGATAGAAACTCCCCAAGTGATCAAAGATCACGTCCATACTTGTCCCGCAGCACGATTCCACCTTGCTTGCGACCCCGTGATAAACAAGTACTTGTTAATGGACGAATTTATGCGCAATTACGAAGACTGATCGAAGAGTTCCGTACGCAAGTGAACATGGGAGGAACACAAACAAGATGCAGGAATCATACATCGTGCGACCTTAGCTCTGGAAAGAGAGAGCCTTTGAAGAAGCACGGCGAGAGAGAGAGTGCGAAATGCGAAGAGTGAGAGGGAGATGAGGGGAGAGGATCAGGGTTTCAGAAAGGGCGACCGATGACGAAGGAATGCTCTAACTCTCTCGCTTTCACATGCTCACTCGCTTCTCTGGCCATCGAGAACATTGCAAAATGAGAGAGTCAGACGATTGTTCCGGAGGCTTCATGAGGCCTGCACGTCATAGGCGCGGGGAAATCCACGAATGGGCTAAATAATGGCAGTCTCAATCCGTGATACAACCAAGAAATTCACGATTTCTCGTGACTTGTGATTTGATATACGTCTGTCGAACATTCGTAAGATGACAATATCATGACCCTCTTCGTTCGAACTCAACTCTCCCTTCGTCTAGCTTCACTTCTAATTATCCGGTTGATTACTTCTTCCCGATATGATGTCAGCTTTTTTTAGTTCATTTTTTAGTTTTTGATGTATGTTAGTACGAGTATTCGGTATTAATTAACGGATCCATTCAGATCATTGGGACAGACAAGTCTGCATTGAAGCACAATTGAAGGTGACCCTCTGCCTAGTTGTGGGGATATATCAAAGATCGTAGGGAGGGGTATAATGAGGTTGAGGATGGATGTTATGAATGCAAGTACTGTAGGCGAATCGGGGTGAGCAGGGATGGTTTATGGTAGACGAGGGTGAGAAAGTTGCAGTCGATGAGTTGTGATTGGATTGCGGTAGGTACGGGGGTGGATTACGGTAGATAATAGCTGGGTCATATTATCTAATTCTCACAGCAGATCTGAGCGATTCTGTAGGGAGTGCACACTCGATCGCAACAGAGAGTCGAGATGAGTGTGGTGTCGGCTCCACGACGGAATCGGGCGAAGATGCGCTCTGTAAAGTTCACTGGGATTTTGAAAATCAATAACCGGTAAATAGAAATTCCATAACCGGGGGAAAATCCATAGTCCATTACCGGAAAGTAGTCAACTCACTCTTTCCATCGCACTTATCAGGGCGACAGAGGTCGTTGTCCATGATGAATTGAAGGAGGTCCTTCCCACATTTTCTGAATTCCTTGTGAAGGTCGAGAGATCTCTTCTTCGGATTGAGAGAATGAGACTCCTCATTCTCGAATTCATCTGATTCGAGATTGGGGATGGAGAGCGAAGAGGAAATAATGAGGTGGAGGAAGAAGAGGAGGACGAGTTTGAGTGGCATCTGTAAAAGAAGTGAGTTAATAGGTCGTTTCACACAAGGGATACAATGAAACATAGAGGAAGTCACACAATCTAGAGATGAAAGAGTAGGTAAATCGAAATCGAATGAGAAAGGTGGATTTGAAGAAGGCGGAGTTGATGAGAGAAGAATCGATACAGAATAGTCACGGATAGAAATAAGACAGAAGAATGACGAGAATAGAAGAATGTCGAGATGGAGGCGGTCGTTGTGCTAATGAATCCATCTTCTTGTAAGAGGCTTATGCCATGATACTCATTTGCTTCCTCCATATCCTTTTATACGCCCACAAGCCCGTTGCCCCGCGCATTGCGCCAGACAAATAACATTGAAAAGGACTAAAACTAGAGTTAAAGTCGAGATCTGGAGCAAATTGGACATACAGAAGCACGAATTTTGCCGATTTTCCATCCATTTCTACGAATTCTCATCGTTTTTCCTCCAAAAAAAAGTGTTGGCATTTCCCAGGCATGTGATTGTTCCTGGTAGTCAAGGATTCTCAGGACAATGAAAAAGTGAGAGATA
Source organism: Pristionchus maxplancki (assembly GCA_900490775.1). NCBI lineage: Eukaryota > Metazoa > Nematoda > Chromadorea > Rhabditida > Neodiplogasteridae > Pristionchus > Pristionchus maxplancki. The sequence goes on from LS593836.1 coordinate 21,966, forward strand.
TATGCAATAGTATCGAATGCAAATGCCAATCCCTTCGGCTGTGCACCCAAATTCATAATTTTCAATAATTTATCATAGTTAGTGTGAATGAATACACACTGAATTGAAGTGCGTTGCTTGATCGAAGTCATTCATCTGGTAGGCGATCTTTCACGGGTACGAGAGAGGGTGGACGGGGGGGAGGGGTCGGAAGGACCCACAACGTGACACGAGTGGACCAACGGTCTCGTCGAAGGACTTTTCTCATCGACGATTTCCTCTTTTTGTGAAGTCGATTGACTCAGTTCATCATACACGTTTTTATTAGTCCTGACGGACTTACGAGCAAGAAATGCAACATTAATGCTTTGATTGGAATGTGATTGGGATAGATCTCGTGACAGATTCGAGCGGAAACGAAGTGGAAATGAGTGTGAGATTTGTGCAGTAAACCCGATGGTAATCAAGCTTAGACATAGTTGAACAAGATGTAAGTCATAATGAAGGAGATGAGAGCGGAGACGGGGAAGCAGAGCAACCAAACAATGACGATCTGGAATATAATTTGTTATTATTATTATGATTAATTTTATTTTGTTGTTGTTATTGAATTATATTTACCTTCCCGAAGACCTTCCAGTCGACTCCTTCAGATGTCGACTTGGTCATTCCAACAAACAGAACAGCACCGACGGCACAGTGAGTCGAAGAGACAGGAATTCCTGGAATATATAGGTTTCAAGATGTTTTCGCTTTCAATTATCACCTAGTTTAGCGCAGAAGAGAACGGTGAACGCAGTTCCCAGCTCGACGGTGAATCCGGACGGCGCTGACACCTGTATTAAATTGATGTTTTTAAATATTTTTATTCAATACAAGCGATTAGTCAAGCTTGAGACAGCTTGAGAGCTTGAGACTGAACTGAAGTTATTCTCTACCTCAGTAGTGATCTCCTGTGCGATGAGTTTCATCGTTCTGTGTCCGAGAGTAACGAATCCGGCAATCATAGCGATAGCTCCGAAGAAGAGCAAATACTGCATGTCGTCACGAGTTTCAGCCGGAGTGAGCGCCCACCCAGTCTTGTACGTCAACCTGAATTGTCACTGAATTTCCCTCATCGGTCAAATAAACTAGAGAGCATGGGAAAGAGGGAGAGTCTAACCGCTCCCCGGTATTGTAGTGCAGTCCAACATACTCACCAGATAGCAACTAGCGGTCCGACAGTGTTCGCTGTGTCGTTCGCACCGTGCGAGAAGGAGAGCAGAGAGGCAGAGACCATTTGGAGAGCATTGAACACCTGCAAGTGTCATTCTTGCCCATTATTTTCGAAATATCAGTGTGTCTTTGTCAAAAGCCAAGGACACAGCGCCCTCATGTAACCAAGACATCACGTACCTTTGAAGCGAGCGGATCTTCAGTGACGTTCTTGGTGATGTACTTGTACCAGGGACCGGGAGGAGGGTCGATCTCGCCGGCCGGAAGATGTTGCTTCACTCCGTTCACAATGGTGAACGAGGTGTCGACGATCTTATTCGACGAGATGTCACCTGAAGTCAGATAAATTAACTTCTGGTGCTCTTTTGCATGTGCTAACATAATCATTCAGATTGAGTTTTAGCGATTAAAACGAAAAAAAAATTACGAGATCTGAGCGGGATTCCTCCGTTCTCGGCGTGTTTCGCCTTGTCCTTCTCATAGAGACGAATAGCGCGTTGACGCAACCATTTGCGAAGAGGGAAGTGAATGAGGAGACCGACGGAGAAGGCGATGCCTAGCGAGATCAGAAGGGCCTGCCACCAGTTGAGAGTGTCGAAACCGAGGTCTGAAGAGGGGGAGATGAGAGATGAGAAAGTAGTGAAGATCAGATACTGAAGATGACAAAAAAAACGCAAAAAAACAAAAAAAACGCACACTTGGATCCCTCGAAGATGCAAGCAAACAGGTTGACGGCGAGAGTGAAGACCATGAAGACGGGACAGAGAAGGAGGGCAGCCTGAAGTGAGAATGGTGGTTTTCTAAGTTAGTCGATCAAACTGAGGGTTATCCATGGAAATTTGCAGTATGAACCAAAAAATCCACTGATTACCTCAAAGGTGTGTCTTCTCATTAGAACGGAGAACTTCACGACCAAATAGAAGATCGAGGAGAAGAAACCAGCGACGATCGGGGAGAGGAACCACGAGATTACTGCAAATTGTTACTATAACGAGAGAAAACAATGCTCATCCTAGTCTGCATTGCTGCTACTACGCGATGGGTGTTAGTCTACACCCTGTGTACATGTTACATGCAATATTTGATCCAATATTCTCACCAATTCCGATGATCTCCAACCACTTGATGCCCTGATTTCCTCTGAGATAGAGAGTAGCGGCGAGCGTCGCTCCGACGATTGCATGCGTGGCAGAGACGGGAATTTTAAAAACGGAAGACACGATCATAAAGACGGAGACTCCGAGGAGGGTGCCGACCTGGAATTAAAAATAATTTAAAATAATTTTAAATTAAAAAAAAAACCAACCTGTCCGTACATGAAGTCGGCAGAGGTGTATCGAGCGCATTCGATGATGGGAGTCTCCCCGGCGGAGGGAAGGGCAGGAGGAGAGAAGGTTGTCGTCTCTGAATGTATTTAGAGTTTTGTTCAATCATTGACACATCACCGTCTATTTCTCAGATAAGATAGGCTATGCTATTGTAGTATCTACCTCGCGCATTTCTTGGGCCATTAACATGTCATTGAGTGTTCTTTCTCCTCCAAGAGTAGGTTAACAAGGCTATTTCAGACCGAGATGACTATCAAGATCGTCTAAGCGAACAGAGGGCCATAAAATCGAATCACTCTGAGAGAGAGCTCAAGAGCTCAAGAACCGAACCCGCTACTTCCTCTCCTCCAGTCGTAAAAATCATCTTATCGTAAACTGCCAACCTCTGTCTATTTCGCGCTGCGATCGTAAACCGAGTCTACATTTAGTCTACGTCTGACCGAAATAACAAACTATTCTGGGCGAACGGCAGTGAGTAACTCGAGTCATGAACCTACTTCCGCTTTCAGTTTCGAAAATATGACCGAATCTCCAGCGTCCGACAATCTCATCGCTCAAGTCTCTTTTCATTTTCGAAAATATGATGAAATCACTGACCGAGGGAGGTGTTTGTGACCTGGCAGAAGGGCACAACGACGTAAGTGTGATTCGTCGGCTCGTATTGGGCGTAGACGTCATAGACGGAGACGTCCACGATGCCCGTCCGAATCGTCTCAGTGACCTTTCAATCAGGCCACTAATTAGAGGGATGAATAAATCGTCGATACGACTCACCTTGTAGCCCAGCAGCACTGCACCCAGAGTGTTGAAGATGGCGCAGAGGATGTAGGCCTGGAAAGGTACAATTACAGTAACCTTCGAGATTTCATGGTAGTGTAGCTATTGAAGAGAAACAGATAACGTACATACACCAAAGTGACCCTGGTGGCCTACCGTACGCTACAGTAACCCTGGTCCTTTAGTATTTCTTACGTAACGCCGAACGGAAACGACCCTTACTGTAGTGATTATGGTACAGAATCTTACGATAACCCTTACTTTAGACGACAACTCACTGGCGAGATACCTTAATATACAAAATCCTACCGTAACCCATTTGGTCTACCGTACCTGCCACAGCTTGACTGTTCCCGCACCGACGGACGTTCCCCAGTCATTGCACGCGTCGTTCGCTCCCATTCCGTACGAGACGGCGAACGCGAAGAAGAAGGCCACCCACTGAAATTTGTCTGACTCTCTCCATTTTGCGTGCTCTCTCGCACTCTCTGACTATTTTCGAAAATGATGCTTCGAATTGCATCAAAACCCACAATAAGCCATGTGAAGTGGTCCGTCCATATCGGACTGTAGATGAGCTCGCTGAGAATCGTCATGTTCTGAAAGGAGATGGGATAACTGGCGCGAGATCTGGGAGAGCACCGAGTGATGAGACACTGAGGGGCTAAACAGTGCCTAAATAGTGGGCATAATGAGGCAATTTAGAGGGACGCGAAGAGTTGCAAGATCGAATGACTATAGAGGGAGGGGTGTAACTGATGGGTGCACGAAAACGAATGAACCAACTGAGATCGAAGGACTAAAGAATAACAGCAAGACGCCATTGAACCAAGTGATGCGAGATCGAGAGGGCTAACTGCCATTGAGGCTCACAGTTCACCCAAGGCCACGAATGCGCTGCGGGTCGCCGCTTTTATTGGTCAGCAGAGGGGAGGAGAGAGCGCGCGCGCTCAAAGAGATCAAGAGCGGTTCGGGGAGAGAGGAGAGCGCGCTATTTTTTGGGAACACCCCGTCTATATTCAGCGTACTGCTTCCGTTTTCGGAACACCGTTTAACGAGATGAAAAGACCAAAGGGAGAATAATTGCTTTTGATCCAAGTGGCGTGTTGCTACGTAGTCGAAAGGTAACTGAAAACGACGAACGGAAACTGATCAGTAATTACGAAACCATCACAAGTTCGAAGGAGAAAGTAATTAATCTGAATCTAACTAATAGCTCGTCAACGATGAAAGGACTCCCTCTCATTCAGATCAAAGGCTTATCGTCTCTGCCGATCTTGCAGCGTGAAAAGACCAACTTTACCAGACAAAATGACGAATTCGCACGGCTAAATTACCCCGCGTACTCACTACTGCGAACAAGGTAACAGGCGTGGGAAAGGGCGATACAATGGATGGTTCTTCCAGTCGAGACGAGAACGATTAACAGGGTCAATGGTTGTTTGGATCAGAGAGACAGCCTATGACAACTTCGCGCGAGACCAAAGGCTTATCGTCTCGGGTGAACTCGTCGCGTGGAAAGGCCGATTACCACTCTACTACTACCGTGTGAAAATTGCGCCCACAAAACCAAACTTCTTTGCCATGCACTCTAAAAGTGAAAGTGAAAGGATTGTGCCAATCCCGAAAGGGACAGTCGATGACCCCTGGCTCTCCCCTCCCCTATTTTCCTTTATGTATTACTCCAGATTACTCCCGGAAAGTGCGATTCAGCCAATTGACCAGCTGTTTGTTGCGTGAATCATTGTATTTCCAACAATATCTGCCACCTTTTCCTCTCGACGGAAGTGATTTCTCTCGATTTCGTCCAAGAGCAAGCTAAATAGGGAGTCGCGCTGTCTATTCTCGTTTGAGCACGAACTGCGTATTTTTAGAAATCGCGAGCGCGTTCTCTTCTTTATTGCCTTTTGAAGGTGATTGACTCTTTGTACTGCCTCCGTTTGAGCTCGTCTTTCTCATTCCCGAGATATATGTTAGATTAGAGCTGATCGAGAATGAAACGGCAATGATCCTTGCTTTCTGACAGTTCCGCAATATCGTCGATTCCGAAAAAATTAACAGTACAGGCACCGAAATTATTCTCGATAATGAGAAAGGTAATCGATCTCTGTACTTGAATATTTTATCTTTCTTTGTTGCGAGGCCTAGTGTTACATCATTAGCGTGTGATAACGGAAGAGTCGAACGCTCTTCAATTAGCAAGTGAGTGTGAGAAACATGCAAAATCTCTTCCATCTAGCAAATTTCTCACATTAGAACAGGCAGAGCCCCTTGAATTCAACTGATCTTTGATCTTCATTATAATTTGGCTTCAAAAAATTTTTTTGGCAAAGTTGTCTAAAGACCCTCCCATTCCATCTCTCGGGTTCGATTCCCGGCTGAATCAGAGCCTCCGCCCGCTAGAGAAAATCTGATGCTTGATCACAGGGTAAAGTATGTCCGAGTGGTGCCGTTGGATTTCAAAACGTGCGGTAGACAGTACTGGAGAGAACGTGTTCCACGCTGTCCTAATGTAATTGTGCTCGCTCATGAGAAACCGTCCACGGTCTTTGTCCTTTGATCTTGTATCTTTGCTATTTCTTTATTACTAGGCCGATTGACACATGATTATCGTCAATTAGAGAGTGAGTGCGGCAAACTCGCAAAAATCATTTCAACCTGGTCCATTTCTCACATTATTGAGGCTAGGGACCGTTGAATTCATTGTATTTCTAATCTTCCTAACCATTTCGTTCCACAGTCCAACTTCGGCGGCTGGATGGGCTTCTTCATCGGTCAAACTAAATCAATCGACTGAGATACATTTTAGGAGATCCCACCCCCAGACCCTCTGGAATTTTCTGCAGGCCCATTGTCTGACGTCAGGATAAATATGATATGGTTTGGTAGTGAAAGGTTTATTAATGTTAGCATAGTATGATGATTATGGAGATACTGAGATGATTATGACTAAAGTGAGAGATTATTAATGAGTGACTGAGATAATAATGATTACTGCTTCCAACGGGCCATTTAATGATCAAAGCTCGAATAATTCTTCGTCAGATTCGTCTGTATCCTCGCCGTCGGATTCATCAACATCATTCTGGCCCCGATCATCCATCTCGATATCATCTAAAAACTTCGAGGGATGAATGGGTTATGGGTAGATAATAAAAGATGATTCGGCAGATGAAAGAGTTGTGAAAAACTTAATGACACTCCCCCACTGCTCATGCCTAATCGCCTGTCAGAGACGACGAAAGAGCATGACAAAAACATGGAAATCAATTATTTCGTATTATCTCTCACTTGGTTTAGCTGATAGACAGTTGCGCAGCCTTTCATCCGAAGTGAAAGGCCAAGTGACTATACTCACCGGTACTCACTTCGCGGTTGATTCTAGCCATGTTCCTGCGGACATAAGGCGAGTAGACCCTCGGAGGCACGTAGACACGGTTCTGAGCTGGACCGAACCAACCGAACAAATCTGGAAAAAAGAATCATCAGACTATCATGCAATTCGATTTCTCGTAATTAGGCATTATTGATGCCTAGTGTCTCGAATTTTTAAGAGACCCTCCACGAGAGAGTGGAAAGAGTCCACGGATGGCCAAAAATTAGATCCGGCTCATATATTTTTTCTAGAGTGAGGGCCCATAGGGACAGGTGATGGCATACTTAGCTAAGCTCTAAGGTCGTTTTTGGGTGAGTTACATGGGGGGTCGATTTTAGGGGTCGAAAAAATCGATGTCTCAGATTGACTCAGAAAAAAGCTTATCCGAAATCTGAAAAAATCACTGTAGGCGTAGAATTCTGCGTAGATTCCAAAAATCACAAAATTTGAATGTAAAAAAAATTATGAAAACCGATAACTTACTAATTTATACCAAAATAACATGTTTTTCGAGCATAACTTTTTTCTTTCGCATTTTCTCGCTCTCCCATGTTGAAATTCGGACTCCACGGGCAAAAATACATCGGTTAAGCTTTTTTCTGAGTGAATCTGAGACATCGATTTTTTCGACGCCTATAATCGACCCCCATGTAACTCACCCAAAAACGACCTTAGAGCTTAGCTAAGTATGCCATCACCTGTCCCTATGGGCCCTCACTCTAGAAAAAATATATGAGCCGGATCTAATTTTTGGCCATCCGTGGACCCCTACCAAGTTCTTACGTTCTCTCGTGGAGGGTCTCTTAAATGAGCGTGTGATATCACAGCATAGTTAGGCAGTAATCTTCACATGTATTGGCGGTTTCATTGTAATCTTCGAGATAATGGCTCACCTCTCTCTTCCGCGATGTCCCAAAGAATCCAGATGACATAGAAGATGAGGATACTGCCGATCCCGATCACGTAGGTCTGAGATGTGATTGAACGGTGCAATGTTGGAATGGAACAATTTTCTCAAAAACGTTCATCTCGGAACTTTTTGAACAAAGGAGTTCTGGAACTTGATTCAATTATCCTTTGTTCTAAAAGTTCCGAGATGAACGTTTTAATAAAAATGCTCCATTCCAACATTGCACCGATTGAACCTATGATTATCTCGTGCACTCCCTACCATAATAACTTGATATATGAATGCTGCTTCCCATCCTCCATCAGGTGCGCCTTCTTTATAGATATTCATCTTTCTACAGGGGAAGATGGAAAAGGAAGGAAGAAGGGGAAAATGGGGCTGGATTCCCATCTAGAGGAGGGAAGAAGGCCTAATTGTACGTGGGAATATTTCATCGACTAACAGAGAGGTCAGCGCTGCCTCAATAACAAATCCCAACAAAATGGAGACTAGAACGGAGTATGCCTTATCTGTTTAGATATGTCAAAGTGATAAATAGTTCCATAATAATGAAATGAGTTACTCGCTGCACCAGCCCTTGTACCACTGATCAGCCCACTGAGTCCCTCCAAGCACCTTTTTTCTGAAAAAGCGAGTTGAGATCATTCACATGTAAGTTTAAATCATCAACAATTCAATAAAAATTATACCTCGGCCCTTTACTTGGCTCACAAAAAATCATCTCCGTACATTTCTTAGTTGCCTATTCAAATGTCCGTTCAATATTACAGCACCACTAGACGCAAAATCGTTTTGATACACAAAATAAGTGAAGCAATAAATTAGATTTTTAATGCGATCTTACCTATAAAAACGGGAATGATTCGTGTATGGGTGTAGTATGATTCTCCTCATCTTCACTTTCCTTCTTCCTTTCTCATCGGCTGATATTCTCAGCGATCATCTCACAAACAATGTGAATGTCACCGTCGAGCCCTGTGATGATTTCTTCCTTCACGTCTGCTCTCAATCAATCAATTCGTCCGAGTTTCCATTTGCCAAAATCTCCAAATTCTATGAGAAAATTGCTGAGAAGTATCTAAATATAAGCAAATCCCGTAATCTCTCAATAATGGTGAGCAAATAGGTAGTATTGATTATGAGGCCGATCGCATAAGAATCGGACAGATCCCTGGATATTTGGCACAGGCCAAAAAATGAAATTCTCTGAAACTGTGCGATTTGAGGTTCTCAAGGGTGCTGATGACCATGGACATACTCATTTTTCATATCGAGCCGTCGTTGGCTTCAGAAGACTTGACGTCGAAAACAGTTTTTCTGGAATTTCTCTTTCCCCGATGACGCTAAAATTAAGCAAAAATGTTTTCCTG
>LS593836.1:38700-125851 GCA_900490775.1 Pristionchus maxplancki
ATCGATACAGGGGAGGGCGAGAGAGTGCGCAAACATGAGAGACCGCAGACACGAGAGGGAGAGATAGGAGAGGAGAGGGGTAGATCAAGGGACGGTGCGCCGAATTCTGACCGTTTTCTCTCCACAATTCGCCTGCACTCCGAATTCTGTGATGTACGATTTGGCTGAAATTTTTAATCTAGCACCTTTTCGATATTGCACATCGATCCATGTAAAAAGCTAAGCCTGCTAGTGGGTTAGAAAAATAAATTATTTTTGAAAATCGTTATTTTACTAATTTATGAAAAATGAAGTAGACAGGCGTGTTTGCCATTGACTTTTACCCAGGAAAACATTTTTTCTTAATTTTAGCGTCAGTGTGGACGGAGAAATTTCGCAAAAACCGTTTTCGACGTGACGTCATCTGGAGCCAACGGAGGCTCAGTATGGAAAATGAATATGTCCATCGTCATCAGCACCCTTGAGAACCTCTTGTGGCAAAGTTTGAGAGAATCAACATTTTTGACTGTGCCAGGCCATGTCCGATTCTTAGGCGAACGGGCTCATCAACAGACCCCACATTTATTATGTGGAACTTATCCAATTCTCCATTGTATTGCCTCAAGAGTATCTACTAATGTTACAAAACAAGTGTTAGTTATTACAGTGACAGAACCATTTTCCCAATTCACATCGGTTACCTTTCATCGGTGATTGTCTGCAATTGTTTCTCCTCCATTGCCACAAAATCGCCTTCATTTCTACACACAGGACACGATTCTCGTCTCTTCTCTACTTTGGCAATTCCCTTCAATCTTTCAGTACAGGCTCGACAGAACAGGTGACCGCAAGCATTGAATACCGAACGGCGGAACGGATTATCACTCAAACAAACACCGCACGCTCGAGAGAATCTGAGAGACACTGGATATGAGGATGAAAAGCCATTACGTGAGATAACATAGAAAATGATATGAGACGCACTTGATCTGGGCACCATCTTTGTCCGATGATCCACCGTTCAATCCCGAGTTCGTTTCCTTGAATGGGTTTTTTCAATATCGTTAACTTGATTTGCAAACCTCTTCTGATTTGGTACTCTTGCTCATAGCAACCGGAGAGAGTTGAAAAGGCCGTTTTGCTCCGCCTTACCTTTACAGCTGTTATGAAAGGGTTTATCAAAAAGGGTGAATATTGAGAAGTGAACTGCTGAATATTGAACAAAGACTTTATTATAAAGTATGCTGAAGAGGCACTCCTGTGGGTGGAATTAGTACAAATGCGAAATGTAGAGTAAAAGAGGGAAGATAAGAGTAAGGAGTTCTTCTCACGACTCGCCCTTATTGTCGTGTGAAACACACCTAGACCAAACTTTCTCACGCTTCCTTGTAATCCATGTCGTCGCATTTCAAAAATAATAGTTGAGAAGGTATAATTCATTATCAATGTTTGTTGTCTTTAACCGGAAGTTGCTATTGCCATGTGGGAATGACCTTCCCGAAGACTAGTCCTCCACCTCCGGGACTGCTGCCGAAGTAAGCCGAGGTGGCTCAGGAGCGGAACTTCCAACTCCCAAGTTGCTGAAGTAATGTAGCCGAACGAGAAACGACGAATGACATACTAGCAGAACAAGGTTCCCATGCAATTAGTTACATTGCATTCTGTGCATGGCTCTCGTTTTGTGACCGGAAGATATCCGCCTGAGGGTGAGATTCGCTGGTTGTGAGCCCCTAGGACTCCTACTGTCCCGATTTACCCGAAAAGAGCCTTGGCGCGATATCATTCCCATTGATTTCTCGCAGGAAATGTGAAGCAGTTTCTAGCACGCAAGTGGAACGACGGTGACATTTTACCTACGAGATCAGGGACTGTTAGTGCTCCTGAAGTCTTCCTTTTTTCGTACACTCTCCTCCTATCCATCCTCCTCTCCTTCAATTGGCTGCTCTCTTTCTCCTCAGTCCTTTCACCCCTGCCGCCGGTTCTCATTTGATGTTGTTATTGTGAACTAAACGATATGCTCACAGTCTCGTTGCTCTTTTCACGATATCTCGCTCAATTCCATGACAATCCGAGGTCTTTGCACACTAACTCTCACACGGTATGTCAGTGTTATTGTGTCGGCAGGTCCAAGACCAATGACGAGTTTCTATTCACTGCTTGTCCCTGTTTCCCTTTTTTGATCCACGATGTTTGCTTCACTTATCACCCAATCCATTCGTTATCCCTCTCCTCCCTCTCGTCGCTTCTGTTCCAAGGGTTACTCTTAGTCAAAAATGTTTCATTTTTTATGCATGTCCACCCCCCCCCTCTACTCTCTCTCATTCCTCTCTCCCTTCGCCCACTGTGGGTGCCAAGGCACAAAGAAACCGCATGTATGAACCAAATCCGATTCCGATCACAGATAGATCAAACCATTCAATCAATCAATAATCGTACAGAGCGAAGAAACGAACATCTTTACACCAGAAGCTCTCTGGCAGATAGTCGTGATTGCGATCAGATAACGCTCGCGTTCCTCCTCTCCTTCTCCTCTCTCCTCCTCTCCCTTTATCTCTCGCCCCTCGGACAGTGTACCAAAAACTGAGTCATTCCGTCCTCTCTTTTCTCCTTCGTCCGCAGTTTTCCCCCTTTCGAAAACTTCAAACGGTTGACATACCTTTCTTCCTTTTTCCGTACACTCTCCTCCCCTCCCTCTCCTCGCTTCTGTCCCAAGGGCTACTCTTAGTCAAAAATGTTTCACTTGTTATGCCTGTCCCCCCCTCTACCCCCTCTCATTCCTCTTTCCCTTCGCTGACTGTAGGTGCCAAGGCACAAAGAAATCGCTTGCATGAACCCAATCCAATTCCTATCTCAAATAGATCAAACCATTCAATTAATCAATAATCGTACAGAGCGAAGAAACGAAGACTTTTACACCAGAAGCTCTCTGACAGATATTCATGATTGCGATCAGATAACGCTCGCGTTCCTCCTCTCCTTCTCTTCTCTCCTCCTCTCCCTTTATCTCTCGCCCCTCGGACAGTGTACCAAAAACTGAGTCATTCCGTCCTCTCTTTTCTCCTTCGTCCGCAGTTTTCCCCCTTTCGAAAACTTCAAACGGTTGACATACCTTTCTTCCTTTTTCCGTACACTCTCCTCCTCGCCTACCACATCTTACTATAGTCAAATCTTCTCTGCTTATTTTTGTTCACGGAGTGCACAACCATTGCTTAGTGTTATAGGGTTGTTTATTTCATAGTTGAAGCAATTTCAGTATTACATTTTAATCGTTTTTCGTTAATTGGACGAGATCTTCCGTGTTTACGTTACAAATTGAATATTTTTGACTTTTTTAGAGCTCTACATGCTCTCCTTCCGACAACTTGATCGTCGAACAGAAGAGGAGAACAAGATCGTTGATCGAATGAACGAATCGAACGAACTACAATAACAGCGAGTCTGCGTAAGTGTGTGCGCGTGTTTCATCAAAGTCGAAACGATGCTCTACTCTCCACAGCACACTGGAGACGCCCCGGAACTTGCAACGTGCGCCTGTAGATCCCGAGTCGTTCAAAATCGTAAGTTTCGTTACTCATTATTACTGCCCTCTAATGGGTGGTGCGACCACTTGTTTGTTTGTTGCACACTTTTATGCAAACATTACGCACAGATCATTACGGCGAACACGGGACAGCAGGGAATGACGTTCGAGAAGCTCGGCTACATAATCGACCTCGGTCGAAGCAAGGTGAATCTAGCAGAACCTAGTAGTAGTAGTTGTGAAAATTATAAGAATGGTGTTGAGAGAGTTGCAATGACCGTTCGTTTCAAGGTGCCCGAGCCACGCAAGCCACACGGACTCTTCAGTCTCCAGTCGCATCTCTCAGATAGCGCTACTTTGGAACAGAGAGAGGGTCGCGGGGGCCGTACGTGCGACACGTTCGTGTGCTATCCGTTCGGAGATTCGGTGGTGAATGCCATGAAGAACTCGGAAACCGGACTCAACGTAATGTGCACACTGAACTCGTTTAGCCCAGTATGTTGTTTCCAGTATTTTTGTTTTATGTTGGATGAACCGCAGCCTGCTCGACTCTACTCGACTCATTCCAGGACAACCTGCTCAACTGGATTGGCAAAGGGCGATCGGTGCTGGAGATGACTCTCCTCACCGAAATGCCCGACCCCATCCCGGAATCGAGGATGATTGGATGATCTCGTGGATGATTCGTGCTTCCTTTTGGCTTCGGCCTACCGTCGATAAAAGTTGCCCCTTACTGGGCAGAACCCATTCCCCTCATCTTGTTGCATTCAAAGAACTCCTTTGGAAGTTCTTACATTTGGATTGCGGATGAGTAAGTAGTAAAGACTATAGTAAGATGTGGTAGGCGAGGAGGAGAGTGTAGGGAAAAGGAAGCAAGGAATGTCAACCGTTTGAAGTTTTCGAAAGGGGAAAAACTGCGGACGAAGAAGAAAAGAGAGGACGGAATGACTCATTTTTTGGTACTCTGTCCGAGGGGCGAGAGATAAAGGGAGAGGAGGAGAGTGGAGAAGGAGAGGAGGAACGCGAGCGTTATCTAATCGCAATCAGGACTATCTGCCAGAGAGCTTCTGGTGCAAAAGTGTTCGTTTCTTCGCTCTGTACGATAATTGATTGATTGAATGGCTTGATCAATTTGCGATCGGAATTGGATTGGGTTCATGCTAGCGGTTTCTTTGTGCCTTGGCACCTACAGTCGGCGAAGGGAGAGAGGAATGAGAGAGGGTACAGGGGGGGGGGGGGCAGGCATAAAAAGGCGAAACATTTTTGACTAAGGGTAACCCTTGAAACAGAAGCGACGAGGGGAGAGGGAGGAGAAGGAGAAAGGGGGAATGAAGATCCATGCAGAGTTCTTCGAGGGAGCCCGAATCATCCGACGAATGAGCAAAGTTTCTTAGAAACACTTGCATCTTTCGAAGGAGATCTTTGATGTTGGATTTGATAGGGGAACGAGTGGGTGAAAGGTACGAAAGTTTCTTGAAAAGTGAATCGATGGAGGACTTGAGCGGAGAAAAGAGGGCTGTGAGTTGCTCAATGGTCTTCTGGATGGAAGTCATCTGTGCTTGGAGCATCTCGATCTCGCGATTGAGAGACTCCAGAGCCGTGAATTCGAGGGTAACGGGAGTGACGGATACCTCTCTTTCGGAGCAGTTATCATTATCGTTAGAGGTTGAACGGGGCCATTGATGCGATGAATCACTGAAGGGTGAGGTGGAAGAGGCGGATTGAAGGGGGCCAGGTGAAGATCTTGTTGTGGGAAGAGTGATAGTGGACTTCTTCGTCGGAAGAGGGAATCGATCTTTTACTAGGACGGTGGTGACTCATTTTAGAGAGAGAGAAAAGAAAGACGACTATCCACTGGAGAAAAGATAGGAGAACTAAGAAAAGATAGGAGAACTGTTGAGTAGTGCAACAAGTTTGCGTGTTCCAGACTCCTCCTGGTTGCCATTCGACTCGGTCTGCTCCTACCCGGAACCTTCAACATGTCTTGCAGCAACTGCAGCTTCTTTCAAAGCTCTCAAATAGAGTGTCGAAAACGATCGATTTGTCACTTGCATTTCTATGTGGCTAGTCGCTTTGGACCAGTCGTATTACAAACGACTTGACACGAATGAGGGAAAACGACTTGTCATTTTCGAAAGTCTATAACAAGTCATTTCATTCTACCTCAGAGGTTCGAAAATGAGTGGTTGTGGGCCAGTTTTACCAGATTTGAAATATGTTTCACGAGTGGTAGTTCGACAAACGACTTGTCGACTTGCCATTTAGAGAGAGAATGACCAGTCGTTTGAATGTGACAAGTCGCAATGAAATCATTCTCGACTTGTCACATTCGCGCAAACAGTCGTTTTCGACACTCTACTCTCAAATCTATCATATATATATATTATCCAACTATTTGAAAATGTGATAGAGGATTTGTAAATTTGTCACAATTCTTTGTTAGATTTTCAATAAATATGCTTCATTCAAAAGAAAACTATTTATATTTAAAAAAGAGAGATAAAGTGAATAAGTCATTGCTCTGAGAATCAATACGACTGAGGATACATAGCAATTTCGAAATACAACTTGTATAACAAACTTACTTTATTTGTGCAACTTTAATCAGAATGATCGTCAGTTCTCAGGCTCCAATTTGTTTCCTTGAATGGATTTTGTTCACAAAGCGTTCATTAGACTTGCTCAGCATACTTCTTCTGATTTTCCACTCGTACGCGACATTGAAAGCACCAGAAGGAAAGTGTCGTGAACCGTAACGTGTTGCAGGATCACATTTATCAATACAGTTTGAATTTTCGAAGACCAATAACTGAATTGTGAATGATGACTACTGAAGAGGCACGCCGGTGAAGAATTAGTGCGTATGTCAAATGGGGAGTCAAAAGAGGGAGGAGAGATGAGGAGTTCTTCGCACGACCATCCACTACTCACCTTATTGTCGTGTGAAACATACCTGGTCCCATACACTAGCTGCATAGAAGTCTGTGCCCGATTTTCTTTAGGAACCACAATATAAATCCAACTACCTGCACACAAATAGGTTGAAGGGATGGAGCAACGGCGGTACGCCGAGATGAGGACTGCAAGTGCTCGAGAAGTTGTTTCAGGCGCCTTCAAGGCTTGATTCCAGTTGAATAACGAGATTGAACCTCAGGGTGATCTTTGATCTCTCATTGCTACATTTTGTAATCCCAAATTTGCTCCTTGGGAAACGGGACATTCGCCAAATTGTTCGCTCTTGGCTTTATAATTTCTGTGAATTCTAGACCGGTTTCCTCGGTGGATATCAATGTCTTATCTATTGTGCTTACATTGGAGGGTCGATTATAGAAAGAGGGTCAGAGCCTTTTCGAAAGCCATTCGACTCATTGCCACTCGCTTGGAAGTTCGAGTGGGAAATGGGTGGAACGACTGTCGAGATTGACTTCGATTCAATCGCTAAACTCGAAGAAACTAGGATGAGGAGACCCGTTGTCGACTATAGTGGACGAGTCTGACGCAACTAGTGAGAGGATTGGGATAGGTGGTAGGAGAGGAAGGTTGAAAGAAAAGGGCGGGATTTCTGCTCATTAGAGGTAGGGATGGGCAATTATGGAGTAAATGTGTACTACCTCGGAGAGGGTATCATTTGTACTAATCACACGAGAAGAGAGCAGGGACCGAACGGAATTGTATCGGAGGAGGAAGTAATCCAAGAATGACAGAATCAGATAAACCTCCGGAAATATTTTTTCTCCAGGCTAACTTCTATTCCTCTTGGCTTTTCCCTATACGCTGTCAATTATGTCCCTTCACGAACGGATATCCGAGTGCAGATCACCCCTGTGGTGGGTCTCTTGCGGACACCCACCTACCGTATTCCAGAAACCTTCTCTCACCCACTTCGACCCTCTCACTGAGATTAGGGAAGAGTTGACGCAATGGACGAGGGCGAATTTAAGTTTCGAAATTCAGAGGAGGAGACCAATCTCATCTTTGATCCCTTATCCCTTCCCTTGGTTTGCTTTAACTTCTATCGCTATTCACACTTTCCTCCCATGATGTAAGGTCAATTCTGGTCGTTTCCCTCTTCCGGAAGTGCGCCTTTCTCACATCCGTGTCTTCAACATGCGTTTTCTTCATTATTGTTTTGCTCACGCGTGTACTCCAGTATTTAGATTATTGCATAATTTATCTACTATGTCTCCGTCGCTGGCGAAGGGGCGGATTGGAGGTGACCTGACCACGAGGTAAATAAGTGTGGCGAAAAGATGAGCACCCAAGGCTGAACGTGATACCTGGCGTAACAGTGACCTTCCAAAGTGTTGAAGCTTCCGTGTCTAGTGTCGAATGTGTTTCACGATCAATGAGATGCTCCGACGATAGTTGGCCGCGTTCAATTTTTATTGCCCCTCTCTTTTTCTCTCGCCCCGCCCATGATTCACTCCTTCACTCCATTCAAATCGTTCCTTCCACTAATCTCTCTTTCCCCTCTATTTATTGCTTTTTTTGGTTCAAGATTTTATAGTGGAAAAGGTCAATAAATTACAGGGAAAGAGCTATGAACAACAAAAGGTCGCGCAAACTGGATAAGTCAATCAGAAAACGGGTTCGCAAAGAAGAGGGAGTGCTCCAAATATATCGGACAGTGAAACCCAACCCGAACTGGAAACCGAAGAAGGTACAATAATACATATTTCAATCATGATTGTTAAACTCAATTGCATTTGTTTTTAGATGAAAGCCTTCATCAAGGAAGAATTGGTCGAGATTTCATCAGAAGAGTGGATGAATATGAAGGAAGAAAATAGACAGGTAGGATCATATTTAACCATTTTAGTGCGCAAGTACCCTCCTCTTTCTCCTTTACAGTATGTAATGGCTACAGAAGCAAACAACGATGTAACTAAGGACAGCAATGGAACACTGAGGAAGAAGAGACGAATTGAGGTCTCATCTACTTCCGCACGTTATTAGTCGGATGAATCATGCATACGACACTAACGGATATGTTTCATAGTTTGGAGTACGCATGATATGATTGCAGATTGAGCCCGAGAAGAAGCCAGGAGGGAAGAGAAAGAGAGAAGTGAAGACGATCGAACCCAAGAAGAAGGGCCGTCAGTTCGCCATTCGATCGTGATTGTCAGTGAAGGCCTCTGCTTACTGTTCAGAGTATTGCATTGTTCGTCGAGAAAAGCTAGATAATCTGATCGATAAACGTTCTGGCCTTTTCTGACCGGTGAAAAGCGGGAAGTTTCAAGACATCAATGCCTCCTCAGTCGACGTTATTGCAGTGTTCTCAC
This sequence comes from Pristionchus maxplancki, assembly GCA_900490775.1. Lineage (NCBI taxonomy): Eukaryota > Metazoa > Nematoda > Chromadorea > Rhabditida > Neodiplogasteridae > Pristionchus > Pristionchus maxplancki. The sequence goes on from LS593836.1 coordinate 47,485, forward strand.
CACTGCACCATCCCATTATCCCCCTCATAACTGTCCCTCTATCCCTTGTCTCTCTTCAATCACTGTTTTCTCTCGTTTTCTCTGCTCTCTGATGCTCTTTCGAGTCCAATTTAGGTGCCCTTCTAGGGAAGGGAGAGAGGATTTCACAAGAGAGGGGGTGTAAAGTGCAACAGTTGAACAGAGAGCTCCAAATGGGGGATTTTCATAAAGAGATCAACAACACTACAAGCGACCAGGAGTATCCGCTTGGGATAACGCAATAATTTAGTCATACCGCGATTTTCATTTGTTATTTGGAGAGTAATGGATTTTCTCCATCCCACTGTCTCTCCTTTCGCCTGCCCGGTTAGTGTCAATTGCCGGCTGATAGAGGAAGGAAGGGGAGGGGGAAGAGAGGGGAGGGACAAATGCAGGTTACTGTACCCCTCGCCCAACTGTTCTCCCTTCTGCTAACGATAACCAATGGTCAGTGTTTGGGGGAGATGTGCAATGGGGAGAGAACAGAAAGTAGAAGTATAATGTTTATAATGGCTTACTCATCCTCCATCCTCCACCGAGAGATGGAGGATGACCACCGAGAGAGGATGGAGAGCAGCGAAATGTATTGATCGTAATTTCGTAATTCAATTTAGCTTTGCAAGCATATTTATTCCCACGATGATAAACACGTGTCGTAATGCATTTGCACGATCCTTTGGATAGCTTCTATATAAACTCGCCATTATCATTCCACTGATGTTTCTATTCATCCATTTCTACTACTGCCAACAATTCTTCTACTAATTTCGGCTATATGAGCCCGTTCGTTGAGCCTCCGTTGGCTCCAGATGGCGTCACGTCGAAAACGATTTTTCAGGTATTTCTCCCTCCACAAGATTGCTAAAATTAAGAGAAAATGTTTTCCGGGGTAGAATTCGATGCTGATCACGCCTGTCTAGTTCATTTTTCATGAAAATGTTTCATAATTTTGAAAACAGAAACTTTTGAATTAGCCGGTTGCAAGATGCGAGACCTATATAGATCGGACCGGCGTGAGGAGAGGGTCCCAAACATACAATTTGAGCCAAAACAAAAATATAGTTTTTGAATGGGAAAGGAAAAAGTGAGCTGAGATGTGAGTGAAATTGCTGTTCGTCCCTTGTTTACGTCTTCCTCTCCGCTCTCCCTCTCTCCGCTCTCTCCATTTCGCACGCTCTCTCGCGTGTTTTGGGCAGGGAAGAGGGGAGGGAGGAGAGGATTAGCCTCTTTTACTAACATTTCAGCTTACTTTTTCCTTTCCCATTCAAAAACTATATTTTTGTTTTGGCTCAAATTATATATTTGGGATCCTCTCCTCACGCCGGTCCGATCTACATAGGTCTCGCATCTTGCAACCGGCTGATTCAAAAGTTTCTGTTTTTAAAATTATGAAACGTTTTCATGAAAAATGAACTAGACAGGCGTGATCAGCGTCGAATTCTACCCCGGAAAACATTTTCTCGTAATTTTAGCGATCTTGTGGAGGGAGAAATACCTGAAAACCCGTTTTCGACGTGACGTCATCTGGAGCCAACGGAGGCTCATTATGAAAAATGAGTATGTCCATCTTTATCAGCGCCCTTGAGAACTTTAAATCCCAGCTTTTAAGAGAATCGACCTTTTTGAGCTGTGCCAGCCCTTGTTCGACTCTTAGGCAAATGGCCTCATATAAAGCCCATTTCAGGCGAGTCTACGATGGATGGAGTGAGTGATTGGAAACGAGAGCGGAGGCGATGGCTTGAGGAGGAAATTGAGGCCGAGATCAAGCAAGAGGATGAGGAGGAAGAAAAGGAGAGAATGGCCGCCCTTGTCTCAGTGGTAGGTTCAAAGTACTTGGATATAGTGGCATTTATGGAAACCGTTAAAAAGTTCATTATAATCAGCACTCTGACATGATCGACAAACTGCGTTTATTTTCAGATGAAAATCTTCATCAAAGATGAGACGAAGAAGAAGACACGTGCTGAGGTAATCCAAAATACTGTCATAAACTTCCGCGAGCAGTGGAAATGAATCATGAATACGAGACTAAAAAGGGATATGTTTCATAGTTTGAGGTCATTCTATTGTAGAATGACCCCGAGAAGCAGCCAGAAGAGAAGATAAATAGAGAATTGAAGATAGTTGAACAAAAGAAGAAGAGGAAATCGTCCTGTTTGTCAGTAAACATTATAATGTAATGACGAACTTGTTTAGCAACTGTGGCGTTTCTCGGACAGTGAACACACGAGAGGAGATAGTTTCAAAGACTTTATGCCCCGAATTCGATGTTATTGCAGTGTTTTGCACCATCCCAATAACACCCTCATAACTCTCTGTCTCCCCTCGCATTTTCTCTATTCTTTGTTGTTCTTTCGAGTCCAATTTCGGTGCACTGCCTGAGAAAGGAGAGGGAACTTCACAAGGAATGTAGACTTGTTGAGCAGAGAGCGGTAAATGGGGATCTTCGTATGCCGACGACATCAACATGATTTCGTTTTGTTTGTTTTCTGATCTTGTGATGACCATCAAGAATCTCCGCCTGAGATACACACCGGAATTCTGATATCCCGCTACTTCGGGCTGTTTTCTCGAGAGCAATAGTTTCCCTCCTCGCACTGTCTCTCCCGTTGTCTGCTCGGGAAGAGCCGAAATTGGAGAATGACAGGGAAATGGGAGGGGAGGAAAGGGGGAGGGACAAATTCAGGTTACTGTACCGACCTATTGCCATCCCTTGCCCAGTGTTCTCCCTCCTTCCAATGATGACCAATGGTCAGCGTTTGGCGAAAGATGGAATGGGGACAATAGAGAGCGAGGGAAAAATTATTGCTCCTTTATTATGACTTACTCATCCGTCAATTCCTCTAAAAAGAGAGAATGCAGAACAGGGAAATGTATTGATCGTAATTCAGAGGCAAATATTAACCAATCGGAAAACAATAAAACATTCCACAACTACAACAACAACAATTGCATCTAACACTGAACAACAGGCAGGAAGTACACCTCAATTTGGTCTCCCTCTTCCAGATATATCGATGGCTCGAAGGCTCTCTCTCCGTCTATCTGCCACATTGAAAGGGTGAAGAGGCAGTCATCGAGTGTTCTTCCAAAGTGGCGAGCAATATCCACAAAGGTACTGTAGAGGGGCACTCCTCGAGGGAGTGTGAAGGGGAGAACCACTTCTTCGTCCTGTAATGAATGATTTCAATTAGCAGCAGGTTTCTGCATTTTCGAAAATGACCTGGAAAATAATTCCGGAAATAATCTCACCGTCCACGCCTGCACAGTGAAGGAAATGGTGTCTTCCACTTTCTCTATCTTCACTTCCTTCTCACTGATTCGAAGTCGTTCCAATTGATAGTAATTAGGATACGGCACCAAAGCCTCCAAATAGGTGATTTCCTCCTCTTCCTCCTCGTTATCCTCTTCAGCGTCATGGGTAGCAAGATACTTCATTTCCGGTAGAATCCCCGGATTCGCTTCGTCGTGCTTAATTCCTCGCTCAACGATGTCCATTTTCTCCAAAAACACGGTTGAATGTATTATCAATTGATCTAATCACCCTAACTTTTATGCAAACTCACATCAATTGCATCGATAAATGTCGAAACTGTAGATCGATATGCGAGGAAGGGCCATTCGTGCTGGTCCATTGAGGAAACTGTTTTCCCTTTTTCCCAATCTCTCTTCTCAGCTCCAGTGACAGCCTCCGAACTGAATCACGGGAATATAAAAACGATTAGCAGCGATGACTACACACTGTGGTGGAGACAACAGTGGGCAGATTGTAACTATCGATTGATGTAGATCAAAGATAATCAAATGATAGATCTTCCAGTGTGCAGAATAGGAACACTAATCAAGGTGAGCTTCGCAAGGCATCATTCCCCGATCCCTCTCTATTACTGTTATATCCGCCCCACCAGCAGTCCACGCACTACGAATTAGCCCCTGGTCTTTCCAGACTCTCACGGATGGGCAATATTTCTCGTAATTACTGCTTTATTCGAGCACATTTACTCATACAACATGCAACTTTGAGGTTCTGAAACGGATATATTGACTCTATATCGATAAGTTAAGGTAGATTCGGTGGAACGAATGAGCGATTTCGTTTCGGTACTCGACAATGATGATGGACGCTCGTCCATCCTCTTCTACCTGAAAAATCAGGATCTCCATTTCGCTTGATCTCTCGTCAGTAAGAGTAGCGAGAGAGCGTGGGAAATGGAGTCAGATACTGTTCTAATGGAGAAAGTCAAAACTCACTATGACTTCGGTAGAATAGGAGATGGTTTCCTCCTCTTGAGGTTCGAACGTCGAATCCTCCAGTAGATGCACAAGAGGGATGGGATCGAGTGTATTCCAGCCCGAATTGTCATCCATTGAGTTGATATCGTGGGTCTCTCGTGGATCGGCCATAAAATGAGACGCAGTAGGATGATCGAGCAGAGAAAACTGAGGCAATGAGAGGGAAGGGGTCGAAAGATGAGAGGGGAGGAAGTTATTGCGCACTTTTTGCATGGCTTACTCATCGCTCATCCTCTAAAGAGAAGGGAAAACATGGGAATGAACGGATCGTTATATCGATGGGGTTTCAAGGCGAAATATCGATTAGCTCATCGGAGCAAAATAATGGTGAACAGACCGGAAATTGAGAGTACTAAGAGACACCAAGTCTGAATGTCAGTGAGGGAGGAGCGCGGTGGATATATGGCTTACCATTCATCCATGACAAAACATAGCCGTCGAGTGAGAGAAATTAATCGCTGATTATGGACTGAATCAGAGCTGAATCGATGTCTTCGCGCATATCAATAAATCGATTTCTACAGACCTATCGATAGAGTGACTTGGTAATATAAATTCAGACTGGATTAGGATAGCGAGAATTGAAATCTGCAGTTCAGCAGAAGACCTAGAGAGGAGAACTGAGCTCCAAATCTCAGAAATACCTGAGGATAATTGTAGGCTGCTAGAGTACATGTTTCTCCCTTTGACCGAAAAGACTGCAATCATCTAATCCCCCAACAGCTACTATAGCATTGTCGGACGTCGGATCCTGAATAGAAATCGATATGGAAGAAAAGCAAAGTATCCCCATTTCACTCGATCAGAGAAGCAAGAGACTATGTGAAATTGAGAGAATCAGCAGGAATTAGGGAGGAATCATCCACTCATGTGAATTCGAGCTTTACGCCCTCGTTGCGGTTGGTAGTCTGCACTTTTCGCAATTAGTAGACGTCCTACACCATGGCCATCTCTATTGTGCGTAAATCCCGCCCAGTTCACCTCTTCTCCTCTCCCACTAGTCCCATCCTCACTAGTTGAGTCTTCTACGCCTACTATAGTTATCTCGTCGTAGTGTCGTCCAATTATGCAGTAGCATCAGTGTCAATGTCGAGTGTCGTTTTATCAATTGCCACACTAATATCGAAGAGTGTAGCAATGGGTGAAATGATACTCGTTACGACTGTGATCCATGATCATCATTCCATTTCCGATACTCTACCCACACATGGTTCAAACTAGGAACCCACTGATGTAGTCAGTATCTGCAAAAATATAAAGATTCTCAAAGTACCTCCTTTAGGCGAACACCCCAAGACGTTCGGGCCTAAACTTTGATCTGCCTCCCACGAAGTTAAAACAAAAAACAATTGAAACGGCTGCAACTCTCATCTCTCATCGGCATTCCTCCGATACAATGAACAATTCACATAGTTAGTACTAAATTTGAAAATCTTAAACAGTCTTGATCATCGCATCTCCACCGAGAGTTGATTGCACATTTTAGAACACGCAGAATTGAGACTATCCCAGTGATCCTGAAAATCCCCATCTAAGAATCTGAATTTAGGGGTGTACGGATAGTAGTGGCTATTATAGTTGTCGTCATTGCATGCTTACCTTTTCTCCATTCTGGATAAGATCTTTATCAAACTGCTGATGACTTGTATTGAGCACTGAAAGAAAACATTTAAAAATTCCAAACCCTCTCCAGTGCAATACCCTCTCAAGCTCCCTTTCCTTTCCTCAGTTCTCAGTTTATCTGAATTGCGCATCAAACGCGAGATGTCCTCGCATTGAAAGGGTAGTAGTACTCCTCCAACCGGCAATTAATAGTCTACCTGCACCATGGCTATCTTTTGTTCATAAGCCCCGCCCACTTTACTTATCATCTACTATTAGTCCCATCCTGAGTAGTTGAGCCACGGTCGTCTACTATAGTCGTCCCTTCGTAGTTCAAAGTATTGATGCGATAGAACCAATCTCGAGTGTCGTTACACCAATGCTCCACACTAACCTCGAAGAATGTGAGCAAGGGTTGTAACGGCACTCGTTACGGCTGTTAACTTTTGCAAAATCATCATTCCAACATCTTCGATAAACTGCCAACTTGTTCAAATAAAATCCCCATAATCACATCAGTAATATAACGAAATTAAACGTAGCTCGATCCATTAGGCGGATGCCACTAGTCGATTTAAAATTTTAAAAAATCTTTTTTTTAATGACGTTCGTCTTTCAAGGCATCACAGTGGTAATCCTATCAGAGTTCTGACAATCCCAAGCGAATGTCATCTCATCCCATATGTCAATGTCATCTCATCCCACCTGTCCATTGACTTTCTCTCTCTTCTTAAAGGGGTATAGGCACGAATCTCTGGCTAACTGAGCTCTCGACGTGAGATGATAGGTCGTCGTTACCCGATTACATTTTCGAAACTGACAGACTATCATTTTGAGCTCAAACCGAGATATCATCAATTGGCTGTGTGCCAAATGACAACGAGTGCAGGCAACAAGCGAGAGAGCGTGCGAAATGGAGAGAAAGCGCCCAATATACCCTCTGGCTAAGATGACTCTGTCTCGCTTCGTGCCTGTCCCCCTTTAACGAGAGCTTTATCAAAGGGGTGGTGAGAAGCGCGGTTCGAATTTTCAACGAGGAGCGGAAACTGAAGCAAACCGGTTTTCTGAATTTCCAGATCCTCTCCAATGCCCTGGCATGTTCCTTTTCTTGCCCGTGCTCAGTTGATATGAATTGTGTATCTAATGCCTGATGTCCTCGCAGGGTGGGATTGGTAGTACACGTTGATACCTGACAATTAGAAGGCTTTCGCTATTGTGCATAAACCCCGCCCACCCCACCCTTCTGCCACTACTCCCATCCTTACTAGTTGAGCCCCAGTCGTCTACTATAGTCGACAACTAACCATCTCGCGGAGTCCAGTAGTAATGTAATAGAATCATAGCCATTCTCGAGTGTCGTTACACCAATACTCCACACTAACATTGAAGAGTGTGAGGAATGGTCGTAATTACACTCGTTACTGCTCTGATTCTTTCAATCACCCACATTCCAACACCTCCGAGAGACTGGTTCATGCTAGAAACCCCAATAGCAGTCAAGTATTCAGAAATCTAACAAGGGACACCGATATCCAGATTTCAAAACTCCAGAGACGGAGGATATTAGGCAACTATACAACTTTTTCCTAAAGCACGTGCTTCCTTCGAAAAACAACTAATGTCACGCCTTTCTGGCAACTCAGTTCTCGATGCAAAATGGCGTTCCCCGATCCCACTTTCGAAACTCCCTCGTTGCCTCGTTTCAACTGATAGATGATCAGTAAACTGCTTGTCAAGTGACTATCCCCAGCAGTCGCGGGAACCGGAGCTCTCTTGCTCCCTCCCTTACCGGGTGCATCCGCCCGATTATACTTCTGAACTCATGATTGTTGGGCTGGATTTCGCCTCTCCCATGATGAAAGGGAGAGTCTCGTGATTCTTTCAGTAGTCAAAACAAATCGCCTGCGAAGTCCACGCCCCTTTCATCAGCATTAGCACTTGTCGCTTCTGTCCTGAGAGTCAGTTGCTTCCTTCGACCAATATCCAAAGCTTCCCCCTCAGTCAATAGCATTTCGGTGTACTTCTTCATTTTACATCTATTCGAAGATTGTAAAGTGATGATGTGCACTGGATCGCATTGATATCGCATTCCCACTCACCTTCCCCCTATCAGCACTCTCCACCCTCAGCCGACTTAGAGAGCCTTCATATATGATCAATGAGATTTAGCGGCATGTCAGAGGCGATGGAGATTAGAAAACTAAAAAAACGAAATGGAGACCGAATGCTCATTTTCCCTAAGGCTCGTTTTTTTCCCGCGCGAAACCTGCATCAATATCCAGTGTCACACCTGTCAGGCAACTCAGTGCTCGATGCGATGTGATGTTCCCGATCAAACTTCCAAAACTCCCAAGCCACTATTCCCTCGTTTCAACTGATAAATCATGTCAATTCCGCCCCCTGTCAGGGAATCGAAGCGGTCATGATCTCTCCTTCATTAACGAATCGGCTCTATTGGGTACATCCGGACACGAATATACTTCTGATCTCATAATTGTCGGGCTGGATTACGCTTCTTCTACGATGAAAGGGAGCGTCTCGTGATTATTTTAGTAGTCAAAACAAGTCGCGAAGTCCACACGCCCCTTTCATCAGTATTAGTACTAGTTGCTCTACTACTAGTTCCCTCGTCCGATACTTTCCTCCTCAGTCAAAAGTGATTCAATGCATTTCTCTCTGACACACCAATCACGATGGACTGTGAAAGACTGATTTGTATTGGATTGCATTGGCTAAATACTTCCTATCCCATTCCTCTACTAATCCTGTTCACTCTTAGTCGACTCCTCAGAGAGTTTGGACGCATATGATAGAAGAGAACAGTTATATGCTAATAAAAGATTTATGAAGATTTGGAGGTAGCAATAAATACAATGATCACACTATGATTATGAAGAGAAACAAAACGAAACAATGCAACTCAGCGTCAATTGTATTGAGAGCGTTCTTTCGAGATCTCCACTGGTAGTCATCCCTCAGTGATAAGCGATCCTGTGAAAAAGGCTTCACAATCGATAGAATAACTCTTTTCTCACCACTAATTAGGCAGGTGAATGAGCTTGGAGTGCGCGATTAGGTGGCGGATCGACCTGAAATTACTCCGATTCGAGGTAGCCTATGCTTTTCGCACTCGACTCACGTGTGCTGCCCACTGCCCATCACTTTGTTCGATATCATCGGATGGGATTCTATTAGTGTCAGGAGAAACATGAGACTCATCACCAGATTCGCCTCTCGAGGTCGGATTCGGGACCTGAACGAGATCATTTAGTCGTCTTTCCCTTCACTCCTCTCACCTCAACTTGCTGATCAGGCCTCTTCGGTATCTGTTCTGGATCTCCTGTGGCGGAGAAGTACCATCGCAATACTTCAACAGGCAAGACACTGGTTAATTCCGTGCACCCAGCATCTTCCTGGGCCACCAACCACAGCAGTACCACTGCGGATCGACGCATTTCTTCGAGACAGGGGTTGTTGAGGAAATCCTGAGCCGTTGGAGGAGATGCATTACGCATCTTTACCAGCATTTTACAGACATGAATGTCTCTATCCAGATACTTCATAGTTCTCGCGTGCTTCCTCCTCTCCTTCTCCACCTCGCGACTGAACTTCTTGTACGCTTCAGCGCTCAGAGAATAATCGTCTCCATCCATTTTCTGTCCCACGATCTCCTCGTATCGGTTCCAGCTGTATTCAACAGCTTCTCTCCTCTTCTCCATAACATCAATCCTCATCTCGAGCCTTTCATTACTCGCCTCGGAGTAGACAGTGGGTGTCAAAGATGGGAGAGAGTAGGAAGAGGAGGAACGGGAGGAGGAAGGTCGGGAAGAGATGGGGCGACGAGGGCGAGGGAATTGTGGAGAGGAACAACGGGGAAGAGGTGTCGATGATGATATGACAGTAGAGTGTACTTCGAAATGGGCGTAGTGTGAAATCAATCGCTGCTGTAGTAGGTAAGAGCCATGGTCTAGAAGAGGATTTGGTGACAAAGTAGATAATCGCATACTTTTCTCCGCTGGTTCTTCACTCATGAGATCGGGCAGTGGGGGAGAAGGGGGAGATGGTGAAGCGCGAGGATGAGGCTTTAGACTATCCATTACTTCACCTGAACCAGCGAATAATTTGAACGAGATACACGATGACTCGAGGAAAATGGTGAAATTAGAAGGATGTTGGCATGATATTGCCTATTAGATAGGATTAGGGAGCGAGACTCGACCGAAATATCATAGCAACGTACTGCTGTAGTCAACATCACATGACCACAATCTGGGCCTACCCCAATTAGCTCCCTCGCATCGCCTTATCGAGTGGGGCAAGTCAGGTGTGGTAATGAGGAGAGGAGAATCAAAGTAAAGTCAGAATGTGGTGCAGTGAGTGAAAAACCACTGAGAGATCGTAAATCAGCTTCTGAAGACGAAAATTACGTATTGTAGCGGATAGATTGAAATGTTGGACGTGAAAATTACCCCCTATCTTCACTCCACACCGTTTCATTCATTCCCCCAGTTCCCTCCTTCTTTCATCCCGAGAAATGCAGCGCATCAGCTGATAGTGACGTCGTCGAGTAGTCCACACTCATCACGATACTACCTCGGACTTGCGCCGACTGCCAATATGCCACCATCCGATTGTTATCGATAGAACAGCGCGTAAAGACAGGTTGTACTATTGGCACCAATTGGATGATAGCCATTGGACTACATACGACTGCTACTTCCAATCACGAGAGGCATCAACTGGACATTTCCTATCGAGCCCAATTTACGAAAAATTAGGTCATCTCGCGACGAAAATGCGACTTCTCCAACAATTTGAACCAGATCAAAAGTCTTGGAGGCATTCTAATTCCCACGGGATGCCCAAAACTGTGAGTAGTATAGTACCCGTCTCAGATACACGCCTCAAGGCATGTAGCTGAGACGGAGTCTCGAATCCCGACTCCCGACTCTAGAATCCCGATTATTCCCTGTTTTGCTAAATTCACTGTTTTGGTTATTAATACTTGTTATTGCTAATACTCTGATATCAATCAATATTCACACTTCCCTTTCCTGTCGCAGTCTTTTGCCGGAGTTGAGCTGGTGGTTGCTGGGCGGTGGACGAAGTCGCTAGCCACTCGGCTACTGCATCATTCGACAGGGTTGGTGGGGAGTCGCTCAAATACTCCGACCCTCGCTGGCCAGTACAGAAAAGTCTTTTGCCAATTCATCCGGAGGGATCCGATCAAACGATCGGAGGACGATTAAACAAAAGCGTTAACCAGTAGGCTAGGTGGGTGGTTGGAGACGGGGCGTAAGAAGAAGTATAAGTAGCACTCCCTCAGTTCTCCATACTACTAATTGCGTAACATCAATTAAAACTACGGTTGTCCTATTAGAGCATCACACTGATTTCAATTGAGCAATATTCAGGTGAATCATTCGAATCAGATCTTCCACTAGGCTCCAACTATTTTCTCCCTCATTCCCCATCGACGGTGACAGTAGGTAGAATGCATTGTAAACAGACACAACTTAGTTTAATTTTCTCTTTACCATATATATATACAATCTTAGCTATCAATCAGTCAGTCAGTCTAACTTCTAACTAGGAAACAGCTCGTAACAAATCAACAATGGGGATTTAGCTTACATAAGTGATTCCATGTCACTTCCAGCCACTTGGTCACGGTTTCTCTTCCTCTTGTGAAGAACCACTGCAATCGCTGCCACTGCAGCCAGTACGACGACAACGAAGACGAGACCGACGAGGGCGACGGTTCCCCAATCGGTGGCATCTGTAAATACAATAATTACAAAATCCACTTCATCATAAACAACCCGCATCATTGAAAGGAGTAAAATATCACCCACTCTAATATTTTTATTTTAATAATAGGAAAAGTAATTTAAGCGGTAATGTTATAGAAACCTGACCGAGAATATGATGCATAAACCTGGAGAAATCACGATTTGAACTATGTCCAATGATACTATTGATATACCCATTCGAAAACCTCTTCCCCTTTTAATAGTTATTAATTCTATACAATAATGATGTGAAAAATGTAAATATCATTTCACATACCCTCAATATCTTGCGTCGAGGGAGACGCACTGAAGCCTCCTGTGCACTGACGTCTTCCCGCCCTAGCCAGTCACACCGATGCCTTCCAAAGACAGAGTACCGTACTTTACGACGAACCCTAAATACCATTCCCCGGATGTAATCACTATCTTCCGGTCTGGACGAGTAGTCTATTTTCGCTGATCTCCGGTTTTCTTTTGTTCATACCGTATATTTATCAATCGACAAATAGTTTTATCATTTCGATTATATTATCGTTTATTTTACTGAATATGTGTGTGTGTATCTTTGAGCATACAAATCGAGTCAACAATTTTATCGACTGATTCATCGGTACTTCTTCCTCGGCTGTCTCGGAGTACGAGGACCACGTACCTAAATTATAAGTTTTATTTTTAAATAATCTTAAAAGATCAAGAGAGAGAGAGATGTCAAATGACGTTTTCGTTGAGTTCCTCTCCTTTTATTAGCTATAGAAGAAATCGTTTGGAACTCACATTGGGCGGGGTGCCCTCCGTGCACTTGTCCTCGTCCTCGTCCTCGAACTGTAGTCGGCGCCCCTAAAGAAACCAAATAATTATAATATATATCTTCCTTTCACACTCCCTCCCTTCCATCGCTCCCTCTAGTCTATGCCCCTCAATTTTAACGCTCATTTACCTGGAAAGAGGGGGGAAGAGGAGGAGGATCTCTATCCTCATCTTCATTATCGACTAGAAGCTGGGTCCATTGATTCATGATGTTGCGAAGACCTCGTTGAGCGGTACGACTGAGGGTAATTACCGTCGTCGCTATTTCACTCACTTCCACGAATCTCTGGTGGATTTCCTCCTGGCGTGTTGCGGGAGAAGAATTCCGTCTTCTTATCTGAAGAAATTAATATTTTCTTGCCATTACAAATATTTTCCCGGCATATTCATTCCCAACGTGCGAACCCACCTTTGCATTCGTGAAACAGCCGGAGCCCGGAAACGGCTTCTTAAGCGGCCCGCCTCCGTTGCCTCCTCCCAGTCCACAACCTCCTGCTCTTCCTCCATAACCTCCAACAACCCCTCCTACTCCGTGTGCGAAGGAGGTAGTGCCACCACCGCCTCCTCCATTCATCAGAGGTGTAGCAGCAGCCATACCTCCTCCAGCCGGACCTCCCCCTCCTCCCCCCATGTAGTTTCCAAATGGGGGGTACGTGTAATCACGGGCTCCCGGTACCAAGTGAAACAGGTGATTCGGCATGGGGGGAGGGACCCCATCTACTATTTAATGGGCAGGGTTTCCCCGAGGCGGCACCATCTGCAAGGAGGACCATAATCAGACATGAACGAAGTATCCGTTAAAAGATTTAATTTTCTATTCATGGGTATACATATATAAGGAGGCCGCGGTAGCTGAGGGCAAGAAAAATCGGCACTCGTGCAGTTTCCCGGAAGAATGGTTGAGTTTTACGCTTTCTTTAAATGAGATTGCCACACACAGGGTGGTGGTCGGGGATGGATGGATGATAGACAAAGATCCGGGAACACCACAAGTACCACCAACTACCTGTCTGGCAGAGGAATGCGGGAAAGTGACGAAAGTAATTGAGAATAAAGTTTTCACTATCCGATTTATGGCTCTAGGGAATGCGAGTGGTGCAGGCTGCGCCATTAGGTTAACAGGTGAAGCGACTTACCTCGATATCTTCCACCATTGCATGATCAGTCAAATATGGTGTAGTCAACCTCGTCGTGCATTTGTGTTGCAGTATCCAAGGGAATCCATTATTGAAGGCGAAAGGCCAGTGTGGGCGAATGTAGATCGCTGATAGAAGTTTGAGTCAATAATGATCACGAATGGGTAAGAAATCGAGGAAAACGACCGCAACTACAAATGAGAATGAGTGAACGAGAAAAGAAACGCCGGTCACAATCAGTAATGAATTCAACTACTCTCAAGACAGAATCAAAATGGGTATGTCAAACTCGAAACAAGTGCCAAATTATAAGAGGGAAGGAGCGACAGAAGAGAGCGTCTATCCCCGCGCGGGAAGAAACATGTGTGGGGAGGGAGAAGGGGGGGATGAGAGGAGGGAGGGGAGAAATGGTCACAAGACAGTTTCTGTCCATCTACGATCCTCTCCTTTCTCCTCCCTCCAATCATCCTCCCCTCCCCTGCTCTCTCCCTCGCCATATGAGTGGAAGGAGTAGGGTCGTCAATCACTCACTCACTGGTCGACCATCTTATCCATACGCGTGGAAAACTCGCAAGACTCCAACAGGCACTCACACTATTGTTCTGATAATCGACATTCTTAGTCAGAATCTGCATTATCCGCAGAAACTGCTCGTTAGCAAGAGAGAAGTAGCGAGTATGCCTGAACACGGCCACTAATCACTCTCCAAAGTTCCGATCTTCCCTCTCCCTTCTCCGAACTGTGCTTGGCCACCATTCGATCATTGTCAATGCCTCGGTATATCCATATTCTTCGACTGTCTAAGCGATCATGCCACGTTCGGGTGTCAAAGTGTTCCCTCTCCCTCCCTCCTCGAACCGCAGAACGAGGGCTCTTCGAATAGGATAATATCCCCAACACATGGAAGGTATGGGTAATGACCCTACCCGAACACTTCCCATAATGGAAACCGTTTGTTTCTAATGCTGGTTTAATTTGCACGATAATAAACGAAGAGCAAATAATTATTCATTCAAGGTGTAAATGAGAGAGGGACAATAATGCATGCTGAGATGGCGGGACAGATTAAACAATCATCAAATGGCGTTCGTACTACGAAGATTGAGTAAGAGAGGGGCGAAGACCAATCTGGAATGGAATATATTAGTCTTCTGCAACTATTGGAGACAGAGCAAGGAGTATGTCATTGATGACATTGAGTGCATGACCTACCCGTAAAGGCGAGTAATCAAAAGCCTACTTTCCTAGCAATAATTGCAAAAGCTCGCAATTTCTTGCTCTGATATGTGCATCGTTCTTTTTTCAGTCCTCCCGCTTGTCTTCTTTCCCAATTACGGATGAAGTCTAATGTTGAAGCATCGGTGAATGAGAGGGAGTCCTCCTGAGTGGTCCATATAATTGTAATAGATCACGATGGCGCAATAATACGCATAGAAGATATCAATCGATTTTCTTGATTTTTAACAATCAGGCAAAACACACTCACCTCTGTGCCATACATCAAAGTGCTCTACGAAATTCAATTCAAGTGTGATTCCATTATTATTGAGCGATTCAATCATTACAAAGCTAAATTCCAGTTGTGAGCGTATGTAGATCCCTGAAATTAGTTCAAAATTAAATTGAACAGGAAATAATCGAAATAACGAAGGAAGTGAATTGCTAGGCTTCCCGAGTGAAAAACGGCAGGGACTGTCGGAACTGTAGACACACGTGACAAGAGATCATGCAAAAGTGAGAGAGTCGACATCGATCCTCTCTCACCCAGCAAGAGCGGTAGTCAGAAAGACTGTTTACATCAGTGACGAAATGGAAATGGATATCAACAATAGGTTATGGGGCGAATCGAATTAGCAGACAATTGCATTAAATTTCCTCAAGTTTCCGTCCACTTACTCCCTCTATCATTGGCGGAGTCGCATCTTCATCCCTCAGTCTTCGTTGCTTCCAATCCTCCTCCACTTCCCTTAGCTCGGCACTTGTCAGACGCTGCTCTTCCATCTCCCTCCACATCTCCGAATTCGCCTGCTCATTTGTCTCCCAAGCTTCCATGGCAGACGGTCGAGTGGCAGACTCGCAAACTGATGCACTGCAATTGGAATCATTCTCACTCACTAGTCTACAGCGCACATCCGTTGCATAATTTGGCGCAATACGCATGCAGCAGTGGCTAACTAAGCAATCGTCGCTGGTGATTCTAGAGACACTCATGTCACACTCATTGTTGCCGTAACCTCGTATACAGTAGTAGCTACTAGTCTTTTAGTCAGGTTAAACACTTACAGCTTGCTGAATGCAATTGAGGCTGCCGCTGTCGTTGAAGTCGGGTAATCGTCGTTGATGGGCTCGGACTTGACATCGCGAACGATGACATCCTGGAAAACGAAACATATCTCACCATCCCTCTCATTTCGAAACTCCCTCCACTCCCGGAAAATTTGGCCTAAAATACTAGTCGAGGAAGAGTCCCCCACCCACTTCGCCAGATTACCTGATGTGGTGCTCTTCCTCTCCTCCTAAACCATTCCATTGTCTCCTCCATGAATGCCCCTTTAGTGTACTGTAGCACCATCACTCCATTCGGACCTCTCGGTTGTCTCCCCTTCCTCAAGATTAAATCGCGAACTCCGGGTATGTTGATTCGTTTCTTGGAGCTTCGCTTTCGAGTAGCCTTGACGAGGGGTGGAGGTACGGACTGGGCAGTTGATAGTAGCCGCTGCAGCTGCTCTAGCGTGAATAGAGGAGGAGGAGCCGGTTGCTCGGCGGGGGGAACTGGATCATCGGGAGTGGAACTTAGAAGCGCCTGGTTTGCGAGAGTCCAGGATGGTTGAGGGGCAGGGAGAGGGGGATTAGTGACAGGGAGTTGCGGGGTGAATGCTGATAGTGCAGCAGCCACTCCGGCTTGGTAGATGTCATTTTCATGATTGGGATTGACCGTCGGGGTAATAGGCAGGGAAGTCGGAATGGGGGAAGGGAATGCCAGTTGCTGACCAACAAGATCATACCTTGGCTGACCATACTCGGGGGGCTGAGGTTGGTGAAGAATGGCTGTCGATGGAAGGACGGGAAGCAACTGTACAATCTCAGCGATAATATTCTTGTAATGCTCGGTCCGGGATGATTCCACACTCTGACTCTGATGGGACACCGAAGGGATCGATGCAGGCTTCCAACACTGCTGGTTGAGATAGGAGTGGTACGAGGACGAGGGCTGTTGATGCAACTGCTGAGGGACAGCGTAGGCTCCATTGAATCCGGAAGACAATCCTGTCATGGGCTGCAGTGACGTTTTCTGCTGTACAAGGGGGTACCCTGCAGGGGGCCAGGTGAGCTGCAGGGAATTGGTCCGTGGAGGATGTCGGTAGTCGTTAGACATCTCCTGGAAATGATGAGGTTTAACGTTTTCGCATTAGACGGAGAGAGAGCATATAGCTCGCAATGGAAGCATCAAGAAATAATGAGTGAAGAGTGAAGAAAGATGAGTGAAGAAATCGCATTAGGAGCTGGGAGCGCGCAATTACAACCGTGATGAATCTATCCATGACCCAAGCAAAGAAAAAAGACCACTCAGGAGAAAAAAACGCTGGAACAAGAGGAGATCTGAGTAGATATGAACAAGATTGCGGTTGTGAACGGTAGGAAATGTATATTATGAGAGATGGAATGAGAATTAGGAGCAACGTAAGTTAGTATATGGATAGATAGATCTCGGGTGGACGATTCTTCCTTGCCCTATTCAGCACACAGTGGGAACAAAGGCTAATGAGCGAGGGGATTCCTGGAAACCTTGAATATTGGCTATTCTAACAGGTTTTTTCTGAGATTATTTCGAATATGCTGAGAAACCTGCAGGACGGCGCACACATTTCCGATTGAGAAGGCCGGATTCTTCAGACTTCACATAGCCATGGATATTTGAAGCCCGGAATGGACAGGGAAAAATGATGGTAGTGGGAGTAATGGATGCTCCGAAATGTGCATTAGAAGACATTAAGAGGCGAATGATAATAGGCGAAATCCGGAGTGGAAATATGGAGAAGACGACCCTACGCCAACCTCTTTTCTCGAAATATTAGCTCGAATCTCACCACAAAATCAGAATTTGTTTTTACGACAGAGCGTTGTGGAGTAAGCGAGGACTAAATGAGTTGAAGACTGAAACCTATGTCGACTCGTGAGGGGATCGTTAACGTAGCATTAGTGAAAGCATAAATCATCTAGGAATGACGGACATTTGAGAAGAGCGGACAAAGCAGATTCCATTATGCGAATCTTTGGGAATTTGATGAACAAAAAGTTCTGCATTTTTCACTGAATGTTTGTATGTGTCTCTTCAGCATATATGGTGAGAAGAGTGGAAGATCGCATTAGCGCGTAGCGGAAATCAAGAGGATGAGGTGGGGAAGAAGGATTGGAGTCGCGGAAACATCGAGGGATGAGCCAATCGCGCAACGAGAGGGCAGAAAGAAGGGATTGGAGAGGCTGAAGAAGTTACCATAATTCGGGAGAGTGAGGAGAACGATTGTGCGAAGTTAATTAGACTTGTGAAGTTGGTATTCTCGCGGACGAATCAGTGAGGTTCATTGATTGACACGAACGTAATCAAACCTCCAACTATCACAGTAGATGGTTAATTCCAAGAGTAAGATGCTTCCTAATCCGCGGCACTCAACTATTTCCTACTGCAGCAAAAGGAAATATGTTGCATGAAACAGAGTGCCAATTAGTGTTTCAAGCCGAAATCTGAGCTCGTTCTCTCGTACAAGAAAAGTTTCAGATTGCCTTCTCCACCCATTGAAATGGAGCGAGGCGACGGACGAAACGCAACCTCCCTCTCCTCCCCTTCTTTACTCGCGCATTGTCAGATTCCGAGGTTACGGTAGATTACGGTGGGCGGAAGTAATCCCGAATAGGATTATTGATACTATTCCGACAACCGTAATCTAAGGAATGGTTGGAGCGAATACTTCACCTTCGGGAGGGACAAGCTGGTCCAAAAGAGAAGAGAGATCCGAGCGGCGGATCTCACTGACGGATAATCGAAATCCGTTCCTTAACTTGCGTGCTGTTGTCAGTGCTATTACCCCAGTATGCAATGAATACTCCTGCCCGTTACAGTTGGAATCCGTTTCTCCGGCAAGTCCACTTGATTGAGGAACCATTGGCAAAGTGTATTTCCGCGTGAATTGCGACCATTTGAGCAAATTTATGTGTGGACAATGAAAATTTCTATCTTACATATCAGTTCCATTTCCGGGGGGGGGGGGGCAAACTCTAATTATTCCACACGAGCAAGAATGTGAGAATGCCTCAAAGTTTTGGCTCCTTGTTCCGGGGGTCATGCAATCACTCAGAAGATCCGTCTGACAATGTCCGCCGGGAGAGAGCCCAATGAAGAATCCATGTTGAAGAATTGCTATCGAACTGGGTTAATTAACTGTTTTTCGTCGATATGTGGCGAAACTCTGTATTGAGACGCCCATCCTATGGTCCATTCAGCGTGTTCTGTCGATGAATTCAAAGCATTCACACCATTACAAACTCATGGACGTCATTACTGCCCAAATTACTAAAACATTTATCGCTAATACATCAGTATAAGTGATGGAACTCTTGGTCGGATAATCACTGTCGAATCCATGTTGTACGATGAGCTATACTCCTCATGTCGCAGCCGATAGAAGGTCCACTCGAAATCACTCACATAGCCGTGAACAGAAACAGTAGCTTGTCCTGGAATATTTCAAGATTATACTTTAGATTAAGTCTTAAATACTGATCTAATATTCGCTCACATCTTCATCCAGTAGCTTGATGGTTCCCAGCGAATGGAATTGAGCGATAATGAGAAATGAATATTGACATACCACAATAGTCTCCTTGCAGATGTCGTCAATCTCTCGAAGGAAGTGAGTGCAGATGATTATCCCCACAGTGCGACCTAAAGGGAGACGAATAGGGGGATTATGGAAGAGAGTTTCGTACCTGCAGCCACGATACTCCTTCAGACGAATCCTTATCCAGATATTTCAGAAAATATTGAAGTCATTATAATTGACGGAGTCCTCTGATGAGCCAGTTTAGGTAGCTGAAATTAGATCCGATTAATTCGATTCAAAGTAGAACAGAGACATTCGAAATTGTGCGCGGAAAGGACGCAAAGAGAAGCAAATTAGCGAAACGGATTCAGGCAAGAAGTATTGAGTTGTGACCATTCCATGTGCGAGAAGGGACTATGACTGTCGCATAAACACAACGATGGTCACTCTTTCTCTCTTCCCCTCTCCCTCCCCCTATCGTGGTCGCATAGAGGGAGAGGACAACGATCAATCAATCTCAAGATAACAGACTGTACGAATTTGATGCTGTGGAAAAAGTGGGGGAGAAAAGAGAAAAGGAGAAAATCGGGTGGAAAAAGTCGACAAGGAGAAATTCAAAATTTTGAATTGGCGCCTTTTTGATATCTCGGTTCCCCGTGGAGCTAGCGACTTGAAACTTGGTTTATAGGGTTCTGAGGGGTTGAAAACCCATCTAGTGAAATTTCAAGAAGGCGCCAATTCAAAATTTTGAATTTCTCCTTTTCTCCTTGTCGACTTTTTCCACCCAAGGAGAAAATCTCCCCTGACTTTTTCCACAGCATCAGTCGAGATCGAAATTATAAGTTGTGATTCATGAACTACTTGCTGTGTCCTTCATATACGCGTACACGTTATCAATTTCAAATATTTATCGCACAATAAATGGCAGCCCACAGGGTGACGTTAAGGTAGATGTAGAGCTGCCCTCTCTCAACGACGATCTCCTCCGTCCCCTCTCAGAACACGAATGACGTCCACGACGGTATCATACTCTTTCGTTTGGACACAGCACGTTCCTCTGTAGTCACATCTGAACACAAAAACATTACGCCCATGGTCCAAAATGCAAAGAGTATGGGCCCAGGGAACTCATCGTTAATCTCACAATTGCCAATCCCGGTGTAGTCACAGAAAGTATGGTATAAGAATACAGAAAAAGAAGGTAGATCAGGATACTCGAATAATCGTAGCCCCAAACTTTCCTTTAGATTACTGGACATATGGATCGATTGCGACTACAGTATTATCATGTCAGGCTTCAGGTCAGGCCGGATTTTGTGTGCGGCAGGCTTCTCTCTCACAATGGGGACAATTTTGTTGTAATTTTGATAAAATCCGCTAACCTCGAGTTTTCTGCAGAATATTGAGATGATAGTTGAGGGATTCCCTGTGAGGAGCCAGTGTAGATGGCTGTAAGCAGGTCAATTTAATCGAAACAAAGGGAGATCAGAGGTAATCTATGTTCTGCGCGATTAGAACTTAGACTATCACGTGAAAATAACAGAATCATAAGCTGAAGGGAGAATCAGTGAGAGCAGTCACTTGTGGGCGAGAATGGCCTCTGACTGACGAAATACATAAACACATCGCTGGTCGCTCTCCCTCTCCTTCTCCCACCCTTCCCCCCTCCCCTTTCATCTGCTCTTTCTCTCCCGCTAGGTCGCTAGGACAACGGCCATTCAAACAACACTAGCAGGCAATGCGAGATAGCATACAGTTGACATAGACATACCATAGAGCTGAGATCGATATTCTGAGTTATGTTCTGAATTCCGTGTGTCTTTGTCAATATTTTTCTTTGCAGTATCGATTCACGGCTTTTTGAAATATTTATCGCACAAAATCAACGATCTCAACGATCTCAACGAGAGGTAGTGAGATATGGTGAAATAAACACGATAATGTATTCGGATAAGGATCGTGAGATAACATGATGATACAATCATATTAGTCTGCGTGTATGACGAATACATTGTTCGGGGAAAATTTGTGGAATTCCAAGCATTCAGGTATTGTCTTTGGGATCTTGTGTTTCATCGGTGTCTCGCCACCGCCCTCTGTCTGCTCGTCGTTGTGGTTCCTGCGCATCATCTTGATCATTGTGCGTGATGCGAAGACGAGGCAGGCGACCGTGACTTTCTTGTCTGCTGCAAATGAACATTGAGACATTCGGCAAACTAATGAGGCGGTCGGATAAAGACTATCACAAAAACGCGTTTTTTATTTAATATGATTGTGATGCGTGTTAACAAAAGAGGATACCTGAGTAAGGCACATTCAACACTCTGTATCCATATTTGTTAGAAAATATTAAAGTAGAGGAAGTCCCTGTGCCGAGCTAGTCTAGATAGCTGAAAATAGGAGAAATTAATCAAAGGTAATCTGCATTGTGCGCAAATACGGCGTAATCAAATACACATTAGGGATACAATTATTGAATTCAGGCAAGAAGTAGTGAAAATAGTGGCCATTTCTTGTGCGAGAAGGGTCTCTGACTGACGAAATACGTAAACACTTCGCTGGTCACTCTTTCTCCCTTTCTTCGCCCTCTCTTCTCCTCCCAAGATGATTCAGAGCGCGAGAGAGTGTGTAAAAGTGAGAGAGAGACGCATCGATCCATCGACCAGATGCCCTATGCAGGGACGGAAAGGAAGGGCGGATCGAATCTCAGAGTAGAGTTGATTGAGCATTACAAGATTCCGATACTCACTATGACGACTTTTCCTGGTATAAATCGGCACAATTTGACTCAAAATTGTTGGTTATTTAGGCATACAAAATGCGGTATAAGTGCACGACTGTGGGCTGAACTACATGCAAATAATGATAAACATATTTTTCAAATATTTATTTCGAGCACGATTCCTCGCATCAGACCAAGTTAGCTAAAAAAAGTCGCTGTCTCAGATCTTCTCAACGTGTTCAATCGACGCTATCGAATATTGAATTAAAAAAAGGAGGAAAGGGGAGGTACACAACATAGAATATTAATGATTTGTACAAAGATCAGTGGTTCATCTGGCTTCATATTTTCCAGGCTGGTCTGGCAGAGTCTTTCTTGTCAGTGCTGGTGGACGCTGTGGTTGCGGGCGGTTGGGTGGATGATTCCTTCTTCGTTCGCCCGAAGAGAGCGCGAGAGGGAGATCGACGCTCGAGATCAGCATCCGAAGGGGACAGAAGATTCCTGAATGAATCATTTGACTTCATGAGTCGGATATGTTTCACAATTATTCGTTGTTTGATCACACTTCATTGAGTATACCGAATAAACCTCACCTGCTGGATGAACTGAGTGTGCCTGCGCTTTCCATCGAAGACTGTTGTTGTTGCTGCATCTTCGCCTTTCCGGGACTTCTCTCTCTCAATCGGGTGAGAAGCGAGGGAGACTTTGATCGTTGGATGGATGGAGACTTCTCCTTGATCCTGCGACAGTGTGCTACTACTATTGCAGACATACTAACTACTCATTCCAGTAAATAATGTTTCTCAGTTGTAACAACTGCTAATCTAATAAAAAACATACGCATGAGCAGCAGCCTTTTCAGCCTTTTCCGCTTCCTTCTTCTTTGCTGCAGCTTGCGCCTCCGCCTCTCGCTTCTCCTGTCATTTATCATTCATTGTCATTGTCATTGTAATTGTCATTGATCATTCAAATACCTCGCTTTTCCCTTCATTTCCCACCTTTTTTGAACCATCAGTCATGGAGCTGACGAAGTTCTGCAGTTTGCTCTTCTGACACTTGATCCCTCCAAGAGAGAGATCGCCACCGACTGAGGCCTGTAAGTACTTTGCTTGGTATCTATAACATCAAGAACAAGCATTTTATCATCCACAGGATTCTGATCATGTAATAACAAATCAAAAATCATGAAGTGAAACCCATCCACTCACCGATCGATCCTTCTTCTTGGGCATGTCGTCCATGATAACTGTGTCGATTCGCTCGTGAAGTTCCGAGATCAGGGCCTCTTTCTGTTCGAGTGCCGACTCAAGTTCGATGATGCGAATGCGGAGCTCCTGAATTGCTTACTTTCAACAACAACAACAACAATAACAACAGCAACAGCAACAACAACAATAATAATAACAACAACAACAATAACAGGAACAAGTAACTCGCCTTCTCCTTCGCCAGATCAACAATAGCCACTGGTGCGGGCTTCTCCATTTCGTCCGTTTGCACGTCGATTGAGGTTGTGGCGATGCTGCATCTGATGTTTTTGTTATTGTTGTTGTTATTGTTGTTATTGCAACTCACGATTGTTCATTCTTCTCCGCCTGCTCGGCCAATTCCCTCTGCTTCTCTTCCAATTCAGCTTGCAACTGGGCGATCCGCTCGGCGAAAGATTCCTATTATTATTTTTTATTTGTTGTTAATTGTATCATTGTTATGGTACCTTCTCCTTTCTCAGTCCCTCGATCTCCTCCACGTGATTCTTCTTCTCCTTGAGTAATTCATCCTCGAGACAGAGCACTCGTCGGGCTTCTTCGGTTCTGACAATTAGGCGTCTTGATCATGAAAACTCTTGACTCAGATGTCTAATCTTCTTTGTATGGGTGCAATGTCTCTCATTTCGCACTAGTCTATCATCGGCCAGAGAAGGATGGAATGGATTCCATTCTATGGATTCCCCGCATCACTCAAGTTTGGTTTCACAAGTTTATAGAGCGATTCTCATGACATCAACTTTGAATCACTTAGGAATCTCATGGAATTTTGAAAAATAAATGGAAAATCAGCTCTTTTTTCATCCCCGTATAGAAGTGCTATGCATGAAACTCATTCACTGTCCCACATTTGGTTCTGAGCACCAATCTCACCTCTGTCCATCTCCGCTCTTTGTAAGATTCTCGATCTGCTCCGTCTTCTTCTGCAGTTCTCCCTTGATTCCCTCCATCTCCTCCATGAGTGATTCACAATGGGCTTGTAGCGTGATTAGCTTCTGATCTGACGTTCCCGAGGTATCACGGAGAATGGCCAGTTCCGAGGTGAGTTGGGCTTTCTAAATACATTAATTGCGGTGAAATGTTCAAGGGGAATGATCAAAGATGAAGATCAAGGCGGATGTTCAATCAAGGCGTCCGATATTCACCTCCTTCTCAAACTGCTTCGACATTTCCTCGCTCTTCTCCTTCATTTCCTTCTCTGCATTTTCCTTCGCAGCAGCGATCGCTTCTTCGACCTTCTTGTTGAACTCGTCTGCAATCAATAATTTTCAAGGAATGCTACAAGTTGGGTATACTAATCAGCCCGCATGTTATTAAATTGTACCCGCAGCAACGTCAGCTCTCACAATCAAACCAACCTCTCAACTTCGTCTCCTGCTCAGCGAGTGCTTCAGTCACAGCCTTCTCATTGTCCTCCTCTCCCTTTTCTCCCAATTCCTCCTTGAGTTTGGTGTTCTCACTCTCGAGTGAGCGGATCCTGCAAGAGAGTAAATTATCATTCCCATTCCCTGAACTAAATAGGTTGCTCACTTGCTGTCCTAGATGTACTGGCGGGAAAAAATCAGTGATAATCAAAAAAATAATAATTCTCACTTCTCTGCGTCTTCCTCCAGTTCTTGTTCGTCCTTTTCGCACTGCACTTCTAGTTCTGCGATCTAAAAATGATCATATTTATCCAGATGTTCTGGAAAAAATGATCTGTACTTGTACTACGAATCTCTGAATAACTATGTGTTCTTGAAATAGTCATGAACCTCACCCTTGCATGCAATTCCTCCATTTCTCCATTGCCACTCGCATTCATCATCTCCATTCTCACTTCTTCTCTCAACACTAAGAGTTGATCCTCAGTCACTTGATTCTCTTCTTCGACGCGACGACGAAGACGGAGGATCTCCTCGTCCTTCGAGGCGATTCGGTCACTGGAATTCAGATTCTACGAGGATGATTTTATCGAATTTTTCGACTGGGAACAGCTGGAATTTCTACAGGGCGGGGTCAGTTGACGATATGGGATAGGCATGATAGAAGGATCGACTGCCGGTCAGAGGATTGACTTTTCCAATCTCTAAAGAAGTCATCCATTCACCACTACTCTTTGGGAACATAGAAGACGTCAGCGAAGGCATCGTCAGATTCAGTGAACACTCACCGCTGTGCCTGCAGACAATCACTCAGACTCTCCGTCTGCTTCAGAATCTCAGCCAATCTGCTCTCCATCTGCTCCGGTTCTTCCTTCTCTTCGAACTGCGCCTTGAGTGCATTCACTTGGGCCTCGAGGGCGTTCTTCTCCACTCGAAGGGCCTCCAATTCTTGCTCGGTCGACTGAAAGACACGGATTGATCTGTCACTGAACTTATTCGTCGTCTGAAATAGATGTTTCTATGTTTGATCAAGTATTGCAGATGTGAAACTCATCCATTCCTGTGGTATCCAATATGAGTCGGTAAAAACTCTCCGAGCTATTCATTCGTTCGATTTTTTTATATTTTCGTCTATTTTCAAATTCGTCAAGAATTTTACCTCTCTCAACTCGTCCTTGTCCAATCTGGCAGTGTGCTGGAGGTCTTCCTTGAGTGAATTGTACTGCTCCTCCAATTCATTCAACTTGATCGTAAACTCCTTCTTCATCGACAGTTCACGGGCGTCGGCTTGTTCGCGCTCCTGAAACATAACCGAGTCGTTGATGTAAAAATATGGGTGCCTAGAATTCATAAAATGCTGACAAACCTTAGTGAGTAGGTTCTCATAGTGCTCCTTGGTCGACTCGCGCTCGCCTTTCACTGATTCGAGGACCTGGAAAACAATAATTTAATAAAATCAATTCAAACCACTTGACTAACCGCCTCCAGTGCATGCACTTGACTGTTTTGCAACTGCGTCTGACTCTCGCTCTGACTCTGCAGATTCTGCCGCTCTTTTTGCAGGAAATCGACCTGAAAATGCTTGTTTTTGTTGTTTTTTGTTGTTTTGATCTTTCCATTGGATCAAAAAACTAACCCTATTCTTGAGGTTCTTGACTTCGCTCTGGAGAGCAGAGATCACGGCTTCGAGCTTTGTTTTAGTGGCTTCAACGGCGTCCAGACGATCTGAATCACACATTTGAAGTAATTTTCATCAGACTACAGGTGCTTGACAATTTTGCATAGGGCGAAAATTTGGGTGAATACTAACCACATTTCCTCCTCAACTCTTCTTCCTGTTCTTGGAATTTGCTGGTCGTCTGATCCAGTTGACTTTCCATTGTGGTCAGACGACGAAGGGCGTCGTTTGTCTCGTTGCGCGCTTCCTCGAGCTAAACGAATATCATATCAGGTTGTTGTTGCTTTTTGTGCATTGTTTATTGTTGTTATTGTTATTATTTTTTTGTTTTTATTTTTTTTTCACCTCCTGACTGATCTGCTGCACCTCTGCCTCCTTCGAGAAAAGCTTCTTCTCCAGGGCAGCGACCTGCAATTAATTTTTCCAATAAAAAATATTTTATAAATAACAACAAGCAAAGCTCACCTCATTCTTGCAGCTGGACAGCTCATCTCTCGATCGTTTCGCCTGATGTTGCAACTCCTGGATTCGATCGTGGAAGTCTTCTTGCCTGTAAAGATTAAATTAAAATTGTTTTTTTTTAATTTTTGACCTGTATGTTTCCCTACAATCGTTGAGATCCCACCAACCTCGCCAACAATTCCTCCTTCAGTGCCTCTTCATGGTCCCTCAGTGCCTCCAACTCTCTCGAGTACAGCATCTTAGCCGCGGCGAGTTCAGTCTCGTACAGTGATTGAGCCCTTCTCAACTTCATTTCGAACGTCTCGCCGAGTCGATCCTGAAATGTCCCTTTCTTCACTATTCCATCCGTTCATTTCACTACGTCACTTTCACAGTTACTTAAGTGATAAACGAGTGTTCTGGTGACGAGACGTCCAAATTAGACAATTGGCATAATTTGTTTGTCCACGCACCTTCTCCTGTCTCAGGGACTTTCTCTCCTCTTCGAGCCTCTGAATCTCGAGCAAATACCTGAAAGTGACAGAATGATCTTCGAAAAATTTGGGCTGGTCCAGTTTTCTCTTTTGCAGATCACTTTTCACTTACTTCTGCTCCAGATTGAGCAGTTGACTCTCACTGAAGCGTTGTTCGAGTAGTTGAATCTCCTTCTGATGTTCCTCCCTTAGCTTCTCCAGTGCTTGTTCCTTCTCTCTCTCGAATCGCTCCTGAAAAATTATTGTTTGTCATTTCGCAATTATCCCTTGACAGTCTGAGAGTGCTACCACTCTTTCGTAAGTGGTCGTCTTCTATTTCTGTCCCTCTGTTTCGCTAACCCAGCGATCATTCAAAATGGAGAGAGCCTCACACGTCACACTACGCTTCGCACATTTTCCATCCTGCTTTGCACGCAAGATTTGCGATTGTGCTCGACAATGGATGACCCTGTACCACGCGCTGCTGCAAAACAATGTAATGCAAAAGTGCTTGTTATTCCTGTTTTGGAACTATTTTGGGTGAAAACATTATATGACTTGCGCAGTCCTAGAGTAGAGATCAGTCCTACAATGACTAGTCCTTTTCCTCTGAACGATGTCACTTGACTCGGACAATTTTCGGTAAAAACATTATCTGACTTGCGTAGAGTAGAGATCAGTTCTACATAGTCATTCCAAAGATCTGACCCAGATTATAGGTTTTTCTCAATCCTAACAGTCTGGTTTTCATCCCTTCTGAAACCAATCCTACGCGGGTTATACCTGCAGTGACTGGAAGTGTTTCATTCGCTGCTCGAAGTCCTTCTTCGCTGCAAGGACTTCCTCAGACAACGAGATGATCTTGGTCGAGTAGTCGGCCTCCAACTTCTTCTCCCTTTCTTGAACTCGCTCGCGATACTCGGTGAATGTGCCCATGACGTTGTACTGAAATCGTAACAATTTCGAAAATACTACGTTTGTCTCTCCTTTCCTTATCAACGTTTATTTTATTTCGCTCGACCCCTCCGTCTCTGACGTTTCAAGTTTCGCCCAAGGCTAGCCTTCCCGAGACATGTTGTGCTAGGCGCGGCTTGTTTTCACAATTTCCACGGATTATCCGTTGAGCCTATCACGCTGCGCCTCGAGAGATACGTGCATGAACTATTGGAAAGTCAGAAGTCAGTCTTGTGCTCTCGTGAATTTTGCTCTCATGAATGGGAATGAAAAGACCATAGAGCAAATCGCCAAGCTATTGAAAGGAAGCTTGCGCAGACGAAAACAACGCACACATGTTACTTCCGTCTGTAACAAACACCGTTCTATGAAGCACGGTTTGATAACAAACATAAAAAAAACAAAAAAAACACGGAAACAGACCTTCTGCCTCTCATACTCTGCTACGGTATCTTCGAGATTCTGAATCTTCCGTTTCAATTCGACTTCGCGACCTTGACCGCGCGATTCTACAAAGAATAGGGATGATTGCGTAGCCCAGTATATGGATTAGATGGCCGATTTGATGAGTGATCTATGATTCTTTTCATGCTTCATTGTCCCTAGGTCTGACTAACCAGAACGAGTTCATTGGGATTCATAATGGTCAAAAATTTAGTCGGTGTTGCGTTATCTTTACATGTTCACGAGAAGTGCGCTTATTCTTTGTTACTATTCTGATTTGTTAACTTTACTTCCTCATCCCCAGTCCCTCATCGTTTTTTCCTAATTCTCAAGCACTTCTCAGTAGTTTCGTGCGGGATCTTTCGCCGGATGTTTCTCTTAGTCACTAACGAAGGCTGATTGCCACTCGAAGTGCTCGAGACAAGGGGGCGATACGGCGAAAAGGCCTCGATCCGTGTCTTTTCGAGTGTCAGGAGCCCGACCGGAAGTTGTCGTCTTCATTTCAGTTAACTCTTTGTCAGAGCGACGAGAGAGAGTGTGAAATGGAGAGACGCAGACAGTTGTCATTCTATTTCCTGTGGAACAGCTGGGCGTTCTCAGGGAAGAGAACGGCCAGTGATCTCTCTTGGTCTGGGGGAATTTCCCACCACATCATCACTACTATCGCAACACAAAATGGCTGATTCTCACAGATTGCACACATGTGATATCAAAGAACGCCGGCGAAATTGCGCTTGAAAGATTAGAAGACTTTGAAGATTAGGATCAATGATCTCATTCCTGTTCCCTGTGCTGGCTCACAAGGCAGGCCCTTGGGATTGAGACAGCAAATGACTTCAAAGATCAGGATAGACAGTTCAAGAGATCTCGCAAAACGGATAGACCTGTACAGAGGACATTCTCAAGCCTAACTGATGACGTGATATTGGCAGCAATTGCGCTTGAAAGATTAGAAGATTTGCGCCGGCCTAGGAGTCTGAGATTGTGATATCATTGTAGAAGATTTGATAAATAATGAGAGAGATCGCGCAAATCAGAGAGCTCCTCACCATTCACGGAAGCCCTGATCATCGATAGGAACGACGCGCTGTCGGAGACGTCATCGTAGGGGCCGGGTCGGCCGGAGACGGACGGGTTGGGGGAGAGGGCGGGCGAGGAGGACTGCTGTACGGGCTGCACTGTGTTCACTTGCAGGTGCTGGTGGGTCACGTGCTGCAAATGCGTGATTTCGGGTAGAATTTGAGCCCAATTTTGCTGTTTTTTCTGTTGTTTTAGATTTTTCGTCGATCAAGCAGGGTAGAGATGAACCAGTGATCTTACTTGTCTCTCCAGTATCGGATTGGCCGGAGGCGCGGGCCACGCGGCGATATTCGGTCGTGAATCGTGCAAGATAGATGACGTCGTCGGCTCAACTCTGCGAAGATTCCAATAGTTCTCATCGCTGTCGAGCCTCAAGATTACGGTAGAGGAGAGTTACCGTAACGATTTGAGACTACGGTTATTATAGCATTACGGTAGAGGTTCAGATCTTTCAAACTTTGCTAAAAATCCTTGCAGAAAGATAGATTTTCTCGGTCGGCGAGCCATTTCGCCCGCAACGACGCCATTTAGCTCGGGTACAATAGGTTTATGGGTGTCGCTCGTTCGTCAGCGAATGCAGTTTTTGGCGATCTAAGACCCTTGTCAATCGTTTTTCCACGTCGGGAGTCATTCTGATTCTATTCCGAGTTGTTATTTCATAAATCATCATCAAATTCTGCTCGCGGCCAGTAAATCATGTGCGGTTTGAGTGGTTATGACGTCAGGGGATCGGGGGCTTCTCATCAGTGTAAGACAGAGAGAGGTCTCCCTCGGGTTCAGCAGAGAGGGGAGAGACGTGTAATGTGCTCGCTGCTCTAGTGACCGTCTCGGGAGTCAGCTGTCGCATCTACCTCCATTTCACAACCCCCTTCCCCTCTCTCCTGTTGTCTGAATCCACACCAAATCACCAACGAGTATCGCAGTCAACAATATAACTATAGATTTGTGTCTGCAGACTGGATGATTTCGTCTAATCCGCTCTGGTTCTGTTTCGCAAGGGCAAGCACTACGGTAATCCGCCCTCGGCTCTCCTGGGACTCCCCCTTCATTTTCTGTACCAAGTGCGCAAACATGATCGCGCATTCACTTGCAGATTCAGTAAGATTTGAGGAAAGGGTGAATAAGGAACTAACGTTTTGTGCGGCCGCGGACTCCGGGAGGTTCGTCTTCCACTGCGACTGCTTAGTGGGGAAACGGAGCGGAGCGAACCGTCCAGTTCCTCGGAGAGATGTCCCAACTGCAAACAGAGCTCAGTAATGTACTTTTTCTAACGGTTTTTGCACTTTTTGCTGTCCTTTTGTAGCCAAAAGTATATAATCCTAAAGGAACAGTGCATGATGTCAAGATATAATATGAGGTTGTTCGAAACAACAAATCAGATCACATTCAGCGCAGTTCCTCCTACGCTAAGTAGGTGAGGAATTGGCAGAAAGAACGAACATCATCAGAGTTGACCACAACAACCTGAATGCTGCGCTAATGATCCGGACTCGAATATCTAGACCGCACATTTCCTCAAGGCTAGAGAAAAGAGAGACTGTCAGATTCGGTATCGTTCTCGGAAAGACTAGACCGTTCTTTTTCAACGATTGAGTGCGCGGAAACGGAAGAATCTCAGGATAACTAGACCATTTCGTATGTGATGTCAGAGAGGCGAGAGAGCGTGCGAAAGTGAGAGGGTCAGAGAATCCGTACCCGTTCTCGGAATCGCTCATTCATGCTCAGCCTGCTGCCTGCTTGGCTCGTCGTCGCGTACAATTCTGGCTCCACCACCTCGGTGCGCTCCCGGGGTGCGCGAGCGAGGGACGAGGGCAGGAATGGCGTGTCTTCTGTGGGCGATACCTGATTATTTCCTCAATTTTCACTCAGAAATCAGCTCAAATGGCAGACAAATAGCGTAGAATATGTATTGAGGAAGCCCCATGTTCGGAAAGGGAGAATTTTAAAATAGGCGGAAGGAGGTCGCGGGTGTCTGCACATCCGCACAACAATTGAGAACGCGGAAACCAGTAGTAGGAAGGGGGAAGAAGGTGGTGGTCAACTCGGGAGTGAAGCAGGGGGGGGGGAGATAAGTGAAGGGGGAGCAGGGATGGACGCGGCTGTCGATCGAGATGGAGGGGAGAGACAAGGCGATTCGAGGAGAGCGGAGGGAGAGGGGAAGCACCTGACACGACTCAGACTGATCACTCGATGCTAGGAGGAGGACGAGAAGGAAGATACACTATCAGGGACCAGAGAGAGGCTGATGAGAGGGACTTGCAGGTGCGGAAATGATGAAGAGCGACGGATTCACACTATCAGAGGAGTGAGTTGAGGGACTCAAGAAGATGTGCTGGAAAGATACGCCCGTAGACTTCATTTTCTGGAATAATCTAATGAATGCAATGCTGTCACACTGTAATCGTGGCCGAGATGAAACAGAGGTCAAGAAGAGTACTGAAGAAGAAGATATTGCAGAAGATCCCCGTCTTCCCCCGTAGACTTCCTTTCCTTCGGATTCCTAATGTATTCAGTTCCCCTCACGTGACTTTGCACAGCAATAACAACGAGACTGACTTTATGAATTCATCTCTCCCATCTTAGTGCGGGGGATCAGAGGAGTGCGAACTAAGCGAGATTAGCGTACAATCCAGTGCCGCTCCACGCAGCGAAAACGGGCGAAACGAACGAAGAACTCGGGGCGTCTATCACAATACAGGGGATATCAGGAGCAACGGGGCACAGCAGATTGGTTAGAGACCGGGGGTAGTAGAGACCATTCCAGGGGGCAGGTGGCGACAGGGAGGGGCAAGTGATACCATAGGATGAGAGCGAAGAGAGATCCACTAAATCGTCAATACATTGTAGCGTTGATGGACGCTTAGCGTCGACCGAATCCGACTCGGAACGCCGCCTTGTCCATACGCTTCTGAGCCTCGTCGAACATCTGCAATTTTTATTTGTTTTCGAAAATAAATAAAAACGAGAAAATAATTTTTAAAAATGCAAAAAAAAAATTGTCAGAACGTGTACACACCTCGTCGTCCTCCTCCATGGCAGCCGGCGCCGATCGCTTGCCGAATTTCATACCGCCGAACGCCATGCGGTCAACGCCTCCTGAAATTGAAGAAAATATAAAAAATACAAAAAAAATATTTAAAAATTCAAATATTAAGAAAAAATGTACCAGCGAGAGCCGCAGGACGAGGGATCGACCGCTTTCCGAAGCCCATTCGGAAGTTTTTGGCGTCGATGAGACCTCCTCGTCCTCTCTTGGCGTACGCGTAGTAGTCATCGTCGATCGAGAACTGAAGGGTACGGTACTGTCTTGACTAAAAGCCGGTTCCAGAAGACTAAAAGCCGGATCTACTTCCAGGAGACTACTTTCTAATGTGACAGCACGAATTCCGTATTAACGAGCTTTTCTCCCATCGACCAGAAGTTCGTCGGATTTCCTAATGAACAACTGCACGTTTGCTTGACCAAATCATGCGGGAAAATTCTCACGGAGATGAGCCGAAGGCTGTTTGTTGCCGGCTTTTGAGTGGATTTTTCGTGGTTTGGAGTGGATTTTGCGCTTACCGAGCTCACGATGGCTGCTCCGATGAGGAGAGAGAGCAGAAGCATCGAGGAAAGAGAACGAGTCATCGTCAGCAAATCACCTGTCAATGTCTCGATTGCAGCAGCGAAAGCCAGAATTCACACGCAAAAGAGGCACAAACGATCGTTGAGGTCGAATAGGAAAGGGCACAAGACAAAAAGAAGGATTTTTAGTCCATAGAATGCTGACGCTTGATGAGAACGGGGAGGGGGGGGAGACAATGGAGGGTGGGAGACTGGCCAGGTGTGGGAGACCACGCTTGACGTTACTGCATCATAGAGCACGAAAGGACTGGGAAGGGGGGATGACTTGGAGGGATTTTGGAATATGAACGACTTCCAATGAGCAGGAATCTTGTAAAGTGATGTGGGAATAGAGGGAGGAATAAGTCAGCAATGGTCGAATAATAAGCGAATTGGAGACGAGAAAGATGAGAAGCCGAAGGGGAATCAAAGCATCTCGTGAGAAAAGGGGCAGATGCAATATCAAGTTCCCAGTATGAGAAGCCAAATTAGCGAAAGGGAAAAATGCTATCAGAGGGCTCGAATAGTCTATCCACCAGCCTTCCACCTCTCTAATCCACCTCTCTAAGGAAGCTCTGGCGGCTCTCCGGACTCCAGCCTGAGGCTCCGCCCCTTCAGTTATTGCTCGTTGAGGCTCCGCCTCTTTGAAGAGAGAGTGAACAAGGGCAATGCCTCTCCCCGCCTCCTCCTCGTGCCTAGAGATGGCTCGTTAGACGAAATGTGATACTCATCCATGGAAACACAAACATGACACGAAACAAGTTGAGCACTGATCAGGGGAATATTCAATTCGGTCGGGAGGTCCATCAGGTGGGTTAGAATATTAGGTTGGAGTTGAGTGGGTCTGGTCACGGCATGTTTTCATGTGCAGACTCATCTGTCTACTTTGCCATGCGCGGAGAGATGAATACATCAATCGCCCTTGTCCCGGCCCTTTCCTGTCTTCGTCAACTGACAAAGAGCATCGAGAACAACTTCTTGCAGAATGTGATCAGGAACAGGTGAACAAGTTCTGTCTCGACTCGACAGCAGGTTTTGTATCTACAAAAGATTGTAGCGCGGTACGATAACGAGGAAAATATGCTTCCTAGTATCTAACGAGCAACGCATATGGGAGAAAATTTCCTGGAAATCTTGCGCGAGATACGATTTGAAGTCTCGGAAGAAAAGCTCGGTAGACTCACTGAACTTGGCGAATTACCGGGCATTCAGGGCCGTCTAATAACTGTACTGAAGTGCGGATATGACGAGATCAATAGGCAGTGAATGAAGAAGTGCCGATCATTAAGGCAGTCGAATATTCGTCAGACTCTCTTCATTACCAATGCTCTCTCATCAGTCAGAGAGACGAGAGATTACGCAAAAGTGAGAGAGACTGGGACCATTTCAGTCACACCCCGGCCGCGAACGTTGAATTGCTAGCGAGAAATACGAGAACCAAATTGCATTTCGACTTCTCGCGACGATTTAATCTCGCTTATGAGAAACGGGGAAGAGGGATCGAGTCTTGTTTATCAGTGTCATGATTGAGTAAACAACACGCATGGCGAACTTGGTCTACAATGGATTGAAAGGGACAATCGAGCTGAGTGCGATGCTCAAATGGATTTGCGCTCTTTTGGCTGTTGCGGTAACGAGGTTGCCGGGCTCTTTGTAGGGGATGACTTCGCCGTCAGAAGAGGAGCATTCTTCCCCTCCTCCTCTTTCCTGATCAATTTCCCGACTAGATTCTCGACTTTCTCCTCGACGGACGGGGGTCGTTCGCTCCTATCGTAGTCTGGCGAGTTGAAGTACGCCGTGCGTAGCCTTCTGAAGCGCGCGTCGTCCTTATCTTCGAGATCGTTGACCTAGAAGACAGACGTTGCGAGTGTGGGACTGAGAAAGAATGTTGACCTCATCATCGACGTCCTTCTCAATCTCGCCCAGCCTTCTGAATCTATCGCCGTCCTCATCTTCGAGGTCGACGTCCTTCTGAACCTCGGCACGTCTTCTCTCGACTCGAGTGTCCGCCGACGCCGTTTTCCTGGAACAATGTGACACATGGAGCAATATTCTCTATATTTCTCCATTCAGACAGACGAGAGAGCGTGCGAAATAGAGAGAGATTCTGGATGCGAAATGAGTCTGCATTGAAGCCGGAAGCTATTGAACACAAGAGGGTGCAACCAACATACGAGACTAGTCCTTGTTTGGAAGACAGGGACAGAATACCCTAGTGGCTTTTCCAAGAGGGTTCATTCTTGAAAAAAGGGCGGTTCGTTAGACATTCTACTCGCGGAGTCCACAAGATTTTCCTATTCCAAAAACCCAACCTAATGCACAAATGAAACACAACTCACACGGCTTCTACGAAAAAGAATGCACTAGTAGTTTTTTGTAAGGGCTTCATCCTCCTTAGACATTCTAACTCTTCATTTATTCCCATATTCGGCGAAAAAATCACAATAGCACTGACGTTTTCCCCATCTACCTGGTCTAATCTCAGTGAAACACAACTCACACGGCTTCTACAACTCCTCGAAGCGTGGGTGAGGTCGTTAGGTCCGGAGATCGTCGAGTCGTCGCCTCCTTAATTGATCTCTAGTCCGTGGTTGTTTTGCCCATATGTCTCTCTCATTTTGCCCTGCTCTGTCGCTTCTCTAGCCCTCGAAAGATCATGCTCAATCGAGAGAGTGCGTACTGGGGGAGTCACGAGAATCGGTCGTCTCGCGCCTCTTCGTATTTCAGGATGAGCGAGGAGAAGGGAGAGGGGAAGGGCTGTGAGTTGGCGACGTTCGTGTCGACGAGAATCATTGTAGGACGAGGACCAGGCTGGAATGGGTGGTGTAACCCGGCAGGATTATGTTTCAGAACTTAATGGATAACTCTGATTAGATTGTGCCTTTCTACCTTACCTTCTCTGTACCAGTTACGTGCAGGTACACTTGCGCTAATCTAATCTCCCTTTCAGAGTGATATTATGAATGGGACAACTATTCTCTGATTGGCCACCAAGGGATTGCACTGGCCAAACTCCATCCAAGTGCATTGAGAACCAGGGAGAACCAGGGCACGTGTTGCCTACGACACTCGATTGGAAGGAGATTAGGTTAACGTGCGTGAGACAGTGCGTAGCTGGAGCTGGGAACGTGCTGTTCGATCTCAGTCTCACTTTCAGACCGAATAAGTCCATCGAATGGTGAGAATCACCCAACCTCTCACATACTCTGCGCTACCATGATCTTTGGCCACCCAGACAGCGCGACAAAGTTCATGGAATGGTGAGAATTATACCCACTCGATTCCAAAATACTTCCTATTGCCTTGCTCACTGGCCGGTTAGACAAGAAAGTTCATAGAATAGTGGGAACAGTCTGCTCAATCTAAGCTGTATCCTTCTCAGATTCTCTTCTCTACCACGTCTCTCTGCCCAAGTTAGTGAAGGACCGATACTCACCGGGTGTCGAATGCATGGGCGGTGCAACGAGATACGGTGACGGGCCGCTGATCATAAGGGAGTGCATCGACAGTGTCGATGGATGCACTAGTGAGGGCACGAGTGAAGGCAGGATGAGAAGAGGGCGAAGCGATGAGGAAAAGGCCCGCTCATTAGACTCGTCGATAGAAGGAAAGTCGTAGATCGATATGGTCCTGAACTTTGTTTATTAGCTTTTCTTACGCTTTTCGTGTTTTTGCGGCATAACTATCTGGAATACGGTGTAATTGGCAAAATTCACGATTCGAGTGGTCTGAGTCTCGTTTAGCACGTTTTCGTAGCTTTCACAGCACAGTTCGCAAAGTCCTTGCTTTCAACGCGTGTAAATGCTCAATTTCCTTGTGCCTTGTTAACGACCTAACCAGATGACATTCCGCTCTCTACGTGAATCCCCAATCAGCCGAGTTCAATGCAATCAAGTCGGACATCGTTAGCCACTCAATCTCTCCCTAACTACTTCTCACTTCCCCATACCTTCAAGTCTCAGGAGAGGTGATATCACCGCCCTGCACTTCTCCCCATTTCCCTTTCGATAATTTATGCTTCCCCCACAGCAGTGTTGGCTTACACTTGCTCAGGGGTGTCGGGTACACTTTTTCGCACGCAAGGAAACCTGGGATCCATGGTCTTTTCATTCTACCATCTTGGAAAACTATTGGAAAACATGGAAAGATTACCGAGTGAGCGAATTTCTCCTTCGCTCTTCCGTTTCTTCGGCGAAACTGTTCTGATTTCCATTAGCATCACTCTTCTTCCGTGACACGCTAATGCTCGCCTCGCCCGGGAACGAGAGAGTAGCTGCAATGATAAATCAGCAGGTTGTGTCTACGGTTCCCATGACTCTCTCAATATCCCATGCTCTCTCGCTTTTCTGATCGACGAGAAAAACATAAATTTTGATCGTTTCCGTGTGAGACTGGTCGGGAACTGTGAGATGGAAGTGTGCGAATAATCTACAGGGAAATACGTCTGTAACTTCTACCATCTATAACGTCTAACAATCGAGGGAGATCGAAGACTACCTGTATTGTTGCTGTACGCCAACTTCATGCATGTAGTCGTCACATTACTGCAGAAATCCCGACTAATGTGAAGTTTTCTGGCCAGTGAATCGGTTAACTGCAAAGTTATATACATCTCATCCGCCCAAGGAACGAACATGATTTTCAAGCTGATCTCATTTCCGGAAATTGGATCCGTGCCCTCGCGGAAGTCGTGACCAGAGCCGATAACGAGATAACGAAGTTGCTTCTCGGAACACTCGAAAAGTCGGGGCGCCCGATTCGCTAATTGTTTATCGTCGAGGAGCACCCTCTCATTTCGAAATGGTCTCTCGTCGATGAGAAAACAGGGCTCGAGAGTCGCGTTAGTTCAAGGACCAAAGAAGGGGGAAGTGAATGAATCCAGGAGATGTACTGGGGATGAGGAAGTGGATTATTAAGACTGGCCTAGAAGGGAGCATCCTAGGAAGCATTATGCAGGAGACTCTGTAATAGTCCTTCTAGCGTGATCGTCTCAGACGGACTAACTCTCCGAAAGCTCCTCACCTCGAAGGGAGCCACTTTGTAAGCGGCGATGTGGGCGCATACTTTCTGTCGCATGTAGTGGAGAAGATTGAGGGCGGCAGCGGCTTCTATCTGTAACGTGGGGAGGATCAGAGGGCGATTTCAGAGATTTCCGCATTTGAATGACAAATCTCATTCACAGTCTGACCGACGAGCGAATACTACGAATACGTTGCTAATGTATTTCTAAGAAAGCAATTTGAGGCAAATAACTAGCGGAAACTACAACAATTATTACGGGGGAGTAATAGTTCGCCATAATCGCGAATGGGTTTCAGATACTCATGGGCAACTGGTTTTGATTGCCTTTATGACTAGGTTTTTTCTAAAATAAGCCCAACTGCAAGCTCTTAGCTCTCTCCGGAATTACGTGCGTGCGTGAAATTCTAAATAAAGCGCGACATCGCATCACACCTTCTCATCAAATCCCAGAATATCCCCGATTACGTCTAGAAACAGTTGTGATGTCAGGCGCTGATTAGGTTCTCGCTCGTTTCCGCTCAGCAAAGTCGAGTTCGGGGATGCAATCAGGCTCTGTTCTGCACAGGAGAAAGTTGATTCCCTTGGAAAACTTCTGCAATTTCCCGCCTAGACTCTAGTCAAAGCGTTTGCGACGGCTTCTTCAACTATTGACTTGAGATGCAGCGATATTACTGCGTCTGAAACATAGAATTAATCGAACTCACCAGCAAATTGGGAACGTGGGCGACCATTAGAAATTCGAAATCCAATCCGCCGGAGACCTTCTTGAAGAAGGCCATGAAGTCGATGTGCAGACGGGCTGGGAGCATCTAAAAACCACTTTTTCCCTCAGAAACCACGCCATTTTAGACTAAAATGTGCAAGAAAGTGACGAAATAACTCAAATCAGTACATGGTACAGATACTTTGCTCCGGTCCAGGCCTTCCATTGCGAGAGGAAGTTGGCAGAGTGCAGATCCTCCATGGATTTGAACGCGAACAGCAGATAACCTGCAAGTTTCATGAGATTTTTCAGACTTTTCCACCCTTTGTCTGACAAAGTAAAGGAATGTCAGATTCATGAATATTCATAAAAGAAATAATAAAAATCATCAGAAAAACAATAAATAACCTCGTTCGCGGTCATTGAATGAGCTGAGGGACGAGAAATTACCTGCAATCCTCTAGATTTGAATTTGCGTTTTAATTGTTTCTCCTCTATTATTATTGACACTTTGTAAGGGCTTCCACGAACTTGTCTGAACATAATTGCGCGGTCAGAAGAATCGTCGGCATCTCTCATTTTGCCCTGGTCTATCTCTTCTCTAACCACACCTGAGTATAGCGAACTGAGAGTGGATTACTCAATGCTCAATTTACTTTTGCAGCTGGTATCATTAACTGGAAGCAATGTTCACGATCTTTCGATTGCATGGAAGTGCGCGTGCAATAGAAATGACAGTGTCTTACGCAGTCTTCCAAGGGACTGGGAAGTCAACAGGTGAGATGGAGAGATTCGTGTGATGTGTCACTAAAGATCTCATTCAGACACTCTTTCTTATATGCAAAGGTTCAATGTCACGTAATCGATCACTCTAATAGAAGATGGGAAATCAGAAAGAATCGTCGTCTCCTGACTAAGGATCTCACCCATTTTTGTTCTCACTCTGGGAAAACATGCAAGGTGATACAGTATCTTGTCTGACTTAAGATCTTATCCATATCAACTTTTTTTCTAGCTGACTAGAGAGCATGTAAATTCGAGAGACCATCATTTCTTGATTAAAGATCTTTCCATTTGCATTAGTTTTTTTACTCATGAGAGAACACGCAACTAGTGAGATTACTGTAACGGTATACAGTATTTGTTCGTGATTAATGATCTCACCCATCGCTGGTCGGGTAACATCGTCGAGTCGTGCGTACGTGCCTCAATTAGACAAGATTACTACCGAGCAGACATCTGTTCATCATCATTCTTCCAGGAGACTGAGCAGAAGTCGTTAGCAAGACTTGCTGATATATTATGTTTACTACCATTTTCCCACAAATAAGAATCTCAATACAACATTTGCTTTAACGGTCGTTTTTGGTGATAGCAATTCATGTTTGTTGCAAGATTAGTAGTGATTGCTAACAAGCAGTCTATTTTTTCCGGGAGACAGATCACGAAGCTAGTAAGCCGTGAATAAAGAATGAATGATTACCATTATGCGATGCTGATTCACTCTCATTATCGCACGTTGGATGTCCACGAATGAAGACGAAGTCAATGGCAGGATAGAGACCTGAGAATCAGAGATCATCCTATGATTAGGAAGGGATAAAGGGATCGAGAGTCTGCAGGATAGATACCTGCCTATCATAAATCTCGACGTCAGTTTTCTTTTGATTCGGATGGAGTTAAGGGACCAACGAGAATCACCCCTCTCTTGAATTTACTATCAACCGATTGTCAGTTTTTACAAATTGATTGAGTTTCATGCCAAAAAAGTTTTACGTACACCTTTGCTGTCTTACTATTGCATCGACAACAACTACGCTAACGATATTCTGAATCTCTACGGTGACAGGAGGGTGACAGGGCTGAACAGGTTGATATCAGTAGAAGGTGACAGGAAATTACAGTGACTTCAATCTGAGTCATCCTCACATTCCTTCTCCACAGTGACAACTCTTCGGAAGGTCAGCTCCTCGAGTGAGGGGTGGGAGGTCGAGAGAGTGGAGGGGAAGGCGAACGGTTCGCTCTCGTTGTTATCGCCATCGACGGCCTTGTCGTGTACGGAGATGTTGATGTAGAAGGGGCACGTCTGAAGAGGGGAGAACTGAAATAGAAAATTCCTTCAATTAAGATTAGATCATGGAAAGAGCTAGAAACACACTGAAAAGGGCGCAAAAACTGCCAGCTAATCAATAGTTACTTCACGTATCAATTGATGGAGAGGTAGTCATGATGATGTAATCAGTAATCAGAAATTAGCACTCACATCACAATCGTCGGCCATTGTAGAGGAGGCGAGAACTGAGGGAGAACTGAGGAGTCGAAACGAACCAAGCTCAGTGTCTAATGTGCACACAATCCAATTTGGTGCCAGCTTGTCATAATCCGAGAGGAGAAAGGAAAAGGATGATTATTGTCCTCCCCATTCCTCCCTCTGTTCTCAACTTCCCCTGTCCTAGTAATCTCATTTCTTCCATAGTTTGCGTTGATTCAAACACGTTTATGAACAATGCAATACATGCAATAATGCTATGGAAGTATTATGAGTGATGGGACCGAAAGTATCGCTTGTAGTACCTGCGAACAGTGTTGCGAACAGGGAAAGATAGGGCTATTGCGCAGATTATCGCCACGAAAGCGCCCATAAAGCCAGCTAAAATGTGCATAAATATGTACGTTCTTCTTTTTCTTTTCTTATTTTCCTCATCGACAATCTCCTTTAGCTCCTTAGTCAGCTCAGTCTCCTTCTCCTGACCCGGACGGAGTGAGCATTGGAAATAGGGAGCGAGTTCTTCTTGAGTGAGTCCTCCCTCCTCTAGCTTCTACAATTTGCACATTCTATTTT
This sequence comes from Pristionchus maxplancki, assembly GCA_900490775.1. Taxonomy (NCBI): domain Eukaryota; kingdom Metazoa; phylum Nematoda; class Chromadorea; order Rhabditida; family Neodiplogasteridae; genus Pristionchus; species Pristionchus maxplancki. Next base: position 89,543 of record LS593836.1, read on the forward strand.
CGAAAATAAATTTTAAAAATACATTATTCTTTGTCAACGCAGTGCAGATTTCGCACACTCCTGTGCCGTGGAAAGGCGTTCGAGTGTACCTCTCAGTCCACTCATAGTAACTGAATCCTGATGCAATTGGATGATTCACAAGGCAAGCAGACACACCTGCGCCTCTTTCTCGGCCAATCCACAATATTCAGTGCAGAAGTGCTCAAAGTCGTGGAATCTGGTAGTACTGACGAAGCTTCTCTATACATCAAGATTGGAATGGAGAGCTCCTGGACAAGTAAATGATAACAGTCCAAATAATTGAATTTCAACTCCAAAACCTTGATAATCGGTATCTCTGGATAGTAATCTTCGCAGAAATTCTGTTGATCAAGTATGAAGAACTCATACTTGGCTGTTAATTAAATGATTAATTATTTAAATTAAATATTAATTACCAATCTCCTTCTTAAATTCAGTTGCACGGTCTACCAGCGGAGTACTGCATTTGTCTCTGCAAGTATCCCACAAGTACTGTTAGACGCATAGGTTCACAGCATTCTACCCCTACAGATAAGGGGGCATCCCTTTACATATCGAACTGCAAACTCGAAACTTGACAGGTTGCTGAAACATATCGCTATCCTCATTCTGAACAAAGGGATTATTTTTTTTAATTTTCCCGCGTTGCCATATTCGCGATATGTTTCAGAGATATCTCAAATTTCGAAACAGATTTGCAGCTCGATTATGGTAACGCGGGAAAATTCAAAAAATAATCCCCTTGTTCACCCTTATCTGGAGAGAACAAAGGGGGTCAGAACGCTGTGGGTTGAGTCTCTCACACTTTCTTCACGTTATAATTCCATTCGAATTTGCCGAAGAATTCAACCAGTTCTTCGTATTCTTTTTTATATTCCGATTCGTGAATATCACAATCCCTCACGAACGCCACCTCTCTTTTGTGTGTCAGTCCTTTGTATTGTCGATTCATCAAAATGTCCCTCTTCTGGAGTATTAATAATATTGTTACTAACATAAATAACAATTACTTGATCATCCAGCCAGATATCATTGACTGGTCTGCTCAGATCAGTCTCGATTGGATCAAATCCGTCCTCAAAGATGCGATACTTGCTCTTGGAGTGATACCCGAGAATGGTTGTGAAGCGATCGAGAACCTGAATTAATATTTAATATCAATAAAAATAATATTAAATAATATAATAAAAATGGCATTATCATAGCTCACGGGTTCTAAGCTTGGTTTCGAATCTTTCTCAATCGGTTTCTCGATGACCAGAACAAGGGGCGCATTTCCAAAGTTATCCAACAGATAATCTGATTGAATTGGACGTTCTATCGAATTACTATTTATGAAGATAGCACTGTAGTTAGCAGGGATCGAGGGATCCAATCTGAGCGGGGATATACAACTAGAATGGTCTGTAAAACGAACTCTTCATAATCACAATCTGCTGAGCACTTGTGACGCGAATTCACTCGATTTATAGTGGCCTTTTCAAGTCCACGATGCAGTCCGATGACGGGCTTTTCTTGGGCCTCAAATACATAATAATTCATGATTCAGCTTACAATCACATCAAAGTATGAACAAACCGAGATCTGAGAAGTGCAGAACAACAAGAATAGAAGAAGCATCCAGTGAAATTGGGAAGAACGAGAAAAAGAAGAGGTGACGAGCGATTCGATCGCTTACTCACAAGTCATTTGATGAGAAAGGGGAAAGGGAATCGATTACGGGGTGGTGAATAGAAGACACTGCTACAACGTGCTGGGGATTCGACTGATTCACTGCTTTCATTCCTTACCACTCACCTTCTCTGTACAACTCTCGACTCTCGCCTATACAATTGCTCTACTGCACGCCATCACATGGGAAGCTGTACATATGACCACTATCTGATAGATTATGAAGTTCCTTATTCATTCTCCCCGTACCCAATACAACGGTCAACTCTATCGCTTGAATCTCTCTATTCTCCTACACTTAGCCCAGGGAACACGCCAAACGGATCTTGAAGCTTCCAATGAATTTGTATTTATTCATCAATCGATCAACGGGTCAGAACTACAGTATCGGCAACTACATCGGCAACAAATAAGCACATATCAAGGGGAAAGGTACAGTTCAGGGAATGGTATGGTACTCTGGGAACATCTTGAAAGCAATCGACTCTCTCATTCCGCCACGATCTCTCGCCGGTCAGTGCATGCGAAAGGGAGAGAGCATGAAGATTGATATCGATTATGACATGGTTTCGGGTGAGATCGATTCAGTTTTCTTCTTGGGAATTTTTTCGCAGAAGAAGATATCAAGGAAATAGCGAGTAGTCTGCGACTGATTTTTAGCCCATCGAATGGAGATCGACCACTTGGAGTGGTCCTTCAAGATGTGACATGTGTTGTTCTGTAGAAGAACTGGTGCCTTGGAAGGCTTCGGAGGCGGTATCGTGTACTGAAAAAGTGTGATTCACTGACAAAAAGTAACCGGAAGTGTTTACTCCGGCATCCATCCTTTCATTCCAAGACCGGCTCCATCCTTTCATTCCAAGAAGAGGGTGAAACTCATTTTTCGGGAGTGTCGAACTTATATTGTCACTCACGCCAGCTTTGCTGCTCATCAATTCCTTGAAGTCCACTCTCTTGTCCACTAGGAGCCTCCAGCTACCGGCGACTTCACGATCGAGTCGCACCTGAAGTGAGATTTTCGACTCTTCCAATCAACAGAATCTTTATTTTTATGCGTCAGAGAAGATTCAGATCACCGATTATCACTCAAATTCGGCTCACCAGCATTGCTTCCAGTAGATAAGGATCAGCTGTGACGATGAGCGAATGGTGACGGAAGTCCTACAATTAATTAATTGTAATTTAAAACACCACTGAATGATCTCTCTCCAGTCGTCCTCTTCTAACCAGTGACTAAATATTCTTGAACTCCGCAAGTGTTATACGTTTATAGGTAAGTTTCACATCAATGTAAGAGAAACACTGGCCGAATCGTACCTGGAATCTGACTAACGTGGAGGCAGCGAAGTCTTCCGGCGCGGTGACCATCTATAAAAACACAATTATTTAACTTTTTAATATTGCTGAAAATCAATGATAATTGACCACCTTACTGTCAGACCCCGGCTTGTCAGTAGCCATGATGAATCGGTAGAGGATATTGGGGTCTTCGGCCTGAAAGACGACGAATTGCGATTACGATCGGTATTGTATTCTCCACGAACGTGAAACTCATCCGAATGCTTTGTGATACCCCTGCATACCTCTAATTCCTAGCTACTCACGAAGAAATTTATCCTCTCACAAGCGTTCGACACACGATTTGAATTGGTTCTTTGTCGAGACTCAATTGCGTTCCAATGTTTTTTCGTACTGTTGGTGAAATTAGTTTCACTGATTCCATAGATAATCCATTTTGCAGAGCATTAACCGAAGTCCGTGAATTGGGAGTGCCGAAACAACTAACCAGCATTTGAATAAAGTTGGCATCCATCAGAACGGCGTATTGATAGTCACAAAGAAGCACCTCGACCTCGGAGAACTTCTTTGTCAAGATGAAGAAGAGTAATCTTTCGAAAAAGTTATCACGTCGGAGAAAGGATCTCACTGTTCTTGGAAGTCGTCTTCCATGACGACGTTCAGGAGCACGATTCTCTTGAAACGAAGTTTGATAAATTCATCGAATCGCTCGAGAAACTCATCGTTGATCGCCAGCTGTAAGCAATTATTGATTAAAAATTGCTTTTGAGCCTTTGTCAGCCATTCCGGAAATACTTGCATCATTTCACTTAGAGCGACTACTACAAATTCTAATAGGCAAAGAAGCCGTTACTGGGCTTCTGCCGATGTTTCGCGCCCATCTTTCGGACATAACTCCCAGTAATTCATCGCTATATGCGGCGACAAACTGTCTCGCGTTCACGGTCCACGTTTCAGACTCCCAATGATTCATAGTCAACTGACATTGTTGAATTGGAGGACCTCCGGGGCGGAGTGCGTCAGTGCCTGGACCATTCGCTGGAAGAAGTGTACAGGAAACTCGTGTCGCTCTCCCTGACTGACGGCATTGTCGATGAAATAGTCCTGAACACATTACTTTAGTGGCGGAAAGCGGTAAGCAGTAGTCCCATTTCATTGCTGTTCCTAATGAAATCTCCAACATTACATTCAAATATCTGTCCTAGCGGAGTTCTCTGAAGGGTCCTCCATCATCCATCCATCCATCCCCTACCCAACACATTTCAATTACGTGTGAAACTCAACCTTTCCTCTACAAATGGCTTATTATTTTTCTTTCTGAAGATGAACCGCCGAAAAGTCTCGATAAATAACTCCCATCAATCATTTTTCTCATTGCTTCCCCATCAATACCAAACAAATGCGTTCTCATCAATCACGATCACCCGGAAACTACCCTGCATTTCCTCTTCTCATAAATCTTCGCGTTTCTTCGTCTTCCCGCAGCGCGATTGCCTCGAATCCTAGGCTCTCCCTAATCATCATTCTCTAATCGGCATTTCAAATGGGAATGTTTCCATCTAATCCCACTCATCTCTTCTCCGGATAACAGTAACACCTCAGAATACTCGCCCCTCTCCTCACTGACTACATGAACAAGTGGAAGTGCTCACCTCATGCGGACACTTCGGGCCAGTGAACGTGCTCTTGTTCTCCAACAGCACATCGCTATATCTCCCGGTCGACGGTATGGCTCCCACATGCTGTCTGAGAAGATACAGATAGTTCGTCTCCTCCTCGTCCTTGTGAATGAGACGGAAGGCATTGCCGAGATCGAACTGAAAATAAAGTGTTTACACTCGGTGGAGTTTCACCACTTGATTACTGTCTAATAAAGACTACGTGGGTCGTAAAAGATAGGCTTTTTTGTTCCAGGGAAGAATTCATTAGCTAACGCAGATTGTAGGTGATCATCACTTTGTACCTGGGCAATTTCCAGCATTTGAGCAGCTAGCAGGGGCGTTCTCATGAAATAGTAGGCAACTAGCTGATGAAGTTCTTGGTTCACTGCACTGAGACTGCAGAGATCTGCTCTGAAACAAAACACTAAACAAAAATAGTAATTGCTAACGCCCAGGACTCATTAAAAATTGGACACAATTCTATGAAACTCATGTCATCTCGGGAAAACACCACTAACAAGTTGTTACCTCGCTAGTCCTCCGAACATGTGATGTATGTTATCCCAGCGCATCCCATGAGTAAGAGGATCCTAAAATATAAAATATAAATATTAAAACAATTAATTTTACCAACCTTTTCTGGAGGCAGGGCAGCGTACTGGGGCGAGTCGTCATCATCACTGTACAAGGACGTCATTCTGTCCCTTTCCTCATCGCTAACGACGGTATAGTTCACCATCGGAAGGCTTACGAACCCTGAACATGTTATTGTTATTTAGTAATGAGCGACGGGGGCGACGAGAAGAATGAGGGCGACTATTACTCAACAGAAGGCGTGAAAGGGACAAAGTAGGGCTAATCAACGATGCCATATCGGCAATTGCCCCATAATCTCGAGATGGGGGAGAAGGGGGAAGTGAGAAGAGGCCTTCGATTTCCGGTGGGAAGGAAGGGTTTGTTAATGTGTTGCCATGCAACCGGAAGGGCAATCTATTCCCGAGAGATGGAAGAGAAGGAGAGGAAAGATGCGCATCAAGAGAACCTACCAAACCTGAGTTTTGGATTTTTACACTCAGGATATGCAATGATTTATGTCTTGTCCACTACTGGAAACCATCAGCTGCTGAGAAAGTGATAAAAGCTGGTCAGGAAACGCGTTCGGTTAGGAAGGAAGTAAAATGACAAGAGGATTCTCTCAGTAAGATGAAGAAAGGAAGGAATTTCCATTATTCATTATCAATAACATCAACGAACAGCGTTCTTTCCCTTCCTTCTCTCTTCGTTGACAAGGCACCCGTACAGCAGAAAGGGAGAAATATTGATGAACAATAGCGCAAATGTCCTTTTCCTCTTTCCGTTCTCCTCTCTCCTCTCTTTTCTCGCCCCTCACTTCGCAAAAATTACGAAACCCGACAATAAAACACTCTCAGTAAAGCAGAAACGGAAGGAATTTCAGTAATTCACGCGCGACAACAACAACAAACCGCGAGTGTCCTTTCCCTTTCTCCCCACTATCCCCACCCAGGATTATACAGCGCAAGTGTGTGCGCTGTAAAATCGTGCGCGCTAACCGCCGTAACGCCCAAGCCAGCACGCGAGCTTTTCTCGTTCTGAGGATTGTCAGCGCGCTTGCAATTAGCCCCCAGGCCGGTTTTCGCTCTTTTTCGTCTCTTTTCATCTTTGTTGGCGATCGGACTCTAGTCCTGCTCATAATAATGACTCACTCGACGCGAATCGAGTCTTGTTTTGCTCGAATGGCCTCGATCTCTCCCTTTGTTCATTTTCATCTCGTTCGCTCGCCGTTTTCCCATTATTCTCCCCCTTTTCTCTATCACACGTGTCATATCCCTGTCTCTTTCTATGCTTTACATCAATGTTTCAGAAGCAATGCCCCCGTAGTCAACTCCGCTGTCGTCTCTCCGTTCGTCGCCTATTTACCGGGTCGCTCTTGTTTGCTACTCTCCCCTCTCCGCCCCTCAAGATGGTCATTCGATTGAGTGCGAGATCGGCGCTCCTCCTCCTTCTCATGATCGTCTTCCTCGTACTCTACCTCATCGTTGAGATCACCGGCGCCAACTCCCAATTGTCGCTCGTCGCCGGAATCTCACGTCAGTTCCACCCTTTTCCTCCCCTTTTTCACCCTCTTTTCTGCCACATTTCGTCTTTTGCTGCACCCATCAATCAACGCGTTGTAATGCGACCTCGCCCAGGTTTCGATTCACTGATCATTGAGTGACTGAGAGGGATTAAATGGGATCATTCGAGTAGAAGGGAAGGTTTTGGGCCCTTATCTGAACGGGCGATCGCGCCTCGCCACTGGCAGAAGCTCCTAGAACCGGAAATAGCGCGCAAGCGTGATGACATGTAATGAGCAAGGATAGATTTCACATGGAACTAAGGCGAAATTGGGATTCACGTGGACATTCGTAGTTCATTGATCAGTCATCATGCGCCAGATTGATTAGTGGCACGACTAAATCAATGATCTGTAGGATAGACTCTTGTCACGTTCCGTACCCGGCAATAGACAGTCGCAGTAAACAATTAGTGATTGGAACGGTAGATTTATCACGTTTCTCTCACACACTATACTGAAATTAATATTTAATTTTAATTAATTAATTAATTAGTTAATATTATTAATATTTCCAGCCGACGACGAGGTTTCATACGGGATCATAATCGACGCGGGTTCAACGGGTTCGCGACTCTTCCTGTATAATTGGCGAGCGACTTCCGTCGATGAGTTGATTGATATCAAACCGATGCTCGACGAGCACAACAATCCTGTAGTGAGGAAAGTCTTTCCTGGACTGAGTACCTTCGCGGATAAGCCGGACCATGCATCAGGTATGAATTGTTGTTTTTCTCCTTTTTTGATATTTTATTTGTTTTTATTTTTATTTATCTAAAAAAGGTGAATTCTAGATTATATCAAGCCCCTGCTCGACTATGCCATCCAGTATGTCCCTGAAGCCAATCGTCCCTACACGCCAGTGTTCATTCTTGCGACAGCGGGGATGAGACTGGTACCGATCGAGTGAGTGGCATATTCACAATTCATTTTTATTACGTTTTGGACAATATCCTACAATAGGGATTGAACTTAATTGAGGTAAAATATTAACTGAGATTGAATTATTGTGATCCATTTTGACGAAAGGTTACCGAATGTGAAACACATTCGTTATCTAAAATATGTTTGATCTTTTATCGATCAGAGAAGTGAGAGAGTGCAGGATGCATCGAGAGTCTTATCGTGCCTCTGACTGAACTAGAGGGAATGATACCATGGCACTAGACAAACATATCCGAGTGTGTACACGTTGTTATCAACGATGTTCATGGTTGGGAATGGGAACGGGAACCTATAATTTTGAAAAGATACATAATAAATTACAAATTTATAATATATTAAATTTCAGGCAGCAGAAGGCCATTCTCAATAATCTTCACACACGACTTCCCAAACTTACCGAGATGCAGATTATGAAGGTAAGAACTTTAATTTTAAAAAAGGCACCGGTACCGGTTGAACGAAAATAACGGAATTGTATGAAAAGATGGGATTCACGTAACTTATCGGCGGTTGTAGAGCAATGCAATCAATTATCATGCTCCGAATATTCTAATTACATTCTTATTTTTAAAAAATCCTGAATTCTACTCCTCTTTCACTTTCACTATTTAGGAGCACATCCGAGTGATCGAAGGCAAATGGGAGGGCATCTACTCTTGGATCGCAGTCAATTACATCTTGGGTAAGCAAAATCTTGATTTTATCTTGATAATGCCCTCATTCAGGTAAATTCGCCTCTTCCCACTCCAAGCCTCTCACTTCCTCAACTACAGTGGGCGAAGTGGCCACTCCTTCTCCTGCTCCGGTTCCGAGACAACCCGCTGTGAGTCACTGACGTACATCACTTTTAGTAGTGGCCAAGCCAAACAATAATAAAAAAGTTTTTAAGTTGGTGCGCTATGCTCCGTTATTGGTATCGAAGATAGATTACAAACATCATTATATATTTTTGTATTTAAATAATTAAATGCAGGTCGGTATGATCGACATGGGCGGTGCTTCCGTACAGATTGCCTTCGAAATGCCGCAGAATGAGACGTTCCGGAGCGAAAATGTGGAGAATGTGAGTGTGAACACCATCGAGAACAGCCAATTTGTGTGGCCAAATTAATAAAAAAAACGTGAAACACAATTGAAAGAAAAATTACGCAATGGTAATTATTTGTGAATAGCATTGTAAACAATATGTACCTCACCCGGTGGTGAACAATCTGATCAAAACTCATTTTTAATACCATTTTAAATAAGATACCATAAAAAAAACGCGAAAGTCAATATAATGAAGCTCGAACTTTTCGCAATGGTCACTATTTACGAGTTCCACTCCGGTGCTTAGTGGTCAGCAATCTGATCTAAAACTCTTGTTCTGTTGTAATTGCACGACACAGTACGATCAGATAAAGAGCCGGTCAGCGAGCTTGCGCAGCTTTAGAGGGAAAGAAGGAACATGATGATTCTAATATAGATCGGGACAAAGAGAGATATTTGGAATATTTTTAGTTAGCATAAATATAATTTGTATAATCAAATACAAAATTGTGATTACAGTTGAACCTGGGGTGCAAAGACGACGATCCTACTTTCAAGTATCAACTGTATGTGACGACGTTTCTCGGCTACGGAGTGAACGAAGGTTTGCTTATATTTCTTTGTTGAATTACCATGAACCAAAACATAGTACTAAATCATCGAAAAGTACTCAATCGACAACTGAAACTAAATCTGCTAACTGGCTGTTGTGTATCACGCCCATTCGATGTTTTCCGCGTTTCACACACACATCGCTCCTATCGCTATCAATCTATCGCTAGCGTAAAAACATGATGCAAATCAAATATAGACTAAAAATGGCCGGCTTTTAGCGCCAACCGAACTGAAAACAACTGACAAAACTGAATATTAAAACTGAAACAACTGAATATTTTAGAGGAAGACGCCGACTCCATTTGGAGATTAATTGCCATTACTTATTAATAATTACTGATTATTATGTTCTAATATCATTTTTTCTAGGTCTGCGGCGATACGAGCAGTCATTGAGCGACACACTCGAGAATGGAACTCTCTCCCGTGATTCCTGCTTGCCAGTCAATTTGCAGAAGGAAGTTTTGAGAGCGGATGGAACTAAATTTATGCGAAAGGTGGGTATAGCGTTATTATAATCATCAGGGCTCATGCACTTTCAAGGACATTTCGATAAGAATGGGGTGAGTTTCAAAATGTCCCAAAATAAAATAGCTTATCATGGGTAGTAGGGGATGTTGTGCGGTTGGGTGAATTTGTGTTTTAAATTGTTTTACATTTTTTTTCAGGGAACCGGCGATTGGGTTGACTGCACTGCCCGCTTGACTGATATCGTCACCAACGCAAAGACGACCTCGAAATGTGCCGACTCTTGTTTCTTTGGATCAGCCCCAGCTCCTAAAATGTCCCTGAACGATGTTGAGATCTACGGTTTCAGTGAATACTGGTCAGTTGAGTTTCATAGTCAGTCCTTCCATACGCTTTCTATGATAAAAAGTGCTACGCCACTCTTTTTTATATTTTTTATAAATATTAACAACAAAAATAACTATGAATTCAGGTTCTCCGTGGAAGACGTTCTCGGTCTTGGTGGTGCTTACAATTACACGCAAGTGGCCGAAAAGAGCAAGAGTTTCTGCTCGCAACGTTGGTCTAATATCCAGGTGATTATTCTCGTCACGCATATTTAATCACTTTTGCTCTTTTCCATCGATTTCCCATACATTTTTATTATGTCGCTGTGATATGCTCGATATATTCATGACTATCACAGTGGCTGTTTGAGAGATAGGTTTACCCCTCCCTCCACATACATCAGCTCCATCTACAGTACCCAGACAATCCGCGTGAAACATAATCGCCCGATGCAATTCGGGACCTAATTTCTGGTCAGCCGTCACTTAGACCTGAATAGACCAGAATTAGACCAGAATTAGACCAGAATAGCACATGCCAATGACTTGAGAGTTGCTGATCTATTCTTAGTGCTCAATTTAGTTATTTACTAATTTTAATGTTTTTTCTTCAGAACCAAGCCCGTCGCAAGTTGTACGCAAAGGCGAACGACGATCGACTTCGATCACAATGTTTCAAATCCGCGTGGGTGAATGCCGTACTCCATGGAGGATTCAACGTCTCCAAGGACCACAACACGTTCAGGAGTGCATACAATATCGCAGGGCAAGAGGTGTGAACTATGATCTAGCCTGCCTCACTCACATAAATTACGAGTTGGGGCAAGCCATGATTTTTTTTGCCATGAGTAAAAGGTAAAGGTAAAAAAGGTAAATGCGGCCACATCAAGCGATTTTACTGTCGAAATTCGACTACGCTAGGTGGTGCTCGTCGGTGGGCCGACTTGCTCGATGGGAATACGATACCCTGCTTTCCCAATGCTTCTAGGGCACGTTACCTCTTCGCAACCGAAGTTACTACCAATTTACCGACCCCGGAGGGATAGAAGGCTTTTTGGCCTGGGCGGGGATCGAACTCGTGACCCTTCGATAGCGAGCAGCGCCTCACACCACTGTGCCATCCCTCACACCCATGAGTAGGCAACAACCAATATTTTCGAGCAGTCAAGAATTATGAAGTGGTACAAATTATTAGCTGTTGATTGGATACTGGGAATGAGGACAATGACGGTCTTCAAAAATATTTCAAACAATATTTTAATATCAAATAGATACACATTCCAGATTCAATGGGCGTTGGGCGCTATGATCTACAATATGCGCTACTACCCACTCCGATTGGCGCAGAGGAAGAAACTACAAGAGGAATCGGCTCACTTTCATCGACCCGTCTCTTCCATTCAAGTTACACAGGTAACTTAAAATTTGAAATGGTAAATATATTAAATATACAAAGAATTTTGAAAATGTCTTTGAAACCTTCAAAATGTTGGCATGTGAAACACATTCGAAAATAGCGAATCTAGGATACAGTTCGACTTCTACCCATTGAATTCAATCTTTTCCAGCTCTTCGCTGTTCTTGTCCTTATTGGAGCAATCGCCTACGTGACCTACCTGTGCACAACCAGAAAAAGAGCCACGTCGATCATTCGTCGAGAGAACTCCTTCTGGAGTTATATGATGGTCCCAACAGAGGATCGATTCAAGACCACCACGAATATCTACCGTAGTCCCCTGACGCCCAGTCTGTCTTAGATGATTACCATATCGCTTTTTGCTGAGAACGGTTACACGAAAACAGTATTTATAACTAGTTTTCTAATTATCATATTAGGTTTGTTCAATTGAGAGCACATGTCAGAGTATCATTTATCTTCAAGATAGTATCATGGTCATCAGCCCGGTTAGGTTCCTTGCTGAAATTGGAATTGCTTCTTCTATCCCAGCTTCCCCTCACATTCGACTAGTTGACGGGTTCTCTTTGTCACTCATTGTGATAACTCCGCTTTCTTTCTTTGTAATGTTGTTCTACTATTTTAATAAATATATTATTAAACATACTTGAGCTTTGCGCGTCGGTTTTCAGAGCACTTCCATTGTTCTATCTCTCTACTTTACAAGTAAAATTCGATTGACGGCTTTCAATGACGTGCCTAGAATAAGTTCTCCAATAAATCATTAATGATCATTAAATATACAATATTATCACAATCAAAGGGGCTATCACTGATAATGATCTACGACGAGCTAGACTCAAATATTATCACACTGGACCTTATTATCACAATTAAGATGAATATAATCACGGGATTCGAAACTTGATCTACACTGTTCAAACACCGAATGCTTCGGATAAAGAAGCTTTGCTATACAAACTGGACAATTCGAAATGGGCGGCTGAGAAGAAATTACAATTGATTCATAAAGAGAAATCAATCGATATCGATGGACCTGGGTAATACTGTCACATAGAGATGGAATGTGTTTCACAATCGTACTGGCACAACAATAAATTGGGGTTAGAAAGCGGCTAAACGAAGTAGAAAGCGATTGACCAGCAGGGAATCTCTAGATTGACCCGGGCAACGAGTTAAATGGGATAAGCAGGAGAGAAGTAACTACCACGCAGCCTCATTGTGCTCTCCTCCCTCTTCCTTCAGTTTTGCTCTCGCATTCGCTCCCACGTCCAGAGCCATTCTCCTCAGTTTCGGACGGAAGAAAATGATGCAAATCATGCCGAGGATCGCGACGAAACACATCCACGCAATGAACGACCCTGCATTTGTTCAGTTTCATATTCTGTCCCCGTAAATTTCATGTAGCAACCCTGTGGTTCAACAGCTGAACAGATCCCGTTTCATCCAATGCCTCTACAATATTGTATTTAACATAACAACCCAATGGTTCAACAACTGAAAAGGCTGAGCTTCAGCAATTTCTGTACCCGCGGATTTCTCGTTACAAAATTATGCAACATTTGAACTTCGCTATGAGAAAAAATGTACGCTGTATGAATTCAAACTAGCACAGGCATTTACCCGCCAAAATTTTGAAGTTTGTATGTTTTATCACGATCTTGTGCATGGGAAACGCGGCGCAATGATCTAATTCTCTCCATTGATAATACTGTCTTGTCGGACAGAGAAACGAGAGATCATGGGAATGTGAGAGAGACAGACGACTGCTTTCAAATCGAGGCGCCTAACTGTCGCACTGATAAATCTCGACCCACTTCGTCACTTGTGTATGTTGCGTTTCGTTATCGGCAAAACCACTGATCAGCAATTCTGGCCGGAGAAGTTTTCCTCCAATCCCTATAGTTCACCACTAGGCCTGGGCCCTTACTGAGGACTCGACCGAATATGTTTCACAACCCATCCTGCATTACTGGGTTTCCAGGGAAGAAACAGCGTAAAACACTCCCATTTACGTTCAATACTAGGTCTGATGCAATGAGTCTTTCTCATCATATTTCGTTGTGCCCGAGAATAAAAGCAAAGTAACTCACACTTCCAATTGCTTATGGACGTGCTCTCGCTCATGAGCGTCGAGCAGGTCTGGATGGACAGTTCATGGGGAGTGGCCGGCGCGTTGAGAATGGCAGTGACAAAGACGTAGATCACGCCCTGGATCTGCCTGAAATATCGATTTTGTCGCTCAGTGACAATCCAGGATACTTGCATCATTGCACTGATAAGACTCTGAATAGCGATTATATGATGTAGCAGAGGAGGATGTTACGGTGGGTATGGATTACGGTAGGAATAGACTACGGTAGGATACGGTAGGCGTTGAGAGATTACTAGTCCCCATGATGTCCAAGTTATAGATTAGAATGTCATGATACAAGATCCCTGAATTTAGCCCTCACCCCGACATGATGATCAATCCAGTAGATGTCGCCTCGGCAACGGGGAAAGTGATCTCCACTCCGGTTTCCAGGCCGATCGGGTAGAGGGCGAAGCCGGCAAAACCGAAGACGACAATGGAAGCGATGATCCAACTGGAAAATTGAATATTTACTGGCGTAGGATGACGTCAAACTCAATAAACCGAGCTAATTTTTGAAATTTCGGTATCTAATCGATATCTGGCAAGTAAGACCAGAGGAAATATGATCGTTGAAAGTAGCTGAATAATGGGTAGGGCTCTCTATAACTAGTCAATATCTGGTCAGCAGTAGCATGAAGTGGGGATGAAAGTTGCACAATGAAGAACAACTCACGCGTCCATGCCCTCGTAGTCAATGGCTATCGACAGAGAAGCAGCACCAAAGGCAGCGACGACGAACGCACTCTGTAATTTGAAAAATGAGATTTTTGTCTACGTCCAAAAGCATGACTGAAAGAATTAGTGTTTTATCTTCATGAAACTTTTTGTCAGTTCGTGATCAAACCATATTGTCCAACACTGTCCATGGATAGTAACTATTATCGAAAATGTTTCACAACAACTACTGAAACTTATGAAATATGTTCAGGAGGACTACTGACCTTCATAATATACTCGGTCCACTCCTTTTTCTTGTCAGTGAGGAATCCAGCAGCCGCGGCACCGATGAGACCACTGAAAATGGTAATCACTTGACCAGGCTGACACGAGAATTAATTAGGAGTTACGGTTGGCAAACAATCCATGGTTGGTTCTCACAGATCTAGCGGTGAGCCTCATCTTTCACGCTCAAATTTCAGCTAAGACTTGGCAACAGCCGAGAGTTATGAAGGGTGCTAGGTCTGATCCGGAAGTAGGCGAGAGACAACTGTTATGTCAGATATGGTATTGCGAAATCGTTCAGTTCTCATCCGACCTAGTGCCTTATAAAGTGCACAGCTCTGGTTCTCACCTGAAGATCAGCAGGGCGCCCATGATGCCGTTGAAGGTCTCGTTGTAGCCCTTGGCGCAGAGAGCCGGCTGGAATGATCGTGGAAAGATTGGATCGTTCGTTATTTTAAAATGACAGTGGGTAGCTAATATTGGATATGTTTCACATCATGTGTCTGATAAGGGAAGGCTGGGCAAGTACTAGTAGGCAAACCTGCAGATTGTTGTAGAGCGCGTTGAAGAGACCCACGCCACCACCGAGACAGAGACAGAGGATGAGGAAGTTGCGGGATCTGCATTTTTTACCATGAGACTGATAATCAATCCGCGCGTTTATTGAATGGAAGTTGCTTAGTGAGATGCAAATGGTTATAGTTCACTTACCGCAGTGCCTTCTTTATTCCAGCCCAGAATCCGGGAGTCTCGACATCGACTGCCTGCAATAGCAAAAATGTGTTAATATTTTATTTTTTATCGTGCTTTCGAAACTAACGAATCGGTTTATTGGACGTTTTGTGGTGCATTGAATACGGAACCAGAACTCCTCAGTGATTCAGGATTAGAGAAAATCGTACCTTGGATCCAGACACGGGAGTGGGCGGCTCAGAGGAGAGAATCGTCGCTGAACCTATTATGGAGAGAGTAGCCATTCCCATCGTGATTCCGTTCTGAAATGATCAACAATTTATGAACGAAACCGCTCGATAACGCTAATTTCGTCTATTTTTTAGTGATTTTTAGTGATCATAAGCCATACTCTTCAAACTTCAATTTCAATAGAAATATCGTAGATTTATGCTTAGAACGGAATTCGAGCCCGGATTTCCTAGCCCTGCTCTTTTAATCTCATCGGTCATCGCACCTTGAACTAACGCGTTTTTGCCTCAAGGACAGTGATTCGCCTACTCATCGAGAGGTAAAAAGAGTGGTCAGAACGGTCTAACGATGAAGGTCACGATCGTTTGCTCGATGATCCACACGATATTGGGTTGAATCGAGGTTTGATGAACCCATATGCCAGAGAAAACAAGTCATTTTCCGGTGAAAAATCACTTACCAGAGTCATGAAATTGTCGGGCGCACTGTTGTTGACGATCAGAGGGGCACTGGCGTACATAATCGCGATTCCGACCGGGTTGGACATGGATGTTAGGGTGTTCCAGAGGTTTCTGCAGAATGAGAGTGATAGTTCGATGCATTTTTATTCAATAACTTATGTAGCGAAAAGAGGCATAACTACAACAAACAATCATAACATGAGTACTCACCTCTCATCAGCGGGGAACCAATAACCGGTCAACTTTGTCGGCAAGTACATGATGAAGGGCTGACTGACGGCAGCGATTGACTGCAATTTAAAAAAAATTATTTTTATCTATTAAAATTTATTTTGTTGCTCCTCGTTTGTCTTTTCTCGCATTGTTCCCGAAATTCCTCATCGCTTTCACTCTCTAGCGCGATAAGACAATGTGCAAGCGTGCTCTCTGCTCCCAATCGTCTGGCTCTCTCACTTTCCCCTGCTCTCTCGCCGCTCTGACTGACGAGAGAAGAGGGAAGAGATAGAATCCCTTGTTATCTTGCGCAGGCCGATCTCCGATCACAATAGTGATAGACCGTAATTTGGATTGCAAGCGCGTCAATCGGGACGAGGAAACCGAGCGTATCTTGGTTGTCACCAAACACCAATATTTGCAATTCTCCGAGTTATAGGTTCGCACAGTTTCGCAGAGAAGTTCTCATACTGAGCATGGATCATTTTCTTTCATCAAAACCCCGAGCCCAAATCGTAATTCTAAGAGTTTCCAAGAGTCCAAAGGTCAAAGTTCGTTCGGACCTGAGTTCTACTATTAAACATATCCCAATACTAGAACAGCGTAAAAGGACCACCCGACCTGAATCCGGATAGGTAAAGGTAAGAGGTTCGGCCACATCAAGCGATCTTACAGTGGAAAGCGGCTACGCTTGGTGGTGCTCGTCGGTTGCTCGGTGAGAATATAATACCCTACTTTCCCAATGCTCCGGATAGAAAACCCGCAGATAATCCTTCGTACCTGCCCAGTCATCGCGACGGCGAATCTCCACGATTGCGGGACGAAGTCGAAGTCAGCGATGAGCCGAAGAGCATTGCCGATGAAATTGAGAGCACCACCAAGGTAGATCTGCAATAAAAATAAATTAATTGGGTAGAAAAAACATAAATTTCTCTACATACTGTTACTGTCCGCGTCTCCTCATATTGTTCTGTTTTCACTTCCTATTGACGGTTGTTTGTTCACAATGGGCATTCCTCCTCGTTCTGATTCACTGTGCTATTTGTTGCGTTTTTACATTTCCCCCCTATTTTTCCTAGTTTTGGCTTGGTAATTGCTTCGCTTTTACGTATTGGAACTAATTATTGAAATATTATTGAAAAATATTATTGAATTATTGAAATTATTGAAATGGAATTATTGAATTATTTGAATTATGGAATTATTGAAATTATAATTATTGAAAAAATTGGAAATATTGGAACTAATTCTCAATAGAACTAGTGTAATTACACATTTCCCATATATTATCCTCGTTCTTTGCTCATCCAATTTTTCAGAATTTCCCATTTGTATCGCCATAAGTTTTCGTACTAAATCTCACTATGACCTGTGTAATTGCTGATTTCCCATCTACTATCCTCGCTCTTTGGATTTTCAAAGGGTCGTTTCTCAGAATCTCCCATTTGTCTTTCCATTACATCAGTTTTCGTACTAAATCTCCGCGAAACGAGCGGGCGCGGCGGCAACTCCATTAGAGCGGGGGAGCAGACAGCGGGGAGGGGCGGACGATCAATCACTTTTACTCTCTCTCTCTCTATTTTCGCACCCATCGAAAGTGCTGGAAAATTTGTCTGCGGACAGACCACCGGAAGTGGTGCGAGGTCGTTCGTCGGGGGATGGGAATGGTATATCTCTCTTCAGTTCACACACTCTCTCGTCGTCTCTGACCGGCGAGAGATCAGGCGTAATCAAGAGGCCGAGATCATTCATCCGTTCACTTTCAGCGTAATCTCATCGCATTCTCTCCCTCCCCAAAAGGATCATAATACGGTATGCGGAGTCTAGCTCTGACCATCGAAACCCCTCGGTTCTGCCCAGGTCCCCACGCAATCTGGCTTTGCTAGATGAAGAATGCGATTCTGGCAAGCAATTTAGGCCCCAGAGAGAGGGGCTCATTGCACTCTCAAGACTCCCTCCTTGTGTCTTCCAGTATCTCTCTCTGTGCTGGAAACTTAATGAAAGGCGGCTGGGAGAAGGGAAACTCTCTCATTTTCGCCTGCTCTCTTCTCTTCTCTCGTTTTGCTTCAGAGAAGCTGAAACCCGGGACTAGAGATCGTGTAAAAGTGAGAGACTCACTCCTCCTCTCAGTCCGAATCTGTCTATCAACCAGACGGCGATGAATCCAACGGGGATGGAGAGAGCCATGAATACGACATTGAGAAGAATCGCGGCCAGGTCCGTGCCATAGTAGGCGTTCGTGTGGTACGAGATGGGCGCGAATGAGATCCAACTCTGAATTTGAATTTTGGACTTTGATCTTTGATCTTTGGACTGTCATTTGTGAAACTTACCATGGCATTGGACAAATTGATGACGATAACGACGATAGCGTACCAGAACCGTCGTTTGTACTGCTTGTACTCTGAATTTTTTGTTAGTTTTTTCGTTCCAGTCTCTCCATTTCTCACACTCACGCTACTCTGGCTCTATAGCCAGTGCATTTTCACCTGTTTTGTCAGGTTTTTAGTGGTAAGTAACCAGTAAGTTGTTAGAGGAAACCGAGAAAAGCTCAAAATGAGGTAGATCAAAGCTCATACCCGCTTCCGGAGTAGGGGAGATCGCTGTGGCTGTCATCCTTGACTAAGAAGGAGTAGAAGGATGGCAGCTATGGCAACTACTGGGCAAGATGATGACTTGAGGCTGTAAGGCAAATGCGATTATCACTGGTTAGAGAGAGAGAAAGGGGCCGCCATAATAGACACGTGTGAGTGTGTTTCTAGCCCGAGATAGGGGCAATAATCTGAGAAAGAAAGCGAAAACACGCGAGAATGTAGTCATAATGTGTGCAGGAGGATTGATTGGGAGTGAAGGGGAAGACGAAACTCTTGCGATTCAAGAGAGAGAGAAGCACCTCATCAGTGATTCATGCGCTTTGAATGAGCCCCGAGAAACAACAAGTGATCGAGTGAAGGTCGGGAGTGTGTGTGGTTTCACTTTTAGCGCAAATGAACTGAAACGAGCTCGTTTAGAGGAGGACATATGGCTGAATATGGACGGATTTGTGAGAGAAGAAGCGGGCAAATCTCTCGCCCGCGCGTGCTCTAAATCCGTACAGCGAGACACGTGAAAGGTAGTAATTCTGTGAAACACATCCGTCAGGTTTCGCGAAAAAAAGTCGATTCTAGTGAGTGTTATGCTGCGGAAAAAGTCAGGGGAGATTTTCTCCTTGGGTGGAAAAAGTCGACAAGGAGAAAAGGAGAAATTCAAAATTTTGAATTTCTCCTTGTCGACTTTTTCCACCCGATTTTCTCCTTTTCTCTTTTCTCCCCCTACTTTTTCCACAGCATTAGGGCGGAAAGTGACGCGAAAGAGCGCGATAACCGCAGTGAAGCATAGCAGATAAGCAGTGTCAGTGAGTAATCCCCGGGTCTAGGGCCGGATTATCTTACTGCTAATCCGATTTGACTAAGTACTAATGAGGTGACAGTGAACCGAGTCGAGAACTGCGCGAAAAGTGGGGGAAGGATGAGAGAAATTAGATGGGAGGTGTGCCGAGAATACCTATTCCAGTTCAAAAACTGACATCACTGAGAGAAGTTCGTTCGATCAAGCAATGGACAGCGATTTTCGATTATAACCGCGTGATTTCTTGATTGAAATATAGATTGGAGATACGGAAGCACAGACATTACAACGGAAGCATCGGAACAGGATCAGAAGTGAACGATGAGTTTTGCACGCTTAGATTTTAGTCTAGAAAGATGGATCAAAGAGATCAGATATCTCTGTCTGGAGAAGACAGCAAAACACAAAAAAGTGAGGAAAACGCGGAAATAATGGAGACACTTCTGTGGTTGGAACTTAAGAGCCAAGAAAAGAAGAAGAAGATGAAGAAAGACTATCCACGAAGGCTAGTATCAATCAGTCTCACCGAGGTCAGGGCAGAGAGAGGAGGGGAGCGGGTTGTTTACCACACCAGGCTGTCCTAGAACGGTCATATTTACTTGCTCCTCCCTCTCGAAAGCCTCCTATTTGGCACTGAAGCGTCTAGTATTACGCCAAACCGTCTGGCACATCAAAAGTGTCATTCGTGTTTTGATCTTTGATCTTTTATGCTTTTATGCTTATTTAGTTTCGAACTTTTTCGTCATTGATTTACTAGAATCTCGCTTAATCCAGAGGTGAACGTTCTCGATCGTCCTCTTCCCTTCCCCACGGTTCTCGAGTATTTGCTTAAGTGTGAAACGTGGTGCCCTCTTCTTCCACTCCTTCCCCTCTCTTTTCTCTCCTCCTTTCACCTGCTCTCTCTCCTTCTCTATCTGCCACTCTCCGTCCACTCAACGATGGGATCGATGGACTTCAGAGCGGGAGAGAGATCAGGCGGATTAGAGAGGGCGCAGAGACAACGTATTCTGACCTATCGAATTCGAGCCCGAATCCCAAATGAGAACCGTAAGAGTGCCAATGCATGATGATCCGATTATGATAGGTCACTAACACAGAATGGTCCACCCTCTTATCATTTGTTATCATATCGTCTTTGCCGACTCTGCAAATTCCACTTTCCTCCCCCAATCGCTGTGCCAGACGAATCGATTGGTCGTTGTGATCTTCCTTCTTTCATCTCTTTTCCGCCATTCTCTCGAGATCACACACTCTCTCTCCTACCCGTTCAAAAGATCAACCCCGAAGGAAGGAAAACTTCCTCCTCCTCTCTCTTTTTCTGTTTCCCCTGTGTCATCGTGATTCATCTTTTCTCTTTGCGTTCGATCGATCAATTCCCTCGGCAGCCCTGTCGACTAGGGCAGACTACGGTCGACTCGGTGTACTGTAGGTCAGGGAGGGTACGGTAGTTGGGGGTACGGTAGGTCAGGGATAGGACAGAATCCATCGCACGCTTCGGGCGATGCCTGGCAAGCTAGCTGGCTGTACAGTTTCACCAATTGATATAGTTGGTATTATGCTGAACTATACAACCTACTACCTCAGCAGGGGCTCGGTCGCACACACAGCGACGATGGAATTCTCCGAGCAAGGGGTACGGTAGGGTCAGGGATCAGGGATCAGGGGTACGGTAGGATCAGGGGCGCGCTCCTGGTGCGCGCGCGCTCTACCCTAGAGCGAACTCGCGTTGTCATTCAAGAAGCCAACACAAGTTCGGATCTACGGGTTGAGCGAGCGCACTGAGCCATAGGAAGGAGATGGAAGAGAAGGGGACTGGGGGAGGGCAGGGAGGAAGAAGTGAGACACACACACTCAAAGGACATGCGGGGCAGAGGGGAGAGGGCAGATTGGGGCTCCTCCCCCTCTCTCTCTCCCTCCTCCCCGTACCATGGAGGCAGGGCAGCACAGTGGAGGAATGAGACGGAGAGAGGGGCGGAGGGAGTGGAGAAGGCTCTAGAGCCTTCTACCCCACTCTCTCCCCTTCGCGTGCTCTCTCGTCCGCCACTGAAAGTGTCTGACCAACCTCCTGCCTTCGCACACTGCCTCGCTCTCGAAAGGGCAAAGTTAGCAAAGTGGGGAAAAAAGGAGAAGAAGAAGAGTGGAGAAGAGGGGTATGTGTAGACTCGAGGTGGAACCGAGTGGGGATGGGGACTAGGGGACTACGGTAGATCAGGGGCACTGTCGATCCAGGGGAGAGCGGTCACTAGCTCGAGGCGATCGGTCGACGCCGAATGACTGCTCGGGGTGTGGAGTGGAGGGGTGGAGTCTTGATATCGGGAGGGAGGGGGGAGGGGGCGGAGGGAGGGAGCGATATCAGGGAGAGAGAGGGTGAAGCGAGGACGACATGGGGACTGGTACGGAGGCAGGCACGTCGACGAGAAAAAAAGGGGTAGAAGAAAGGGGGAGATGGAAGAATGAGTGGGCAGAGTTCTGGGAATGATCTCACTCTTGATTGATCACTGCAGAGGAGAAGAGACGGAAGTGTTTTGCAGAGTCGAGAAAAGGACAGTGAAGGACGGGGGAAAAGACACGAAAATAGAGAGATTGAGATCGGAACTTGAGTTGATCACCGCTAACTCGAATCTGCCCGAGTTGCCCTTGAGATTTCCGCTAATCTCACACAGTAATCCCCCCGTTGTACTCCTCGAGTATTGTTCTCGTCTCTCCATTTCCGATTATCTATCATCAGTCAGAGAACTGTGTGTGAAATGGAGAGAGTTATTCCAATACTCGAGATTGAATGGCGCCATTCTTCCCTAGCATCGACTCTGAAGACTACCGTAGCATAGTGAATTGATTAGAGAGAGTTCGAGGCTTTTCAAACCGATGAGATTAGTACTACTCGTCATTAGTACTATTGGAGTAGCCACTCCAATCACTCGGTAATCCAATCGCTGACTCTGCGCTCTCTGTCAATGACACTATACGCATCAGCCTGATTAAAATTCAGAGTATCGCTGCAAAGTGCACGTCTCTCTCGCCTCATTTCACTAATCTGTACCTCCAAATGGTTCAACTGAATGGGAAAGTGCTTTGGTAGATCACTGATACTTGGTTCCTCCTCTCTCCTCTTCGTTTTTCCTCCTTCTTCTCTTCACAAACGACAGTTGCGACTCTCGGCTTCACAAGAATAGCGGATGTAATAGAGCGGAGCGAGGGACTCGGAACTGATAATTGATAGGAGCTAACAGCCATGTTCTTACTACTAGCCAATCTCGCTGGTTGGAGAAAGCGAGAGATCAGGCGGAATGGAGAGAGTCAGACGTCAAATCTATCACATATCTTCCTTCTCCTGTCGCCAAACCGGACGTGACTCATCGCTGGCTGCTGAATCACTGTTTTCAGGTGTGTTACAGCAAGGATTCATCGCACATCGCTGACATTTTCTTCCTCTACCGTACCATCCACTCTTCTCCTTGATTGACACTTTGACAGACGGGTCTGAGATTACTGTAGGGCTCGCACAACGAGGAAGTGCGCTTTTTCGCCCCGTGGTCGGCTCGAGAATGCGGGAAAAGGACCCGGGCAAAAAGTGTTCTGTCTCTCCTCCATTACTGCGACCGGGAGTAGGGCAATGGGATGAAAAAGAAGTGTGAGTGTGTGCACAGGGGAAGGGGGGAGTATAGTGACCTGTCTCCTCTCGAGGGGAGACGTTTTTTGGCGCAATTCTCCCTGCACTGTCCGGTCTTCGTGACCCCAACTTTTTCAGGGGCTAAAGAGCTCAAGAGACTAAGGGAAGGGAAGAGACGAGACGACATTGTAGCTTCTCTGTTTGGTGTCGACGAAAAGGAGATAAATTGCGATAGGAGAGAGAGGGTGGGGAATGGAGAGAGGAGTGAGACCTGAGTGGGCTACGTGGAACCAGAGAGGTACAGGGTGAAACGAGACACTCGGCCAGATGTTTCCCAGATCACGTATTCTAGTCCCTCTGTTGATCTCTGATCGATGGCCTTCCCCCTTGGAAGCCGCTTGATTGCTCGTAAATATGGGCGATACATCACGAATAGCCTTGCAGTGGCCGTTTGTAATCTGTTCTATGTGCAGAAAAAAGAGGGAGAATGGACACTTGCAGGATATTGGATGGATGCAATATCCTCTTCCACCGCTAGACAGGGAGGAGAATGATCTAGCTCTTCGCTTCACTGAAACGAAACTGTGCAATGGAGAGAGTCAGACCATCACTCGGTGATCTACATTCAAAGAAACGATTGCGTCATCGCAATGCCATCGGAGAAAGGAGCAGAAGGCATTTACAACCCGTTGTGTTCCCTCTTCCCCTTGTCATTTCGCTCCCATCTTTGTTCTTTCTTCGCGGGTGATTCAGAGGGAATGAGAAGAAACCACGTCAGATTACAGGGAGCATCTAAGAGATGGTTACCTAAGAAAAGATTGCATCTTTGAGCAAAAAACTGATTGGCGGTAAGCAAGTAATTTGATATTGTGTGTCATTCCCGGAAAGGAACTGAAAGTGGAGAAGAAGGGGGGATTACTTGAGAAGGAATGTTCGGTTGCTGATCAGCAAGTCATGGTCTCTTCATTCCACACACTCTCTCGCCAGTCATAATGGTAAGAGAATGTGCAGAATTAGGAGACCCGGCTCGTCTAGCGCTAAGAATGATGAAGTACCGAAAATTGAGACGTGGTTCGGTGAGTTAAAGTGAAAAGGAATGGAACTCCAGTAAAAGAGAGCAAAGCATGAATGATCAGCTTGAGTGCTGTTAGTATTTATATCCGTTACCCGTTACCCTTCTTCTTTGTGTGTGTGATGGCTATAACAACTGTTGTCTGGGAGAGACATAACACAATCCAATAAACACGAGTGATAAAGATAGTAAGATAGTAAGTTATGATCTACAAATAAAAAATATTCGAAAATGAATGGGCAAATTCTCCGCTGCCGTGAAACACATCTCCTACTGGATGTTTAAAATCGCAATGAGAAAGAAGGAGTGAGACGAGAGAGTGATCGCTCGCGGTTTAGATAACGGTTTCGTCAAGATACACGCCAAGATCAAAACAGATACATCCGTGAGCCCAGATTAAAAGTCTGACACTTAGTCGGTAGAGCGTCAGACTTTTAATCTGAATGCCGGAGGTTCGAACCCTTCACGAGTCTTCCTTTTTTTCTTTTTACTTGATTTTGCTCAAAATCTCTCCAGATTTGTGGAAACTGCACACATAGAGATCAACAAACATATTGGTTTAGGCTGATATTGTTCTATCATGGGCGAATTTGAGATTCCTGAAGGAATAGATGTTTGAATATTGACATTTGCTTGTCAATTCGACCGTACCCCGTTCTGTGATTTGATTTGTGAGCTTCGTTACACTTCATAAAAGTCATAGAGCAGCAGAAATGCAGGTCTAATCACTTATAAGGAAGTGATAATGGACAACAAAGGGAAGTAATGTTTCAGTCGAGAGTTTCAGGTTGCTGTTCAAACAATGGGGTGAGTTGCCGAGGAAAGGGAGTATGAATCGGATATTCGTCAGAAGAAAGTCGTCGATATGTCGGGCATGTGGCAACTTTTACTTGTATACATCTTCTCGCTTCCATTATTAGGTATTCGATCGCGGATTTCAGGTCCCATTCAGATATTTGTAGGCGCACAAACGCACAGAGATATTCACTGGGATAACTTCAACGACTATAAACCAGTGAAGCCCTACACAATTAGCCAAGCTCAGAAACTCATGCTCACATCGTTCTCGTATGGTTCAACCGTATTCATCTGCTTCGTTTCTGTAATTTGTGCTGAGGGTAACTTGCGACGTCTTCGATTCGGACTAAAGGTAATATGTGTTTCATTAAAAAAAGGTCTGGTTTATGATATGAATGCTTGATTATGGAAACTAGCTATAGAAAACAATGATTTTCAGAACCTCACAATCCTTGTATTGATCACGGTCGTCGATATGATGGTTAGTGGAGACTTCAAGGAGTTTACTCACAGTACCCATGAGCTCGGTGAGTTTTTCTGTAGTGGACTGGTCAGGTATCTCCATTTACAGGGGATGCAAGCATGTTCATCATGTTTGCTTACATCATTGTCACTCTACTAGTCGTTGGACTAGCGGCCGCATCTTACCTAGCCATCTATTACTACTTCTACAACAGCGCTGGCGAGCGCACTGCGGTAAAAAAGAGTTGTGTTCGCATGTGATCAATTATTTTCAGAGCATTCCAGTTTACATGCTTGTTGTTTTCTATTCGGTTGTCTGGTACTCCAACTACACCATTCTCAATCTCCTCTTGGGCCTGATCGTTTATCTTATCAAGATCGCATCGGCGTTCATTCACTCTCAGCCCATAGTCTTCCTTCACAAAGCGATCTCGGACAAATTGAAACATGACTGGACCGTATGATGCTCTGAATTGTTTCATACTACTGTGTTGACAAGGTTGAATAAACGCAGTAAACGCAAAGTTCTCTCTTGATTTAATTTTCTTTCGTGTTTTATCTGATACCACAGATCGCTTCACGAAACCATTTCCAAAGATCAGAGAATGACTCTACATTGGACTTGGTCAGAACGGGGGGAATGTCAAATGTTTAAAAAGCTGTAGATATGGTAAGTGGAGATGGTGACGGTGTTTCGCCCTAAGGATCCAACACGATCACGAAGCTTAGACAGTAATCTTAACGATTATCTATTTGTTGAACTGACAATGTGCCTTATTCAATCTCGTTATAGCT
This sequence comes from Pristionchus maxplancki, assembly GCA_900490775.1. Classification (NCBI taxonomy): domain Eukaryota; kingdom Metazoa; phylum Nematoda; class Chromadorea; order Rhabditida; family Neodiplogasteridae; genus Pristionchus; species Pristionchus maxplancki. The sequence goes on from LS593836.1 coordinate 115,930, forward strand.
ACAGTTATTGATGTGGGTCAGCCTATAGCTAGAGTAACCACAATAAGTGTGATCCCAATGACCATCAACGCAATCACCACGTAAACCTGAAGAGCGGCTCAATCAGATAATGGGGAAAAAGCAAGACATCAAAAACTCACGGGCCAGTTGTCTTCAGGATACATTGTGAATCGAAACAGGAGGGAATGTCCAATGGTTCGCACACGTAGTATGATTGTTCTCCAGTATGGAACATTGGAAGATTGAATGGAATAAAAAAGAATCCTGCAAAGAATGAAAGAGAAGGGTTTCGAAAAGGTTAGAATTCGGCTTAATCATCCACGCTCAATTTAGATTGTGGCTACATTGTGGCTTGCTTGAGTTGGATACTAGGAATTTGCATCTTAGATAGAGACATAAGTGGGTGCAGATGGGGGCAGCCTCAGTCGTCGGGCAGTGAACCTGCATGAAGATACTGTGTGTGCCATCCAGCAGGAGTTGTGATCATTGGCGTTCCTCTGTCGCGACATAAAGTATCATTTCGGAAACGTAGTCAAACTTAAGAATTACCTACTCGAGTGATTGATCTCATCCACACTCTGATTCCATCGAAAGATTCAGCAAGCATATCGCCCACTTCAAACTTGAAAATATGGCTCAGGATTGGTAACATCGTCGTAATTGAGCTTCCAACAAGCTTTTTTAGTGAAGATTGTTTACTTTCTAAGTTCATTCAAAACCATTTGAGTTAGATTGTGTGGCTGAAATGACAACTCAACTACACTCATTATAGAGACGCAACAGAAAAATAATATCTATGAGATTCGCTTCGCCATCCAATATCATAACTATGAAGATCCCATTCCTCTTCCAAACGGTGTTGCCTCGCTGGTGATGGCCCTCATATATCATCGCTCCTCGAGGTCCTGAGCATCATAACTTGTTTGTATCCTATCACACGTCATCCTGACCACGTCATCTCCTTATTCTTCTCTGTACTTCTCCATAAACATTCGCGCCCTTCTCTCGTTTCCATGGTTTCGAAAGACAGGCCGTCCCACGGACTGCTTTTCGCCTATATCTCTCTCTTTCTCCTTTAACTTTCACCTCAAATCAGTGTATGAGCATCTAATCTAATCTGTACGCGCGTGGTATGTTGAGGGGGTCTTCACACCAAATAGTAAAGACTATGCTTTAGAGTGAGCGCTATCACTTTAGCACGATGATACCCCTCTATCTCTTTCTCAATCCTAGCGACTTGAGCGGTGTTGTACACCGTCTCAGATTCATACACGCCAATCCGTACTATTGCAGTCACTGCTCTCACTGCGTTGGCCACAGGAGAGGGCATGCGGAAGTCAGTGGAGGAAGGCCTACTCGCATCATCCATGGATGAGAATCGGGATATGATGGGGAAAGAAGGGAAGAAGAAAGAGATCGGTAAGCAGTGCTTACTAAGCACTGGCTATAATATCCTGTTTCGTATGGAATCTATGAAACCCCTATCGTGGTATCATTTGGTTAGAAGAGATTCTGAGTTGCTTCGCTCCTAATGATCGCATCAATTAGTACAATTATTGGGGGAATAGTGAATATCGTCTTGGTGTAGTTCATCATTCAGTGCACATCTCTCCATCATCCGTGAAGAAGTCATCGCCTGGTATGGAAAGGAGGAAAAAGAAGGAGACGAATGAGGCGAAGGAAGAGAAGATGGAAGTAGGCGACGCTTCAGATTGTAGTCAGTTTCTTACATGTTTTCGAAATTAAATTGTCTGACTCTCTTCATTCCGCTTTTTCTCTAGCATCGTATGACCGGATCGATGGATCCGAAGTGGAGTCTCATTTTTCTTTGGTATTTCATTTCTGATATCTCGTCAAGGATATATCCAAAATGGAATACATTCAATGCAGATATATCCCCATCGTATTCATCCTGGCCCTCTCCACCTTTTGTCACTGATGAGATGAAGACACTGAAGGCGAAAGTCGGTAGATTATGGCAGGAAAAGGGGACGGTCAACTACCGCATTGACAAGGTTCGTCAGCTATTAGTTGCGCAATCGTCTGAATCTCTCAGTTTCCCTTGCTCTCTCGCTTCTCTGACCGGCGAGAGTGCAGAGAAGCGAGAGAGTCATGCTGTTGTCACATCCTTATTGGCTGCACTCTACGCGCGAGTGACTTCTCGGAATATGAGCCCATGAGGCTGAACAAAAAAGTAGTGAATGTAGTCATCTGTCTAACGTCAACACTCTTTGTTGGGCTTAGGCTCTTTGAAATTAAAGTACAAAGTCGAGTGATCCGATGATTTCTTAAGTCATGGCCTTGATTGTATCCCAACCCGCTCTATAGTGCACAAGTACCAGCTACCGTGCGGTCCAAAAAGTGAACTTGAAAGCGAAAAGGGATGGAATCATTCAAATCCGAACCATTCAGATGTTCCCCGACTTGGCGAACCACTCGTTCGTGTACACCTCTCACCGTCAACGAAGAGATATCAACAAGCAGAAAAGAAGAATCGCTGCTGAAATCGCCGTCGGATGGACGACCCCTGAACTGAGAGTGGTCAGTGAAATTGAGTTAATACTAGAAATGGAATTTATTTAGTCATGGAGATCTGAGGATATAAAAGAATCCTCGATCGATAGGAATTTCGAAAACAAAGATAATTGTTTAGAAGGCGAGCAGAAAGAAGCGCAGGGAGCTGGTCAAGAATATCAAGATGAAACTGAGAGATGCGAGGGATCAACTGGACAGAGCTTCTAAGATTGCCATTCAGTCAGTAATTCGTCATATTTCCACACGCGATCTATCTCACTGTCTTCACATTTGCTTAGCATAAAAACGGCGTGTGTTTTGCGGTGATGAAATACAGTAGGTGTGAGGGATCAGTTGTAGCAATCGCAATTCAGTGATTGATTGTCCACTTAGATTAATATATCTTGTGTCTATACAGAACAATGATGAATGCACTTCAGGGCTGAAGGAATTTCCATCGCAAGAGCTGATACTGCTAAGAATAAGGATTGAAGCGTGACGAATCAAGATAACAACGACTACCACAAAACACTAATTCGAGATTATCACTGCAATATTCATTATGTCTTTCACATCATACACAAAGGAATTTGTGATAAATCCAATGGAACCATTCGAAATTTGAACGCGAAGTTGATACACTGCTCCGTCAGAAAAACAAAAAAAACAAAACACCCTAAAAAAAACACCCTATCCGATATATGAGGCCGTTCTCATAAGAATCAAGCAAAGGCTGGCACAGCTCAAAAAGGTTGATTTCCTGAAAATATGTGATTTAGGGTTATCAAGGGCGCTGAACAACATGGGCATACTCATTTTGCATTTGAAGCCACCGTTGGCTCCAGATGGAATCACGTCAAAAACAGTTTTTATTGCATTTCTTTGTTTCAACGAGTTCAAGAATTACGACAGTATGGCTCCAGGGTCAAAATTGGGAGGCGAGCACGACCATCTATTTTATTTTTTCTAAATTGTGAAAATAAAATTATTAATAATTGAATTTTTTTGTAACCGCAAAATAGACTTTGCTAACTATCATAGACGGGTGCGGAACGATGCGACGATTCTAAATAAATTTTTAAATTTGCTAGAAAGCGTCTGCATAAGAAGTTATGAATTAAAAACCACCCCAATATCGACCGAGAATCGCAAGATCGCCTTTGATCTACCCTCGAGTCTCTCGTATTGATCCGTTCCCTTCCAAATAGAATGTTAGAGAGTGTGCAAAAAGAAGAGAGTTTAGAGAAGAGAGTGAAGGAGACGAGTCAATACGAGAGACTCGAGGGTAGATCAAAGGAGATCTTGCGATTCTCTGTCGATATTGGGGTGGTTTTTAATTCATAACTTCTTATGCAGACGCTTTCTGGCAAATCTGAAAAATGATTTGGAATCGTCGCATCGTTCCGCACCCATCTATGATAGTTAGCAAAGTCTATTTTGCAGTTACAATAAAATTCAATTATTAATTATTTTATTTTCACAATTTAGAAAAAAATAAAATAGATGGTCGTGCTCGCCTTCCAATTTTAACCCTGGAGCCATACTGTCGTAATTCTTGATCCCTTTGAATCTGAGAAATTCAATAAAAACTGTTTTTTGACGTGATTCCATCTGGAGCCAACGGAGGCTTCAAATGCAAAATGAGTATGCCCATGTTGTTCAGCGCCCTTGATAATCCTAAATCACATATTTTCAGGAAATCAACCTTTTTGAGCTGTGCCAGCCTTTGCTTGATTCTTATGAGAACGGCCTCATATATCGGATAGGGTGTTTTGTTTTTTGCGTTTCATCTTAATTAATTATGTTGTAATTATATTTATATTGTAGAGGGCGAGACGGTGCAAGCGAAGATGATCGACTACCTGAGAATTGCACTCAATTATTATTATTGATCACTTTCTTTAGTCATTTTGCTAACAACAGAGAGGTATGACAGTCCCTCTTATTGGACAAATGAGACAGAAGACAACCTACGTAACCCATGCTGGTCAGGCTTCTAGGGCACGTTTACCTTTCGTAATCAATGTTACTACCAAATTACTGCCGGGGGTTGGAGATCCCCAAACATTAGTGAAGGTGTGAAAATGTGCGTGATGCGTGTTTACGATGATACAGTAGTTCTTAAATCCAGATTAGAAGTTATAACCTATTTTTCGCACTCTTGAACGCGCTTAGATGCTACGTTCCCCCCACTTCATGGAAGAACCAGGCACATTTCATGGTCGCAACTTTGTTCATCATCATCACAACCCACTTTCATGTCAAGATGAACGATGTTGATGAGATAAACAAAATTTATTGTATTATACCAGCGTACGATATAGATAAAAGCGCCTTTAAATAGATGTGTTCATAAGATTATACAAACAAAATATGAAAACAATCACAGTCAACAAAGCAAGCACTAACTATAAAAATTCAAATACATAAGTGGTTTGAGTGAGATTCGAGAGTTCAACAGTAGTTCACAGACGCGATATCAGAGCGAAAGGAGATGAGATTGTTTTGTAGCACCTGTAAAACGGTATGTTCGGAACACGGTAAGGTACTGTATCCAAAAAGTAAACTAAATATGAATTATTACCTCTACTTCCTCCTTTGACGATCTCTTGTGGTCCACTCTCCCGGATTCGTCAACCGGACGACCTTCAGATCCCTCACGACCCACTCCTTCCTTCCCGCCGCTTCGTTCCTCCTGCAGACATCCTTAGATGCCTGATTGTAGACTGCCATCTCCTCGGGCGAATAGTTCGGACGGGCAACCAGGCGAGTGTTCATCCCGCCCCTCTTGCTCCACGAGAGAGCGCGTAGGAACTGCGTCACCTGAAGAATCTGCGTATTCCGAGGTTATGAAAGACACCTATTTGCGGATAAATATAACTATTATTATCATTATTATTACCTCATCTACACTGGAAAACGTGAGGATCACAGGACGGACTTCTTCCTTTCCCGCCAGTCGACGGGCCTTGGCCGGACGAGGGGCGCCGATGGCATCGGCGAGACGTTCAACGGTGACGTCAACCGGATCGTCGGACGGCGCCAGATTCCGGAGGAACACTTGCATCCGACGGTCGTTGACGACGATGCCTGCATCGACCTTCGCTTTGCCTTCAACCATCTTGGCGACCTGGGACGTGTCTCTGGGGGTCTTGATGGACTTCGCAGGCGCTGCGGCGACGAGAGAATAGAAGTCGGCGTTGTCGAGGAACCAGGGCATCTGAGAGAAGGGAGTGGACATGTCGGAGGACTGAGCGGTGATATCGGTTGGGAAGGGGCGCTTATAATACCACCTAGGAGCGCGCGCTCTTGCGCAATGTCTTGCAATATCTCGTAAGTCTGTGTCTGCATTGCGAGATATGGCGAGCGAAAGTGATTGGTACTGTGATGAGTAATATTAGCAGAGGTGTCACTCGCATCACTCGACCTACACGTCAGCTTTTCTCTCTGGGAAGTGGAACGCTTATCTCGCAATGAAGCTATCGCAATATTGCGTGCTATTGCGCAAGCGCGCGCATCTTGGTGGTACATAAACGCCAATTGCTAACCGATATCACCGCTCAGTCCTCCGACATGTCCACTCCCTTCTCTCAGATGCCCTGGTTCCTCGACAACGCCGACTTCTCTTCTCTCGTCGCCGCAGCGCCTGCGAAGTCCATCAAGACCCCCAGAGACACGTCCCAGGTCGCCAAGATGGTTGAAGGCAAAGCGATCGATGCAGGCATAGTCGTCAACGACCGTCGTATGCAAGTGTTCCTCCGGAATCTGGCGCCGTCTGACGATCCGGTTGACGTCACCGTTGAGCGCCTCGCCAATGCCATCGGCGCCCCTCGTCCGGTCAAGGCCCGTCGCTTGGCGGGAAAGGAGGAAGTCCGTCCTGTGATCCTCACCTTTTCCAGCGTAGATGAGGTAATAATAATGATAATAATATCAAATATTCCTTATTCTTCAGGTGACGCAGTTCCTACGCGCTCTCTCGTGGAGCAAGAGGGGCGGGATGAACACTCGCCTGGTTGCCCGTCCCAACTATTCCCCCGAGGAGATGGCAGTCTACAATCAGGCATCTAAGGATGTCTGCAGGAGGAACGATGCGGCTGGAAAGAAGGAGTGGGTTGTGAGGGATCTGAAGGTCGTCCGGTTGACGAATCCGGGAGAGTGGACCACAAGAGATCGTCAGAGGAGGAAGTAGAGGTAATAAATCATATTTAGTTTACTTTTTGGATACAGTACCCTACCGTATGCCAAACATACCCTTTTAAAGGTGCTACACAACAATCTCATCGCCTTTTGCTCTGATATCGCGTCTGTGACCTACTGTTGCTCTCTCGAATCTCACTCAAACCACTTTTGTATGTATGTATTTTAATTTTTATAGTATAGTATAGTGCTTGCTTTGTTGGCTGTTATTGTTTTCATAGTTTGTTTGTATAATCTTAAGAACACATCTAAGAAATGGCGCTTTTTTCTATATCGTACGCTGGTATAATGCAATAAATTGTGTTGATCTCATCTTCATCGTTCATCTTGACATGAAAGTGGGTTGTGACAACAAAGTTGCGGTCATGAATTTTGCCTGGTTCTTAAAGGGGGACAGGCACGAAGCGAGAGAGAGTCATCGTAGCCAGAGGGTGTATTGGGCGCGCTCTCTCCATTTCGCACGCTCTCTCGCTCGTTGCCTGCACCGCAGGGTCATTTGGCACACAGCCAATTGATGGTATTTCGGTTTGAACTCAAAGTGATAGTCTGGGAGTTTCGAAAGTGTGATCGGGTAACGACGACCATCTCACGTCGAGAGCTCTGTTAGCCAGATATTCGTGCCTATCCCCCTTTAACCTTTAACTATTTGTAAGTGGAGGGGAGACGAAATTTATCAACTCGTTCAAGAGTGCGCATAATGAGTTGAAGTCTCTGATCTGATTAGTGATTGCAAATGTCAATCATTTCTTATAGCACTATACTTTTCTTATAGCACTATCAGCACTATACTTCAATTTTTGCTTGTTTTTTGAGAGCGGCATGTGATGAATTGAGAGTGAAATGAAGAGGCGCACTCTCTCTCAAATCTTATTTACAGGATGCGCCTAAATTACTGTTACATTTTTTGTGAATATCTCGCCAACGGATTATTCAATTCAATTCTCGCAAAGAGATAATATTCGCCTAAAATATCTCAAAAAATAGTAGAAGTTGAAGTCCATTGTTTGCATTTTTGTATGAGCTGAGGTTGATTTTGTGTAGCTGAAAAACGCTTGTTAGGTAGAATGTTTGCACGCACACTTCCTCATTCAACATACGGAGTAGGAGAGTGCGGTCCAGCGCTCCGGAAATTCCGAAGTCTGAAGGGGATTAGATAAGGTCTACGAGATCTGTGACTGAATTGTGCTGTTCAGGTGCAAGTTGGGCATAATGATCCGGTCGTCAGGCTAGCATCGACTTGAGAGGATTGTGATCATGCTCGTTATATGAAAATTAAGTATATTGTCTACTGACCGAAGTGCAGAGTCGAATGTTGTACCAGTCTCTGATATCGCAAGTTTTAAAGATATAACTCATATCTTTCTTGCCGAAATGCAATGAAAAAAGCTCTTTCATTGTATTTATGTTCAATTGCCAACGAGAAAATAATGAAACACAACAGTGAGGGAAAATGAACATATTTGATTTAATATTCCTCATTATCACAGCATTTATTGTGAAGTTGTTGTTCTAGCTCAGTCTTCTACTTCCTCATCTTCAGTTGAGTCTCCATTCCTTTCTTCATTCGACTTTTCATCGGTGTCCTCTGTCGAATCAGAACAGGTCTCGCCTCTCAGCCAACGGACGAATCTAACAATTTCGAATGCGCATTGTCTTTAGAGGAAAAATATTCACCTGTGGATCCAATCTATCGTCATCTTATACATGAAGAGGCACACTTCAAGAATGACTACTGGGACGACAAAATGAACAAGAAAGAGCCCCAGTGCCATAGATTTGACCGTTATAATATGGCGAGAATATAAGAGCGAAAATTATGAATGTGATGGAGAAATCGTGGAAGGGATTGGTGTGAATATTGGTGTCATTCGAGTGCATTAGAGGAGTAAGCATCTAGAAACCAGCTAGACGGGATAATCGAATCAGAGACAAATTAGAATCACAAGAGACGACAAGCTAATGCAATGGAGAAGCAGAGAGGAGACTTTTTTTTCTGCCCTTTCTGCACTGTTTATTGCTCGCCCGTAGCATGTTGAATTAGGTTTTCGGAAGAGGAGAACGATTAGGGCTGGTGACTTCTATGTTTTCAATAAATCGTTCACTCTTTAGGCAAATTTTTGAACTTCCTGCCGTTCTCAATTTAATGGTTGGGTACACAACGAGGAGAGAATGGGAACAACATCAACGCAGTGCTCAACTCATTCATTCTCCAAACTTATTGAAATGAAAGTCATTTGAATACTTTTTTATCGAAGATAAGGAAATTCCATGACTCATACATGCAATGTCTATATTCGCTGATTCATTTCTTCATTCTTGACGGAGTATAGATGAATAATAAAGACGATAAATAGATAAATTCCGCCTCTTTTTGTGCCATTTCAAGATGATTTCACTCTTGGTACTCCTTCTTCTCTCATCTCGAGCGTTCGCAGATCTAGTAAATATTATTTAACTCATAACGAAAAAATGCAAATATTTAGCCTTTATACTCTTTCTCATCCTTCGAGATTGACTCAACAGTCATCTTTGAAGAACTTCTCGACAGAATGCCCAAATTGTGCGGACAATACATGGTTCCAATGAGAAATGCATTCGAGATTTGGCCAAACTAGCAACCTACGGTTGCTACGTTGTTCGCCGGGTGGCGTGCAACGGTTAAAATGCACTCGCTTGCGGATGCGCATTGGCATCTTCCCTTGTAAAAGGATCGTGAGGCCTCGAGCGATCAGAAAAAGTTGCGATTCCGCCACTTCGTGGCTACATCGCAACTTTTTCGGATCGCTCTCGGCCTCACGAGCCTTTCACAAGCGCATCGCAGGCTTCGCATGTACCATCGTAACTTCTCTTTGCTTTTTGCTCACATGAAAAGTAGACTCGTGAGGCCTCGAGCGATCCTTTTTTTCAAAAGCGCATCGAAGGTTAGGCTGTTAAACGCTGCGGATGCGCATTGGCATCTTCCCATGTAAAAGGCTTCGCATGTACCATCGTAACTTCTCTTTGCTTTTTGCTCACATGAAAAGTAGACTCGTGAGGCCTCGAGCGATCCTTTTTTTCACAAGCGCATCGAAGGTTAGGCTGTTAAACGCTGCGGATGCGCATTGGCATCTTCCCTTGTAAAAGGCTCGTGAGGCCTCGAGCGATCCGAAAACGTTGCGATTCCGCCACTTCGTGGCTACATCGCAACTTTTTCGGATCGCTCTCGGCCTCA
>LS593836.1:154663-194995 GCA_900490775.1 Pristionchus maxplancki
TCGAACCAGCGTCGCCACGGCCACAACGTGGAGTACTAACCACTATACTACGTGGGCCGATAGAATAACTGCTTAGTGGTGCTCAAGTAGCAATTAATTGAAGTAACTAATTAAATTATGCAAAAGAATTGCCCACGGCTGGAATCGAACCAGCGTCGCCACGGCCACAACGTGGAGTACTAACCACTATACTACGTGGACCGATAGAATAACTGCTTAGTGGTGCTCAAGTAGCAATTAATTGAAGTAACTAATTAAATTATGCAAAAGAATTGCCCACGGCTGGAATCGAACCAGCGTCGCCACGGCCACAACGTTTAGTACTAACCACTATACTACGTGGGCCGATAGCAAAAGTGCCTGGCGAAGCCCAAGTAGCAAGGGATTCATTCATTGAGTAGTAAATGTCACAATGATGAGCTGTTTTTGCATGGAAAGTGCATCGGAGAAAGAGAGGGGAAAAGATTGAGATAATTGCATCGCGATCTTTTCACGTAAATTTGTCAATCCGACTACAGTAGATCTATTTTTTTGCCGTCTACAGTAAATCTACTTTTCGATCGACAACTTTTCGAAGAAGGTGGAATCTGATTGCTGACATTCATGATAAACATGCACAATTTCTTCAGGTCACTTGATCCAATCGAGGATGCTAGAGCCCTCAGGCATATCACTCATTGGTTTGTTCTTTAGTCGATTGCTTTTCGCGGTTCCCTCCATAACTTCCCCAATTCTTAGCAAAACCTGAAGGGACCTTTCTTTTTTCATCCACTTCGCATTTAATTTTTAAAAATACACTGCTATTTTCGACGACTTCTGATCTTCTGGTTACTATTCATCAGTCAACAACTCTCTCTCTCTTCGTTTTATTGACTCCTCCTATCTTGGCTCCTCCTTCTATGACTCCCCCATCCGATAGCTGAGAGGAGGGAGAAGAGGAATTCAATTTGAGGATATTCGTCTTCACTATACGAATTCTTTTCCATCGATTGCCAATAGTGGCTTTTCAGCTCACGTTTTTGCCATTTCTCCTTTCTTTTTTCAACGTCTATTCATTCATCTCTTCTTCTCGACTTCTCATGTGTTCTTCATTTGTTAAAATATCCAATTTGTTGTCAGTCTCAAACGCTGTTTTCTCTACAGATATCTATACTATCTCACTTGACTTCGATGGTGACATCGATTGACTTGACTTCGATTATGAGAAAATCATGAAACTACTACTTACTATAAAAGGTGAGTTACCCATGATTCGAACAGCATCAGTTTTTCAGATGAGGACCTAAAAAAACTGATGGAATGACTAGAGCTGGCCGTGTACCCTGAAGGAGTTCATCGTTGAGACAGACTTCTTGCAATGTCGTCCGTCCTATTGAGTGTGTTTCATACTGTGCAGATAAAGCGATGCCCAGTATTCGGGGCGGAATTGATCCATTCGTTTTATTTGTATGCATCAACAAGGCTAGGGTAAACAGATGAAGACAGGCAAGGCACATCAAGACAAGATGAGCAGAGTAAACTCACTTAATGACTAGTCTGCAACCAAGCGATTGACCCTATGTTTTGGCAGTATCCACGACTTGTCCTTCCCCTTCCTTCAATTCTCCTGGAGAAACGAAATCTCCTCTATTTAATCCACGTCTCCTATGATGATTCAACTTCTACTGTACTACTTACGAAAGAGGACTTCTGATCTTGGCTCTGACTACTATTCATCAGTGAACAACTCTTTCTCTCTTTTCGTTTCCGTGACTTCAATATTGACTCCTCCCGAATGACGCAAATAGGGGAGAGGATTTCATATTGAGGATAATCCCTCTACACAGCTTCACTATACGAATCCTTCCCCATCGATTTCCCGTTGTGACTCTCTTCCTCACGCGTCAACTATTTTCACTCCGTGTCCTTCTTCATTCATTTGTATCGTTTCATTGAGTCGTCATCAGCTTCTCAGTAATGATGAACTTGCCACTATTTGAACGTTCCAAAACGCCTATTAATTACAGACATTTACATTGTCTCACTCAATGGAGGTTGATCAATAACTAATCTCATTAATTCTATCGAAAAGGTGAGTTACCTATCGCATAATCGTTACAATGAACACTTGAGGAGTCCCTTAATCCGGGGAAGAATCGGGTTGACCGGGTTCGATCTAAGATCGCGGAGGGCGCATCAACAGCTGCCGATCCAAGTATGCAAGCAGCTGTAGCACATGCTGGGCCTGGTTTCTGTTCCCGTCAACATCGACAGAGTCAACTTCGGAGCCATGCACCAGTTCTGCATCTTCTCGTCGTTCACTCTCTTGTCTAGTCCCGGCAACCTTTCATCTCGTTGTTAAGGCATCTCTCTCTGTTCTCTCCCCTACCACCTTTCTTACGGTAATCTCAACCTGCCTATTTTTCTCCTATACCGTACTTTCCACGCCATAGAAAGGAGAATAGGCTCTATTATCTGACTAATTGAGCTATATTCTTACTCACTTCTTGCTTCTTGTTCCCGTTCCGATAAAGAGGTGCCCGAGGAGTCGGGGCGGAACTGAACCAACCGTCTTAATTGAATGCATCAACACAACAGGACGATACAGGTTGAGATGCTACGGCGAGGAAACAAATAAAAAAAGGTGAAGGGTATAACACATCAAAACGAAATTAGGCAAATGGAGAAGACATTCAAGGAAAGATGAGTGGAGTCAAATCACTCATTGGTTAGTTCTTCTGTCGCCGGCCCTTTCTGTTCTTGTTAGATTCCTTCACGACTATCCTCATTCTCGTCATCCAATTTTCCTCAAGACTTGGACAGATGATAACCCATCCATTTCATCAATATCACCTCTGATGATTCAACACCTACTGAAGAAACCTTGAAGCTATACTTCTGATCTCTACTCTGACTACTATTCATCAGTCAACAACTCTCTCTCTCCCTCCCTCTCTCTCTTCGTTTCATTGACTCCTCCCCCTCGTTAAGGAGAGGAGGAGCCAGGCTGAATTCATCTTGAGGATAATCTCTCTTCACTATACGATTTCTTTCCCATCGATTGCCTGTATTAACACCTATTTTTCCATTTTTTACTCAACTTCGATTCATTCATCTCTTCTCCTCAACTTCTTATGTGTTCCTCATTAGTGAACATGCCCACATTCCGTTATTTCACGCCGCTCCCTTTGCAGATATCTAAACTATCTCTCTTGTCTTTTTTTGACGTTCGACTTCATTTGGCCAACATATCAACCTATATAATCAACTATATAAGACAGGTGAGATAAGACATAACGTAGGTGTAGTGAATGCTCATTATTCCAGAGACGTCAAAATATTTGAGCCGTGAATGATGTGATGAATAAGGACACCACAGAGGACGATGGTAAAGATAGGTAACAAGAAAAAAAATTACACATCACTTTTCACTTACCCCTTCCTGAATCTGAACTAGTCTTATTATGAATTAGCTGGAGTGAGACGGTTCCTTTTCCAGTTCAGCTGCACAATCATTATATTTCTGAATAAAATCAAGAAAATAAAGATCTCCATCACCCCGGAAGAACTAGGACACTACATTCATCTTCCTGGACAGAATTACTAAGACCAAGGTAGTGCAGCAATTACGTCATGCGAAATCTCGTGGGATAATCACTTAATTTCAGTACCTCTGTCCTCTGTCTACCTCCACGTCGATCTCGCCTTCTTCATCAGCGCGATAAACGAGTTCTACTTTATGTTGTAATGATAAAACTGGTACATTTATAATCCTCCTCTCTTCTTTTCTCCTTCCTATCTCAATCCCGACGAGTGGTCCGACGGAAGGTTTTAGAGTTCTGTTTTGGAGTTCCATAGACAAGAATCAGTCACCTTTTCGCAATAGTGCACTGGAATTTACTAGTATTCCTCGAGCACTTACGGAGATCAGTTTTGATTCCCTCGTCCTTGAGTCAATCACTACTACAGGGGATTAGTCAAGCAATCATCCGCTATGCGACAGTATGGAAAAAAGATCTCACACGCGTCAGCGAAGATGAGTACTAAGAATGGGGGCGATAGATAGGACAATGTAGTTCATGGGTGGTTTCCAACATTTCATAACCCTATTGGTTTGGGTAGATCTGAAAGCGCGGGGAATCGAACTCGTGACTTTCGAATCGCATTCCTAGCACACAATCACTGCGCCACCCGCCCCTCAATAGATCTTCTCATAATTTGGCCAATCACATTCCGCTTTTGTCCAGGTCCAGAACTCTTCTTATCCAACCCAGACCATGCCTTTGAATCACATCATACAATCAGCTGCTTGCGCCTTGGGGCGGCTGGCAAATACGTAGTATCAATCACCCTTTATTCTCTCTTATCTGTTCCATGCTCTTGCGAGAGTGACTACGTGATCACTATTAGTCGACAAACTTTGAATTTATCCGAGAAATGAATTGACTTCTGCCAGATTGAGTCTAAACTGGAATTTAATTCGTTACTGTCGATCTCAACATTAATTTCTACCGAGTGCTTTCCAGCCTTTTCGTTCCGTTCCCCTCTGCTTCCCCTCTTTCGACGCAACTCTTCTTTTCATAACGAGGCTCGCGTATAATTCATCCATCTTACTGTAACTGTGCCAGATGATAGTATCTCTTCACTCCTCTTAATCCGCCGTCATCCGTTCGGCGAGCGATAAAGGTGTGTCTGGTACCGATTCTTCCGTCTGGTGACCCGTAAAGGAGTCGCGTCATCGTCCCCTCCTTCTCTCCCCTCCCCTCCTTCGCTCATCCCCCTGGAGAGCTGGTAGCAGTAGCTGCCTTCCACACCTCTTCTGGTCTTTTTGGCGCATATTTGAGAGATGAACAGACGTTCTATTGTCCAACTGTGGAGTGAATGAAGAATTAATTGAGTCAGATTCTTACGTCTGTTGTGGCATTGCAGCATTTGAAGAGAATTCGTATAAATCATTTGATTTCTCATCGAAATTCACAAGAACTGATCTGGACTAGAGTAAGCAGGTTCGATTGCTTTCCTGTCCCCAGTGCCCTTCCTTAGTCCTCTCAAGGAGGTCGGATTGCGTCATCGTACCTCCACTCCCCTCCTTCGCTCCGCCTCCGCCCCTCTCCTTTCAAAGAGGTAGGGCCCCTCTCCCCCCCTCTCAGACAGATGGCATTCCATTAATCATTCGCTGACCTTTCTCTGCCTAAAAAAGAGGAGGTGACCACCCCTCCTTTTCTGCCGTCTCATTTTTTTTCTATTTATCGTTTGTCGCCTGTTATTCAATGCTCGGAAGCTTCTTTGACTGTGATTCCTCTATCTCCCATGTTTTTCTACATATGCTTTGTCGTCTGTTATTCAATGCCTGGGGGATTTCGAGTGTGATCCCTCTAATTCAGCTCAGTTCAACTACCGCCAACAACCGGAAATATGCCCATCCTCTCGATTCCCCCGGCTCAGTCCGGCCTCTGCCTTCCCAACGAGCTGCTTCTCCTCGTGGGAAAGGTGCTGCCGCATCGGGACCTGGCCGCCGCCCGCCAGGTGTGAATCATACTAGATTTAATCATACTAGACTTGTTTTGAGGGACATTCGAAAACAACAACAACAACAGCAGCAACAGCAAAAAAACAACAACAACATCTCATTCCAGGCCTGCAAGCAGTTGCTCGCCCCCATGAGCGAGAACCTGGCCAGGACTCCGATGGCGCTCTTCCTGAGCGCGATTCGCCTCGCCAAGGTCTGGGATGTCTTTGAAGTAGAGCTCGACTTCGCCCGCCTCAGAGATGCGACGCTCTGGAGCAGCGTCACCGTCGAGGAGGAGCGCTGGGCCGCCAGACCGGTGAGACTTTCCTGACTCTCTCCATTTGCCGCGCTCTTTCGTCGTCTCTGACTCGCACGAGAGAGAATGAGCAAGTAGTGTCGTACCTCGATTGGTGCTATATTTTCAATACTGCGTTTACAGAACGGCCAGAGCTTCCTGGGCGTCGTCAGCCCCATCGACGAGCGTCCGCTTTTCTGCCTCGAGTCGACGCCATCCGGAAAGCCAGCCGAGATCATCGTCGACTACGTCTCACTGGACGTCTTCGACCACGAGTGGGCGGTGAGTGGCTGATCTCATCACTTCCCCTTGATAGACTAAGGATGACTATTCCTTCAGTGGGTAGAATGACTAGGGTTGTTGGCTTATGAGGTCGTTCCGAGTACTATTCATCTGCGTCCAGTCGCTCCTACTCGACGAGGCCTCCCTGCGCTCCCTCGCAGCCCTCTTCGGTGGCGACGCCGTGCAGTGGCACGTCCGGATTCTGGAGGGCAGCATGGACGCGACGGCGATCAGCCAGAAGTCGGTGCATCTCCCTTCCTCTCTTACCAGTAATCTGATTGCGTCATAGCAATGAAACTGAGATCTGTGATCTTTGATCTCTGTTCAGACCTTTGACCGGTGATCTTTGATCCTTGACCTTTGGTCTTTAATCTTTGAACGTTTACCAGGGCGGCCACGCTGCTCGTGGGCCTCCTCAAGCAGGTGCACCTCCAGAAGCTGGCCCTCTGCTTCCGCGAGCCCATCACCCGCCCCTCTTCCCCTGACGCTGCAGTCGTCGCCTTCCCCATCGTGGCCACGCTCCGAGCAGGTAAAAGTAGTCTAGCTCTCTCACTTTCCCATGCTCTCTCGCTTCTCTGGCCGGCGAGACAACAGGTGAGAGGGAGAGACATATCCATTTCCACTGCTCGCCGGGGGGTCAAAGAGACGGGTACTCTCAATCCCCTGATTTGATTGTTGTGCATTTCAGGTGGGCTCTTCGATGGGTCGGCAGGACTGAAGGAGCTCCGGCTCAGGTCCGCCCACCCCGTCGTCAACGACCATCTCGTCGTGAGTTTCGAGCGATATTCTCGCATTTTCTTTGCATTCTCTACAGTCATAGAAGTCAGAGAGCATACGGAATAGAGATAGTAAGACGATTTGTCTTCGTTCCATAGAATATTGCGCTTACTCCCGTTTGTCGCAGGACACGATCTCCTTCTCTGATCTGGAGAGACTCGTGAGAGCGGGGGCGCAGCAAATCTTCCTCGGACGAGGCGTCTTCTGCTTGGAAGATCCCAGACGGCCGCTGTGCGACTTCCAGCAGGAGCTGCACGACTTCGTGCATGTCAGCTTTTTTCGAACACAGAACACAATTTATTTCGTTTCTTGCTTTCCCCAATCACTTCAGTCCAAAACAATCTGAAAAATGTTCGGAAAATGCATAATTACTCGCAGTTCCTCCACGGGATGAGGGATGAGATCGTGGGTCGCCGTTTCGCCCTCAAGGCGTACTGCGAGGTGTTCCTTCCCGTGGACTTTCCCCCGGGATGGTTCACTTACCACTCGAGGCCGATCAAGAACGAGAAAGGAGAGGTCGTCTGCTGGGAGGGAATCGAAGTCCGCCGTGAGTTACTTTCTCACTTTTCTGATCAGAGAGAGCACAACGAAATGAGAGGGTCATTCATCTCTAGATTCTAAGAAAGTTATGTTTGCAGTCGAGGAAGACACGAGGAGCGGCGCCGTCCTGGAGGTGAAGGTGGGCTACCAGATACTCCAGTAGCCACCTTCTCTCCCTCCTTCTCCGGCCCTCATTCCCCTCCCCTCCCTCTGCCCTCCCTCCCTCACTCCTCCATCCTCCCCCTCCGGCCCACCACTCCCTGCGGTCTCCCTCCCATCCCTCTCCTCTCACAGTTCCAAGCTCTAGTTCCCCATATTGTCTGATGAGATTGGTTGCACTGTCTGAATACCTCCCACCCTACTTGCCCCAGATTCAAGTCGATTCTTGCGCTCTTCGTTGTTGAGTAATCATTCCCACGTTTAGCTACTCGTCATTTCAGCGTGTCTTGATCCGACCTCCCTCACATTATCCTTCTCGATTAGACTCAAATCCCTTGTTGTTCGTGTTGAGTTCTCGGGCGAAAATGCCCCTCTTCTATCATCCAAGACCATCGCATCTCAGGCCCTGTTCTCGATAGTTCTCCTCCACTGAGACATCTGACTCGATTTGACCGTCTAGCCGCTGTTGAAATCTCTCAGTGATTGATAGGAGTGACCTCCCGTCCTCTCCCCTGTTCCTCTTCCCACTCTCAGGTCGAGAGATAGAGACTGCCCTTTGATCCTTGTGCCAGTCATTGACCTCTTCGCTTGTACCATTGATAATTCTCACCTCCCGTCATTCCCATTCTTAGGTCTGTTCTTTCCCAATCGTCATTTCATATTTCTCGAGCCAATCGGCAACATTAACTGATAAAATAATCAATTTTACGGTCAGTGACGTCATCACGTCGTTGATGTCGATGACGTCATCTTCGAGGATTTCAATACTCATCTGCGACGTCACTCCATCGGATTTCCTTCATTTCAGTCGGCAAACAACAATTGCTTCAATTTTTGAGCCATATTTCATTAATTATAACAAACCATTATCATAAAACATTTAATAGTAGCGTATTAATATATAAATAATACATGTAATAATTAGCATTCAAAATCAATAATCAGAAATATAAACAGTTCCTAACCGATTCGGTTGTATTTCACATTCCCTACTGTATTTGGTGTGGTTCTTGATAAGTCGCCCGGCCACACTAAAATTCTTCCCTCCTGAATTTGCCGCTTCAACTGCGATTTACGCGCTTAAATTTATATATTTTTGTTCTAATTTCGTGTAGGATCCATGCGCAAGCCCCCTTCCCTCACTTTGCTTGCTTTTTTTGACGTAATCCACTCGTGTTATCGTGCGCAATCACCCTAAAACTGAAGTAACTTGCATTTCCACTGACTTGTTAGCTTTCCGCGCTCTGTTTTCGAGTTGATTTGACTCCTTTTTGAGTGAAACCTATTCACAACTCAACCCCTCGCTTTCCTTCTTTTTGAATTATGTGTCATTCCTTCACCGGTATTCATTCAATCGTTGTTCAGTCAGGCCGTTTTCTCCGGGTATTTCGACGGCGGTTCTCTTCTCTTCAGTAATGGACGATCTCGCGCGACTTCGGGAACGCTCAGCTAAATGGACACTCGCCGACGACAGCAAAGTGAGTCCCTTCTCCCTTCCTTTTGATTCGAATTCTTCTTGAAACTCAACTGATTCGCATTTGCGTTCCCGTTGTGTGTTGGTGACTACTACTGACCGGATTCTTGCCCAAAAGCTCTAGTTCGTGATACATTATCGATGCATCGCCTGGTATTTCGAATTATATGACCAAAAACGGTTATTTATTTCAGTTGATCACTGCCATTTCTTCGCTCGTCGATTCAATGATCGATCGGGGTCGCTCCTTCGATTCCTCCATTGTCTCCACGAACTCGGCCATCTCTCGACTCCACTCCACCATTGATACGGCCGAATCATCGATCGGACTCTACTCGGGCACGCAATTCATCGAGCAGGTCGGTGTTATTGTCGATGTTTTGACCACATTTATTGAAATTTTCAATTTGATGCTTTGTTATTGAGTGTGTATCAGTCGATCTTCGCCTGAGACTTATTGATAGGAACCTAATCGTAGTATGTAGTGACCTTGTTGAGGCAAATTAGTTTATTCCAGATTAGTAATTAGTGATTTTTTGGCCATATTTGATGACTGATATTAGGATGGTATTGACTTTGTGTTTAGTCCGTCATGCCCTCTGAATAGAAGGTAGGAACTGCTAGGTTTCTGTTTGCAAAATTAATAACTGTTTTTAATGAATTAACTGCAGAGAGTGCTGGACGACGACTACCGTCCACGTCGTCCGTCGGAGCCCGCGCCCTCGGTGAGTCAATGGGAGAGCAAAATTTTATTGTTCTCTAATGATCATAGCGAGGAGAATGTGTTTCACGTAGTTTTTAGAATTGTTCATAATGGGGACGTTGCTGAGTTTTGTTTGAATCAAATGTATTAAAGGGGGATAGGCACGAATATCTGGCAAACTGAGCTCTCGACGTGAGATGATGGGTCGTCGTTACCCGATTACACTTTCGAAACTCCCAGACCATCACTTTGAGTTAAAACCGAGATATGATCAATTGGCTGTGTGCCAAGAGACCCTGAGGTGCAGGCAACGAGCGAGAGAGCGTGCGAAATGGGGAGAGCGCGCACAATATACCCTCTGGCTATGGTGACTCTAGCTCGATTCGTGCCTCTACCCCTTTAATAGGAATAGCGAAGTGCGCCAGCGTTCAGGGATGCCATATGGACTGTAGTTTGTACTTTGATCTTTGATCTATGCATGTTCTTTGTAACCAACAATTTCGAGAGAGACACGAGTGTGTATCGCCGCTCTCTATATGTGCCATTCAGTTGCCATTCAGTGCCATTCACCAATTGATGATTTGTAGTTTGATCCTTGATCTTTGATCTTTGCAGTTGAGTCTGGAGCAGCGTCAGTCGATCATTCTGGAGGACATTCGAACGGCGATGAAGAGCGGACTCCACATGATCGACACTTCCTTTCGACGATTGGGAGATGAAACCGATCCATTCATACAGTACGAACCCATCGTGAGTATTTTCTGGGTATTCTGCAAATTCCCGGACATGGACTAGTGCACAGCTACGATATATTTGGGAAGTGTGAAGCACATTTTATTATGTTTCATTGTGTCCGCGTATGTTCAAATGCGCAGGATATCAAATATTGAATTTTAAAGAATTATTGTAATAAATAAATAATTATAGGACCGATACAACCTCTCGATTCCTCCTCTCATCGGTTCGGATGCATTCCATGCGATGGGAAAGAAATCGAAGAAGAAAGAAGTCGTCCCGGTGAAGGAAATCGCGCCGATTGCAGTGGAAACAACGACGATTCGAGCAGAGGTGAGGAATTAGTGGGTTGGAGGAAAATAATGGGAAATAGTATTCGAGTGCTCTCACATTGCCTGATCGGGTCATTAGGATGTGGATACTTGTTACACGCTCTATGGTGTACCTGTCCTCCAATTATGAATAGGAGCGGGGACAATTTTCCTGATCATGAGACGAATATTTTCGGCTTTCGGATGCCAGCCCACGTATGTTTTGACTTGACTAGCGCTCCTAGCATAGGCGGCAAAAACAGATGGCATTGAGGATCACGCTCAGTATGCAATAGATAGATGACGACTGGCAGCTGACTTTTTCTTTGGCACTTTACAATTGTCCAGTTTTCTGACCACCTTAGAAGGAATACATACATTCCCAGGAAGTTTGTCTATACTCCATCCATCCCCGATCAGCAATCCTACATTAGCCATCTGATTTCTACAATGTGTGAAACTCAACCACTCATTCGGAAAACTTCGCGCCGATTCATCGATCGTTTTCTAGTTACTTTTGTCAATAACCAATCCCCATTCCAGGTATCATCCCTCCCTCCTTCCTCAGTCCAACCCTCGCCCGCTGCCAATCAATTCATCGGGATCTCTGCCTATCCTCCGGCCACGGGCGCACCTCCGCCCCCTCCTCCGCCCATGCCGACCAAGGTCTCGCCTGCCCCCGTCGATCGATCGGCTCTTCACGCTCAGATTACTGTAAGTCGGGAGGGAATTATGGTTGATTACGGTAGTCGTGATATCTTTTGGGAATTATGATTTCCGACTACGGTAAGTGCGGACGGGAATTACGGTTGATTACGGTGGACTGATGGGGAACTACGGTGTACGCTACATAATACCTGGACGGGAACGATCTATTACAGTAACCTCTTTATGCCTAATGGTTGCACACTACGGTAGATCTGAATCGAAACAATGATTGATTAGTTTAGTGTCGTTGACGCGTATGACTTCATTAATGGTACTTCTGATCGAAAACTGTTCTTTCTTTCGGTATTCTGCGCAAAGAGCCACTGCGTCACGGCTGTAGTACATGCTTGCCCTTTGGAATGATTGTCTCTGACTCAACCTCCTTCTTCCTTTCTTTCTTCACTTCGATCGTCTCCCGCGCGCGTTCTCTTCTCTGCGTGGCAAACAAAACATTGCCGTCCATTCCCCAACCCACTCTACCTCTGCTCTTTCCCCTCCCCCGTCATCCACTGAGATGACGATCTGAACCCCCTCACTCATGGGCCTTTTGCAGTCGGCTCTCAAGGGCGGCAGAGGAGAGTTCCGCGTGCCGCATGATGAAGGACCAGAAGAGTGAGTTGATATTTATTAATTATGGTTTTGAAGGGTACGGTATGGTTACTACCCATTTCTGTAAATGTTGACAGTTCTCGGTGTGCCTTCTCATTGATCAATAATTATGATTTTTGAAGGATACTGTAGGTTCAGGGTACTGTAAGATTACGGTAGCAGTTGACGTTTCATAGAGAGATAACAAGTAGATATTCATTTCAGTGTGGACGCCGGTCTGACTCCTCCCCTTCCTCCCCGTTCCGCCCTTCATCCCACTCCTTCATCGGCCGTCTCTTCCTCTGCTGCGCCTCCCAATCTCCCACCCAGAGGAAGTATCCAGCACTCGACGCCGCCCGAGCTGCCGCCCAAGAGAGATGACAAGGTGGGAATGAAATGATGAAGGAAGTCATATGATGTGTCTGATTTTGCTTATTAGTGAGCTACGTAAGTGAAAATAGTAACAGATCACCGAATTTTTTCCATATTCTAAAACTTGAATCACACTTGAAAGTGTTTTTGCAGCTTTTCCACATGCCTCGTGATTCATTGTGGTCTGTACTGATAGTGAACTGAGCATTTGTTTAGCGGTATTTCCAAAAATGCCAATGAAGTTTCTATAAATGCCCATGCATGAATGAACCTATGACAATCCAATTCGAAATACCTATTTTGTGATTCATCTGGTATGATAATAGTGCACACATCTTTCATCGGTGGATTTTTTGGAAGGGCCATGCTGAATAATTGACGATATTCGAAACTCTGTTGTATAATGGTTTTGTCTCACGCAATATTGAACTGAGGTTATATCTAGACGGATGTTTGTTCTGTTCCGGGAAAAATAATAATAATCATTCAGCCCTCTTCCTCTCTTCCTCTGCCCGCAGAGCCCAAGAAGAAGTCGATATTCGATTTCGACTCGGATGACGATGACTTCGCCACTGTGGTTAGTTGCGATGAAATAATAATCATTATTATAGTTTTAATTAAAGAAATTTTTATTTTTATGCTGATCTACTGTAACTGAAATCGGCGTTAAATTCCTTTAGATCAAAGATCAGAATGCAGTCACCATCCCTAGTTTATCCTCAGTAGTTAAAGATCCTTTATCCAGAGTATGATAATGATCAGAGATCAAAGTTCAATGGTGAAAGATCAAAGATCAAAGATCAAAGATCAGATCGGAGATCAAAAATC
Organism: Pristionchus maxplancki; assembly: GCA_900490775.1. Taxonomy (NCBI): domain Eukaryota; kingdom Metazoa; phylum Nematoda; class Chromadorea; order Rhabditida; family Neodiplogasteridae; genus Pristionchus; species Pristionchus maxplancki. Next base: position 167,924 of record LS593836.1, read on the forward strand.
AAATGCCAATTCCACTGCAGCTGTCTCGTCCCTCGAAGACGCAGGCTTCCTCCTCCACTCTTTCCTCGTCGATGAGAAGCAACGAGGACGATACGAAGAGTGAGAAGAGCCAAGAGGAGAGGAAGGAATCGGGCAGGAATCAGGTGAGAATGGGTTTCAGTAGTGTCTTTGAACACTTTTTGGTGGGCATAGGTATTGAATGAGTTTCACGATTCTGATTTGAGCATGTAGCTCTGCTTCCTCTGGCAACCGCACCTACTGAACACTACGGTACAATGTGGTAAAGTAAGACTACCGTAATCGTCTATTCTTCTTAGGGTCCTTCCTCGCTCGTCGCTGAGCTGGCTGCAGCTGCAGCGAACAAGCGCGCGCAGCAATTGGCATCGACCGGTGAGTAAAACAATTAAAAACAATAATAAATATTTTCATATTTCTTGGAGGTGTTTTGTTTTTATGTATTAGTGCATTAATAATAGATTGTGTTCCAAAAACGTGATAAATGTGGTAGAGTTTGTATTGAGATTTGCAGTAGCGCATTTCATCATTCACTACTTGGGTTTATCTGTTTACTTTCGCTGGGGAAGACCACTCGAATATTATAAACGATAGATGTGTTTGCCAAATCTGATCTTTGAACTTTTGGCTTTCCCATTTATTGTATGTGCCGCTAAAAGAGGATTGCTCTGAATTGTCTCATACCATAAAATGGATGTACTCTGGTAGTGATTTAGTGAATGAACAAACTTGATTTTTTATAAAGAACATTTGTGAAACACGACTTATTCGAGATGCACGAATTACTGTCCCAATTATTCTAATATCAGGTTCTTCTTCCTCCGCCCCTCCCCTCGCTCCTCGTCCATTCTCAAAGGAGGAGCGACCGCTCGACTCGCCCGCTCCCTTCACCAATCCACTCGCCACTTCGACTCCCGCACCGAAGAAAGAAGTGAAGCAAGAGGAGAAGAAGGAGGAAAGGAAGAGGGAAGAGGAGGTCAAACCTGCCGTCAAGAAGGTTGGTGATATTCCTGTGAAAAAAATAAGAGTTTATTCCAAAACTATCAAATCCTGAGAATGTATCCCTCCTGTATGCTGGAGATGCGTTTCACAAGTAGTCTTGAGAGCAGCAGTACAGTACTTTTCATCATTCAGCATCATTCATTCAGTAGCTTATTCACGAAACCGAAATTGTTTGTTTTTTCGTAAGCATCTAATGAATAGTGATAGCAGAATTTACTACGAATATTCTCATCTTTTGTTTCTTTCGCTTCATATAATAAATAATCTATGCAGCAGTCATGGGTCGCGCCGAAGAAATCGATTTTCGATGACGAAGATTCGGATTTCGACGATTTCTTCAAGCCAGCGGCTAAGAAGACTACGGTAAACAAGAGTACGGTAGAGAAGGAAGAGCCCAAGAAAGAGGTGGTGAAGGAACAAGAGAAGAAGAGGGTCGAGGTAAATATTTTTGTACTCCGATTTTTTTTATTATTTGTAAATACTAGTAATTGCAGGTGCCCAAGGCCGAGCCCGCAAAGCCGCCACCGCCAAAGGCTAAAAGGAAGAATATCTTCGATTCCGACTCGGATTTGGAGGACTTCCTCAAGCCTAAGGTGAGATTGCCTTATGTGAACATAACCTGCCTCTTATAGATATAGACTAAAAAGGGCACTGATTGTGATAGGAGTATGATTAGGTTGTATCTTGAGCTTTAGGCATGGTGTAATCTGCCATTCGAGAGATTCAAAAAGGATTTGAGATGATTAGGTTGTATTCTCCAAGGCTGATCGACTCACCCCTCTTACTTTCTCAATCCCAAAGTAGCAAAATAGAGCTCCATTATTGAGGAAGGATTAGGTTTTATCGCCCACCGTAGGTGAGAATAGGAGTGCCTTGGGCTTAATCTGCTGATGCAAAAGATGGAGCAAAACTCGGCGCGCCGTAATAGGATTACGCGCGCGCGCGTTCACCGGAGCAGAACTCGCTCGAATTTGTGCAAGTACAATGGGACACTCGTTCTTCCCCTCCCCAGCCTAGAAATGGCCCAGGTAGCCCATTCGATTGTTCCTGTCATGTCAATCCGCCTCTTCCTCCCTCGATCGGCTCACTTTCTATCCCCTCCTCCTCCTCCCCTCACAAGGCCAACATTCCTCGCCCCCTCCTTATATTGTATGCATGGAGGGCTCTCAGATCGCCGGGGTAATCGAGAGTGAGAATGGAGAGAGAGAAAGAGAGAAAGCAGTTGTGCAAATGAGGGGGGAGAGATTTGACGCTTCCGGATGTGTGAATCATTCCAATCTCATTTCGAAACGCATTTTGCCGGCCAGGTGCGACCTCAAATGGAAACATCTGTGCACATCCCGTACCTGGTTCGAAGCTCTTTTTGATCTAGAAAGCCGATTACTGGAAGTCAGGTGGGGTCGTTGCTCTAATAGCACGGGATGAATTGCACAGGTGGTTCAGTAGTAACTCCACCTAACTCGCACCGGTAGATAATCGCCCATTCAAGTGTTCTCGAGTGCTCTAGAATCGATGGTTTCAATCTGTTTTCTCTCCCTGCTAACCCTCCCTTTTATTTCCCCCCTCCACCCCGTTCCAAACTCGTCGCTCACATGGGCAAATACTGATTCCGTCCTTTTCTCTCCTTTTTCCTTCCCTTTCCTCTCTCTTTTCGCCTCCTCCGTGTTATCTCCGTCAGTCTATTACAACAGGATAACTCCTCGCCTACTGATCGCTCTCCTCCCCCCTCTCTTTCTCCTCAAGTATCATTGTATCTCCTGGTTTTTCTCTGGACCCTCCTGTTTTCACCTGCTCTCTCGTTGTTCTCTCACTCCATTGTCTCTCTAGCAAGTAGTCACCTGGCGGGTCGATCAATCGCACCTCAGGAATGCGTCAATTACTAATTACTTGCAGTATCAACCCTGTGTTTTCTCTTTCGATTATACTCAATACAACCCATCTCTTGGAGGAATTGGGATTCTTGTGCTCTGTATTGCCATATCCCCGCTCGCTAACCACTGGTTTCCCCGTCACAATTATCCCTTCAGACTCCCGTCAGCCAGGCGACTTCGGTGCCGAAGAAAGAAGAGCCCCCGAAGGCCAAAGAGAGGACTGAGAAACCACTCGAGGTGGGAATTTCACTCATTCCTAATCTAAAACTGCAAAAAAATCCATTTATTTTCCGATATTTCCATTAGAATTTCTAATTTACAAATGGCCATAGTCTAGGGGATAATTAGTAATTCGCCCTTGGATTCAAATTCGCCCAAACAAGATTCACTAATCCACCTGACCCTCTGTAATCTTGGCCAGTAATCTCGACGCCATCTCTTTCCCCGCGAACCTGTTAGAAATTAGGGAGGAAAACAGGTGATAGTTTTGAAAATTCGAACCATTTAACAAATTCAGTTGTTTGACACGCATTTCGCAATGCTTTTCGTCAATCAGACAGTGTTAGAGTACACACGGAATTGAGAGAGACAGACAATTGCTCTCGAATTGACTCATTTTCGTGAGATCGAGTGACAATCGAGCACCGACAATATAAATCGTTCGCCTTTTCCAGCAGTCGGTGAGTAATCAGAAGAAAGCGAAAGAGGAAGATCGAAACGAGGAGAAGAAAGAAGAGAAAGGAGAGCAGAAAACAGCCGAGAAGACTCCCGTTAGTGTTTCGCGTCATTAATTGTCTTATTTTTCATGGTTATAATTTATTAATTATTTAATATTTCAGATTCCCCCTCCCCCGGTCGTCGATACTCCTAACTCCGTCGAGAAGATCAAGCCCGATCCGGTGAGTCGCACGTTGTTCTCTTGTTCGTCTTCTTGGGACAGGAAAACATTTCAATTAATTATCCAATATTTATCAAAATCATGCGCATGTATGTACAAAGATCTCTTTTGGCATTGAATTCTGCTGGTGAGATCGGATACCAATCGTGTACAATAGTAATGAGATTGCCGAGAGAGATAGAGTAGCAAAATCATGTGCATTGGGAGTAGTAGGATCACTGCGCGCATCAGTGTATTATCACGGTCGGGCGCGCGCGCTTTTTGCTGGCTTTTAGCTGGTCTGGCGGGGAGAAAGCGTGAATGAGTAGGATGAAAGGAGTGTGAAGAAGAAGTTCCGACTTGATTCGTTCCGGATTGAGAGAATCTCTTGTAGATCACTGCGAAGCAGGAAGAGATCGAGGAGGCGCGACGCGACGAGACACTCGAGGTTTGTTTATTTTTATTATTGTTGTTTTTATTTTTTATTTTTTTCAATTCCAGACCTCTGAGCTATCGTCCGTCTTCATCACTGAGCCAGTCAAGACTATCGAAGAGGAGCGGAAGGAACAGGTGGGAAGCGAATTGTAGTATTAAATGTGAATCAAAGGAGCTAGAAATGGGAACAAAAACAATCTGTAAAAGCGATACTATTCTAACGAGTGAGATGGTGTCTACCTGTTTCGAATTCACTGTTATCAGGTGAATAATAAATGAATAATATGATTAATTGAAATGGTGATGTGAATAATACCTGCACAACTCTCAGTGCCTCTAGTACGTGAAGCCTATCTGCCGTATTCACTATATTTTCACTGTGGGGTGATCCAATTTCAATAGAGCTTGCATCCAATGTTTGATATTGCAGTTCTTTTCACCTCGCGAGGAGAAAGCCTTCACTCCGCCGAGAGAATCGCCGCCACCGTTCGGAGAGGTGAGACATTTTTTACGATTTTTTTATGTAGAAAAAGCATGAAACATATTTGTTTAGATCACCTTATTTTAGTAAAATAATTCATTTCTTCAGTCGTCGATCGTTCAATCGAAGTCAACGAGCGAGGAACCAGTGAAAGAGTCGACTCCTGCTGCAGAAGAGAAACCGATTGCTGCATCACAAGTGAAGAAGGTACGTTCATATCACAATGAAAGATGCGACAATATTGGCGTATCAATCGACTAGTGTAACCAGACTGATCTTTATCATTATTATTCCTATAATTCATGAAATTGTGATAGTAATAAATTGCAGGAATTGTCCGTGCACTTCGATTCTCCTCCGCCCTTCAATCAACCAGAAGAGGATCCCGTCGAGGAGAGAGATCAGAGGTGGGACAATACGAATTATCGTAGTTTTCGGAAACAATTTCAATCCCCGTCAACAAACCTTTCTTGAATGAAAATGCCCATTAGTCTGCTCCCAGATATAGTTAAAAATGCGATGAATACGAATATCGCGCGTAGGTTTGATCAAACATGCGATTTTTGATGTATTCCCTAGTTTCAATGTCAATGCCAAGTTATTTCAGGGACGACTCTTCCGCCGGTGAGGACTCGGATACGGAAGCGATGCAGGGCAATCGCGCCGCTTTCATGGCGCAGCTGAACGCCAAATTGGCCGCCAAACCGCCGACTGGGGTCAGTTTCGAACTTTATCTGCCATAAATGAGATAAATTGGGTTAAACTTAGGAAAACCTTAAAACCTATCATAGATTATTAGAACTTCTCATAAATAATTGGTATGGCGATGGTCAACGCCAAGTTGGCAGCCTAACCCTCCCGACTGGGGTGAGTTTCCTAACCTTGATCAGAAATTAGACCGAGAGAGAATCTAGTCATTAAATTTTTTGGCACTTCTTCATCCCCGAAAATCAGCCCATCGCTTGCTAACCTTGTTTCTAGAGAGTGTGAAACTCAACCATTCGTCCGGTGGAACAGAAGTGCACATTTTCGAATTTCGGTTTGGGTTTTGTAGTTTCGTAGTTAGCGTGATCTGCAAAGATTCTCAATGCTGCAAACAAGACGCAAAACACATGTGCCATTTTCAAAAAGCTATTTCATTGAAAGAGAGGCATGGTTTCAATCATTCTTCCTCAAAGTAGTCGTTAGGATCGAGAGAAGTAGTAAATAAATCAATGAAAAAATCGCATTCAAAAAGGCGCATGCAGATGGTTGAGATTAGTTCTGGGACCTTTGATGCCCCTGGGGCAAGATGAAATTCGTCTGCAAAATACTGATGGGAAAACCACTACGGGTCCATTAGAAATACACAAAAGATGAATATGAAATGGGGGATCAAGAATCATTTTGGCATATTGTTGAGTTTCACGCCCACACATTACTATTTGATAATTAGGATGTCAATCAGAGATCAAATATCGATCATTCATTATTGATAAAGATAATTTCAGATGGGAATCCGTCCTATCTCGATGATCGAGACCTCTTCGACTCCCTTCATTCCTCCTTCCGTCGATCGATCGAGTGCTCTTCCTCCAGTGACAAGACGAGCAGCCAGTGAGACGAAGCCTGAGGGACCACTCAGTCATGCCAATAAGGTGAATAGCCATACTTTTGTTCATTGCCTTATCTTCTATCCAAAATGATCGCATTACCGATAATATTTCGTAATTCAGTCTGATTCATTATCTTTGATCTCTGGACAGTAGCAGGCAGATGAGTGATATATTACATGACAATATTCGTATTTTAGGTAACTCATACTGGTTTTAGTCCAGTTTTGATGTAATAATGAGCGTGGAGCTGAGGGATAGTGAACAAATCAGGATCTATTTTGATCTTTGATCTTTCAGTCTCGTCCCCGTGGCCCGGCTCGTCGTCCTCCCACCACCAAGCGAATCACATCATCGAGTGAATCTGAGGACAACTCGAAGCCCAAACCTACCGTATCCTCGATCGCTACCGTACCCAAGAGCACTCCGCCCAGGAGCCCGGTCGCGTCGAGTCCAGTCAAGGAGTCGCCCGTTGTGTTCAGAAAGACCTCCGACCCCAAGGTTGGTACTTGTGCACTTTTCTGGAAAAAAGAGAGTGAAACACGTCCATTCTTTCGAGGAAGTTCACAGTGTTTTGTAGTAAAGTTTTTAGGTGATTTCTGACAACTTCAATAATATTCCTTTAGTCTCCTCCCGCCTCGATCTCTCGCAAGTCGTCCTCCTCCTCTCTCGGCCCGGATGGTGACCCGCTCTCTGTCATATCCGCAGTGCATACTTCGCCGTATAAGACTTCCGGAGCGGCCAAGTGAGTTTAGATATTTTGAGATGTTTGTCCTTCAAATATTTTGGTGCTGAAAGATCAAAGATCAAATGAACTATCTCCGTCTGTATCATAGGGTGGTATCATAGTTCATCCTTTCACCAATAGCGGAAGACAATCTGAGACCCTCTGTTCAAACGCTGTAAATGTAAATATTGGTCTTCCAGACCTCCGACCAATCCGATGTCTCGAATGACCATCGCTTCCTTCCCAACTGCGAAGAATGAATCGGCGCCAGGCAAGAGTGCCGAAACCAAGACTGAAACCAAGACCGAGCCCAAGACCGAGCCCAAGACCGAAACCAAGACTGAAACCAAGCCGAAGAAGTCGATCTTCGACTCTGATTCTGGTTAGTTTTCACCTTCTTAGTAGCCTTTGATCTTGAAACATCTGCTAGTTGGTTCTCATGTCAGTCACACACAAAATGCAACAGCATGTATGGTGTTTGGTTTGGATATTTGACAAGAAGGATGGAGTAGAGTTTCGAAGATCCAAGATCAAAGACAACTATGCTTCAGATGATTTCTACGAGAAGTTTGGCGGCTCGAAGACGCTTCCCGCCAAGAATTCGGCATTCAAGAACGAACTCGAGTCCGCGCTCAAGAAGGATAAGAAAGGTGAGAAATGGGGTCATAATATTTATTAATCATATTATTTCGAGCATAAATACTAGGGCCAGTCCAGCGCCACACAATAAAAAATTCTATAGGATATCTCCATGGTACATAGTCAATTCATCCCTCCCTTCTAACTTTCGGTCTCTCATATTTCGTAAATGGGGAGTACGGTAGTCCAAACCACCTGTCTATTTTCAACTGCTCTCGTTCTCTAAACAGCTGCAGATTCCATCTGATATCACCTCCCAAATCAGCAGTGTCGGGTGCTTGGTTTTTGGATATTTGACCGGAGGGAATCTTCTTATCATGACACGTTTGCTCTCTGAATCCGCCCGGTGCGCGTCGCTTACGTGGGAAGACCGAAATGATATCGATGAGGATTATTTTCCGTCTTCTTCTTCTTCTTTATCATACCCTCTAATCGCCTGCCAATCGAGAATACGGAGAACAAACATGTTTTCGAACGCCGCGGTTCACTAGAGGTCAAGTACACTCTAGGACAATTGAGAGGGGAACGATTGTTTGGCGCTCTTTCACTTTTCCGGATATTTGATTCCCTAAATAAAATGTATTTTTATCATGGTTTGAGGTTAAAGAAGGAAGTCTGAGAATGTGCATGTATCAATTTTTTCAGCTCCGTCCTCAACTTCGTCACAAAAGAAGGGAATCTTCGATGATTCCGACGAGGATCTCGACATGTTTAGAAAAAAGTAGAAATCTGGCAAAGAAAAATCTCTTTTTTGATCTATTACACGTCCCAGATTGTATGTATTACACAGAGTCACATAGCGTATTGTATACTATCCCTTTACTGGTAGATCACTCTTTCTCCCTGTATTTCGTTGTCCTCTTCTATAGTCGCAACGAATGCGTTTGCTCACATTTCTCTCTGTTGCCTATCGTTTCGCGTGTTTTACACCCTCAGATCATTTGACTATCCCCGTTGTTTGTCCTACAGGTTTCGTCACAATGTTGATGCCAAATCGCTGCTAAACGTGCCCTCTACTGAATAAATAATAGTAAGATTTACTGATCGAGACGAACAATTACAGTGAATAGATGAGAGAATGTCTGGAAAGTGGACAGGAAATTGGGAAGAAGAGTGAAAAGACTGGGAAATCAATCCGGGGAAGGGTTTCCGAAAGCTATCTACAAAGTATACAGACAACCTGGATAGGTTTATGTGAAGGGAGCCGACTCTTCCTTGTTTTATCTCACTGATTGAGATTGTTATTGTGCGTACGGAAGGAATCGTACTTCCAACCTCACCGAGAGAGAGAGGGGATGTACGCGAATTGTGGGGCTTTGACCGGTGGGAATTGTGTTTGCTAAATATAGAATACTACTATTCGGTTGCTAGTCAGGCTATTGCAGGCTTATTAGGCGGATAGTATGTGAATAAGTCGGTATACGATAGGAGATGGATACTGTAAGGTGAGAGTACTGTAGGTACGGTAGCTCAGGAGCGGAAGTTGCACAGCCAGCGGAAGAACTTTGAGAAGCGTCGTCTGACGGGGTGGCGACGTTTCTCCGCAGCAGCCTTCTCCTTTGCTTTCTCCTCTTCCTCGGCCTAGAATTATCATTTTTATTATTCATTTATTATCATTTTTTCTGTTTCGTTCGGCATTAGAAACCGGCAGGCGTCAGTTCCACCCCGGTTCATGTCATGCTTGTTTACTCGTTGCTAGGTGGCGGCCAACGTTGATCGAATTGTATTAGTTGCGCGCCACTACGAAATGATTGAAGAGAATGCCACGTTTGCTCTTTTCTCACGTCAAAATGTCGTTACGTGCCTTCCCGTGTCAGTAATCGGCCTGATTCGGAGAAAGATGGCGTTGGGAATCACACGAATTCACACAATTCACGAATTCACTGTAGTGTTTGCATGAGCGACCCTCGGGAAAGGGAGATATTCATGAATAATAATCGATCCTCACGTGACTCAGACGCGTGTGGGCAGGGGAGGAAGCAATCACGAGTTATCCTCGCCTTCCAGTAATTTCCGCGCGCCCTGCCCACTCGTTGATAAGCCCATTTCCCCCTCTTATCTGAATGAGAGGCGCCGGCTCTCTTCCTACGGGGCGAAGGAATGATGCAAGCGAAAACGCTCGTAAAGTGAAATGAGAAATCGGCAAGGAAGTAAACGAAACGGAAATTGCGCAACTTCTTTTTCGAAATGAGATTCGCGCCTGTGCGCCAACTACAAAACAGCAGAGAAGGAACGGAGATGTATCAGTGAACGGGAGAACCCGTGATAGGGTTGATTGGAGAGAAAAGCATGGCCACATCACGGAATGGGCACAGCCTAGAACGAGCTTGTGTAAACAGGGGTGAACTTGTTTGATAGTGATACCTGAGAGAGTTCCCTAGCGTTCTCAATGATCGAACAAGGATCAGTTAGTTAAAAGCAATGTCATTTCTCGCCCTATTTTGGCATTATGTGCGGTCGGATCAGGTCAAATAGTCATTCGCTGTCTCTCTTAGGATTTGAGCGGTCGGGAGAGGCCCAGGGGTCATTATTCACCTCAGCTAGCTTCTCCAGGGTGGTGAATCCGTTCTCGTTCTGGTCGAAGATGAGGTCATCTTCACGAATCGTCTGACTGAAGTGGAAGTACATTACTGACTGATTCCGTTTCCTCTTCTCTTTCCAAACCCAAACCGCTTTTTTTGCTGCGCTTCGAAACACTTTCGGCTTACGCAAATGTGAGCCCTCTCTCGCAACATTTTATCGCATTAGAGCGAAAGAGATGCTATAGTTTGACTTAATTAAGCGTTAATTAAAATCTAATTAGCGTAATTATGGTTAATTACCTGGTCTCGTACTGCTCGGAGATCTTTCTGAGCGTCATCGTGTGCCTTCTTCTGATATTCTGCTGTTTTCGTCTCTTCAAATCGGCCAATCGCTGATCCTTCTCGGCAACGAGCGTGTCCAGAGACTTGCCCTCGCTCACTGCAAACGCCTCATTTTCTCCATTTTTCGTCTGACTCTCTCCAGTAACCATGCTCTCTCGCACACTCTGACCTACAAGCAAGCACAGTAAACGCAAAGAAGTTAAGAGACATTCGAAAATGCAAGAGAGCAACGGAAGGACTGCTTAGAATGCGTGATTAGAGGCGGAATTCTAGAGCAAGAGACGAAAGCCTTCTCGAATCGGAGGAGGGGCTCGACCGACATCACTTTGTCGATGCGTGGTCGTTTCTATGGCGAGAAATCCGACACTTCCTTCTCCTAACCCAGCTCTTTTTCACACGCCAAAGAGGTGGGAAAGGTGCAGATGTTTTACTCTCGAGAATGCAGTTGAGATACCCGCCCCCAATCAGGCGGTGCTTGTTCGAACTCACGCGGTCGTCACCAAAGTAACCACATCCTATACTAATCTATAAGTGGATCCAGATCGAGATTCAGAAGCCACGTTTTGTTTCTTTTTTAATCGATAGCCACTTACACGTTGCCGAATGCAGCCGCCAACAGCCCATCGTGTAAGGAGAATTAGACAAGAGGAATTTGAGAGGGAAGAAGAACGGAGAAGAGAGGCGAATGGACTCTTCCCCTCCCCCCTTCTCCCTTTCTCTTTTAGAGGAGCACAAACGACCAGCAGAGTAGTGGTGGAAACATATACGCCGAACAGAAAGCTGAGAGGAGCAGTGGAGGGATAATGGATGAACGTCTTAAAGCCTCCGGCACTCTCGACTTACCAGAGCGCAGCAACTTCCATCTAAGGGGTTCTCCTAATCTACCCCAGGATTCCCCATAGAGAAGTGCAATTTCACAAGAAACAGCAAAAGATGATGCCGGGGTGTTGCACCCGAAGCTTACCAGTGCGTGGTCGGGGATTTCTTGGGGCCGCTGCAATCTCCCTCCTGAGTTCTGTGATCGAGTCTGCTCGCGAAGATCGATCGGAGCGCTGTGAAGATCGTCGAGAGCTCGAGGGCGACTCGACCAACTGAAAGGGAATTATGAGGCAGATGACCAACTGAAATAGAATGCATGACGAGAAACAGCAAGGAAATGAAACAGCGCGTGAAAGGGGGCTTCTTCCTGTTATGGGAGGAAACGAAGACGGGATGGATATCCTCCCTTCTTCGTCTCCTCGTGTTCTCTTTTCTGTGTATGAGCGCCTTCCATGAATGAGGGAAATGAGCGAGGAACCAGAGGGATACCGAGGAGAGGAAAGAAGAAGATTCCATGAGGATGATTGTGCATTCCATATGAAATCAGGGAAGTTGAGCAAAACCTCATGACTTTGGCGATACGAAAAATAACTATAGAAACGCAGCCAATATATTCCTTGATGATGATTGTCCATTCCATATGGAATCAAGGATATCGGAAGCAAAATGATTATACGAAATACTACGATAGATCGGCCAACAACCATTCTACCATTTTCGTTCAGTTTTGAAATGCCATAATAGCTGTCAAATGTCCCTCGATTTTCCGGTTCCGGTCCATTTCCCGGCTGATCGACGCCTGTCACCATGCGTTTCGCACTCGAAAACGATGCGAGGGAGTGATTTGGGTGATCTACGGCTCTAATCGTCCTCTTCTCCTCTCGCATTAATCACTGCGAATGGGAAAACAGAGCGCCGATCACTTACCTATCTCTCTCTCTCGTTTCACTCAATTTCAATGATCTGCCCTCTCAAATTCACACGGTCTCTCGCCTATTCTTTGACGAGAGATCGCGCGTAATTGAGAGATCAAATGATGAAGATCACGAGTTGGCCGCATTCCTCTGTTAGTTTCTAACTCATTCTTACAAGAATTTGGCGAAATTGCACCGGAACATCCTCGCTAATGAGATTTTGTTGCGGAAATCACTAAATTTCGGTTTTTGCGGGCGAGTTTAGAAGGGAAGAGGAAGGAAGGTTTAGCATGATTTGGGTGCAGTGACTACAACATTTTGTCAGGGTCAGAATTTGCAAATTTTAATTTTTTTGACTGATTTTGGGCGAAAAATATTGAAAATAAGGCTAAATACCTTCTCCGGCGAGTGTTTCTGATCCATGGGGCTCTTGATGGGATACACACCGGCGTACTGACGACTAACGAAGGGAGTGATAAAGGCCATGACTCTTCCTCTCCTCCTCTCCTCTCTCTCTCTCGCCACTGATAGCCTGCAATTGCGTATGATTCGAAGGACAGATCAAAGATCAGGGAACGACAACAAATCATCATTTATTGGCGAGATATCAACATGAGTGTAAAACACGAGAATAGGTTACGCTAGGTTCAGGATCGAAAAGTTTTACGTGGGAATGCCAGAGGTAGGTTCCGGGTACGGTACGAACCTCTAGGTTCTCGGTAAACAAGAAAGAATGCAAGTGGAAGACATGACGGTACACCAACCCGCAAGGGATGATCTGACTAATCGTGGGGATGCCTCTCAGCTCCCTATCAGTATTATCTGCAAACACGCAGCAGCGGGCGGTAACAACGCATATGGAAACACGAGGCAGTGATCTCCAATCCTCTCTTCAATCAGAAAAAGCCAGAGATTATGAGAAATGTAGAGAGTTTGACATCCAACGGATTATTTTGCCTATTAGCATAAGCGACGGCGTGATCAGCACACGTTTTCGCATGCAACGAAGCATAGCAAAAGAATCACGAGTTGGGTACTGTGGCTTAACGGGATTGCTATCAACCCATCACGAGTCTTAGCCACAATCGCATTTCGCCCTGATAGCGCCCCTATATCGAACGTGCTATCAGTTGTCTGCCCTACTCCAAGATGGTAAACAGTATGCCTCCTCCCTCTCACGCGCCGTGAAAATCTCATCGTTTCGCGTCGTTTTGGGCGCCATAAACGGGCAGGAACCTGGTGAAACGATGAGTCCAAAGTGCCTCTCGTCGAGAGCGACTAAACAATGGCGGGTGAAGATCAGAAGGGAATCAGGTGGAATGAGTAAGGAGAGGCGGCTGGAGGCGATAGGGGAGTGGAATCAGAATGACGGAGGATCGAAACGGAAGGAGATTGAATACAATGTGACGAGTTCACTTCCTTCCATTTCGGTCAATGCGTCAACGACTTCTTTCCGGTTTAGCGAAAGGAGCGATCGGAGAGGGAAATAACCACAACAATTTGACGTGAAAGGAAAGAGGCGTGATTTGCCGCTACAATTTGTCTAAATGTGAAAAATTCACGATACAGAGGGTATGGCAGTTTAGTAAACATCGAATATGGTACGGAGGAAACGTGATGCTACATAGATACAATATGTGAAGTAGAGAACGATTCGGAGGACACAGCGATTCAAGATTTATCGGATCGGTAAACATGGGACGATGAGCGAATAAGACGTGACGATGAGATGCAAATCTCCTGCATCGGATTAGAAAAAGGTGCTTCATCTGCTCATTCTTATCGGTCGGCGCGCAACCTGTGCTCAAAGGGGGGGAATCCCTCCTAAATCCCTAGAGTTGCGAGCTGTCACTCAGAGAACACACGTTGCCTGCTGTGATTTGTGATGGCTTTATGCTGGTGTTAACTACAATCTGAGCAATACAGACGAAAATCGTGCAACTCAAACACCACAAGTTGCTCGTGATTTGTAGTAACTGTATGCTTGATAACAAAACAGTCAACAATACGAAAATCGTGAAACGCATTCACCAGACATGCTGCAGGTTCTATGTTGACAAAGATTTGTAGCGCTTGTATGGCCCCCGGCATCATCAAGTGCCAAACAGTAACAAGAATCTAGACAAATTTCGAAGTTTACCCAGAGATCAGAGTACATTACGCTGATGATACCCAGACAGTGAACACAAATCAAATTGATCCCGATGCTGTTCGGAAAGATGAACTGCCCAGACGCTCAAAGGCAAGAAAAACACAACAAAAGAATGAATATTTATCAAGTATTCCATACATCAATCAATTGAGGGGCTTAGTGTAGAGCCTCTTGCGTTATTCGGTGAAAATAAGTGGGTCAAATGGCGGAATGCGTTCAAAACCTCGAGATCTATCTACTAGTAAGTATACTGAAAGATGAAGACCAAGCTCTGTCGTTGGGGGCCATTTTGTGTGTATCTCGTTTGTGTTTATGTGCTAAGCCCGAAGCTCTACGTGAATATTGGATGCTCTTGAGAGGGTGAGAACCACTTCAAATCTTCCAGTTGCTGAACTTTCTCTTCATTCGAGAGAAGACGCTTCCCTTCCTCTCCATCGACCGCTCCTCTCCTTCCCTGCAAGAGAATCACATGAACCTCTGACCCTCTCAATTGCCTAAGCTCTCTCGTCAGTCAGAGTAGAGTAGTACCCAGTTAAGGAAATGGAAAGAGGTCTCGATGGGAAATTGCTGAGATTACTGTAGCTGTTGCATCAATTAATTAGATTTTCCAGGACATTCTAATTCACACGTCCCCTCGATATTCTTAGGCCAGATTCGGCTCTATTTGCACCCATTTCTCACTTGTGCTCATCGATGGTCTGCGAGGTCGATTCCTCTTCCTCCTCATCTAATGAGGACACGGGCGGAGCTTGCAGCGACGAGCAGCTCATCTCGCTCTTCTGAATGATGACCCCATTAGCAATTATCTCGTCTAACTCTCTCCATTCCGCCTGCTCTCTCGTCCACTCTAACCGATAAGCCTTCTCTGACGTCTGAAAGAGTCTTCGTAGCCTCTCTCAATTACTGCCGAGCACTCAATTATCGAGAAGGTCCCCGGTTAATTATCACACTTCTTTCGAAGATACTTGGAAATGTAAGACGCGCGCGTCAGTGTAATGGGTTTGCAGGGCGAAATGCGAGCTACCATACACATTTTTCACCTGATATCGTATGCATTTCACCGATAAATCATAGGGGAACAAGGCTGAGGGTCACGAGGTAAAAATCGCAAACAGTCACGATGAATTTTTACCTGCATATGCTTCCTCGTCAACTGCACTCTCGTGTCATCTCTCTCGGTCGAATGCGAATGAAAGTTGCCAAAAACTGGAGTCGATCGCTTCCTCGAGAGGTCCCCTCCACGAGAAAGATCACAGCAACTGCAATTATTCATTATCTCATTGCCTCCTCATTCTGAGCGGTCGGAGGAGAAAATTAAATTAAAACTTTTGAAGCGCATGCTGCAGAGACACCGGTAATTGCTGTCTGACAGAAGGCGAAAATAGCCTGCTACATTGCCTATGCGTTTCTCTCCTTCAGACTGCTTAGAGAGAATAGAAAATTGAGATGGCGCTAGAATTCACTTCAGTTCGTAGTCTTTCTAAGCTGTTGGAAGGAGTAAACTAGACTGTAGCATCATGTACCGTAACCCTTACGTCGTCGTGGTCTTCGATCGGACGACGTGTCTCTTGTGATGATGGTGTTCCATTCCCCGGACCGGGGACGTCGAGTGTGAAGAGTGAACAGTGGATGACTGATCGCTGACGATACCCGATTCGGCTGTGGAACTCCTGCAATGTCACCAATTTTCCATAATTTTATTACATCAGCTCAAAATGTGTAGAAATAGCCCATTAAATGTGCCTTCGCTTCCGGGCGGTTTGTTTTGCGGAAGTAGTAGTAGTTATAAGATGTTACAAGACACCTGTTCTCTTGTCTATGCATCATTCACCACGAGACGCAATTCCACAAAGTACACAATCAACCGGAGACTCGCGGTAATTTCGAAATTCCCTCATCTCTTCTAAGCTACTTTGTTGTGGCGCAGTGGCTTTCAGGTAGATTGCGTCCACTGCCTGTCCTTTGCCGGATCTCCTCGGGGTATTTGAGATGGGAATGCTGACGGAGGAGAAAACAACTGCGTATTTCTGGGTATTACTACCGCCCATGGTGTCGAATTACCATCGTCAAACACATGTTCGTCTAGTAGTTTTCCACTACTTGGGAGGAAGGGAGGAAGCCTACAGGGAAGTCTTTGTGACAGGTGCCCTCATCAGGTTCCTAGTACAAGAGGAGGTCGACACTTGTCAGTTACTGCACTAGCGAGCCCTGTAGAAAGAATACTCATTAGAGCGTAACGAACTTCTTTCTGGGACGTTCCTCCACCGAGTACTTGTGATGATTGCCGTACGGACAGGGAGAGCAAGCACGATACGTTATTTCCGACTTCTTGCGACGGTCCTGAACAATAAAAACCATAAAAATACGAAAAATAGGTGCTAGTAATAGCTGAAGCGGAAGACGACGACTTCAGTTGCTCTTTGGTTGCTCTCTCACTATTCTTTACCTAGTTCCTCTAAGGATCTCAGGCTAAGACCGTAACCCGGAACTTGTTTGCTTCAAGGATGCAATTCGCTCACCGAGTGAAGTCCCATTCGCTTATTGACTGCATTCGCGTAGATGAGGGCCATGCTTAGCTGCTGAGGTTGAGAAGGAGGACTGAAGTGATGATGATGAGTCTCCCCTGTCGCGATTGAACAACAACAATGCGGAAAAACTTGAAGAAACAACTAGGACGAGGTGAGTGAGAGGGTGTGTGTGTGATAGTAGTGACAGAGGCGTGGTCATAGACAAATCCCAACAGACCGAACAACAAGAGGATGAGGCAATTAGAAGGCGCTGCAGCATGCATGGGAGAGGCGAAATGTGTTAGCGTCGAATGAATGAGCCACTTGTCGAAATGACTACCGTAATATTCATGTGAGGGGAAACGGAAGCACGGCGGAACTGAGACCAGCCTAGGAGAATTAGAGAAGACTTAAGCAGTGAAGACGGATGGCCGGTTCTAGGACGAGGAGGGCAACTCTTTGAGGGGCCAAGGCGAAAAAGAAGAGTAGAAGAAACGAAGGAGGGAAGAAGAGGCGATTCGAGGAGGGGAAATGAAACCTTCGCGGCATAATGGAAAGTGCGGACGGCTCGCCTTAATTAGAGTGGGCAGGGGGAAGATCGTGAGGATAAAAGAAGGAGAAGAAAGGACGACTCAAGGGGGAACTTCTGAAAGAAAAGGAGGAGGAGGAAATGGGAAGAAACGAGGCGGAGCCACACTTATATTGGATTGTAGTCTGGGCCAGAAAGTAAATGAATACAAACGGCAGACCACGTTTGATA
This sequence comes from Pristionchus maxplancki, assembly GCA_900490775.1. NCBI lineage: Eukaryota > Metazoa > Nematoda > Chromadorea > Rhabditida > Neodiplogasteridae > Pristionchus > Pristionchus maxplancki. Next base: position 185,579 of record LS593836.1, read on the forward strand.
AGTGGTCCTAAGACAAAAACAACATGTCAGCTACGGTAAATGAAGGCCTCAGAGATCTGAGTTCTTCCGAGGTTCTCGAAAATGGGAAAACAAGGTAGACCCAATGTGGCGGAAAGCGCTCAGAGACCACGGGGAGCACTCAGACGAGTCTACCGAAGACAAGCGAGTGAGGTCGTCATGCTGCCTAATGGATGCGAGACTACGGGACTGAGACTGTTCCGTCGAAGTAAGTAAGTGAGGTCATCGCTGGCTTTCTGGTTAATGGAAAAGACGGTGTTCTGCGAAAAAAAGTGAGGTCAACGCTCTGACATGGAAGAGAGATTCAGACAAGTAAGTGAGGTTAGCGCTGTCGTTCGGGCTAATGGGTAAGATAATTTTCAGAAAAGTCCGCACGAGAAAAGTGAGGTCACCGTTCTCGCTAATGGAAGAGAGATTCACTGGGCCAGTTCAGATTGTTGCGTTGGCGGAGCGGTTAAAGGGCTGTAAAACGGCGTCATTTGCAGCGGAGGATTGCGGAAAAGGAAGAAACAGATGAGAGAGACGAATCTGCTCGTCCCTTTCATCTGTCCCGGAACAGAACCCGGCTTCATTAACACACCCAATTATGAGGATAATCGAGAAACGGGTGATGAAAAGCGCATTGAACGAGCAGTCAGGCTTTTCCAATCCGAGTTCCTAGTTTCCTCGCGGAACTGTTGTCTGCCTCGAGAGAGTCGCCTCGACTCGTGTCCCAAATATGGTTATGAAATCGGTGCAGCCATGGTTGTTGTTCCTTTTGGGAAGTCGCTGGCTGATATGACACGCAACTGTGCACAAACACAGAGCTGCAGGGGCGAGGTAATGAAAAGACAGAGGCGCATTGCACAGTCCGCCGAACACCATGCAGGAATACTTCCGTCTTCCCATTCCCCTTGTTCTCCCACCAGTAAGAAAAACCAGAGAGCGAGCATAATGAAGAGACTATTATTCCTCGCGTTTGTGACCGCCACCGCAATATATCGCTACAGTAGGCAACAGAGACGTGTTATTTGGCGGAAGTGGTAATTTGCGAAGACGTGGCAAATTGATGGTGGTCTTTCGAACGCGTAGCAGGGAGATCAACCCGAAGGCGTCGGCGAAATGACGCCAGTTAGTCTGACGAGCACCGGGAGTTAGCGAACCGGGGGGGGGGGGCTTTGCGGCAGGGAAAGCCCCGGGTTCGTGTGAAATGGGAAGGGCACACCTCCGTTTTCCTTACGGGATCTTGAGGGTGGGGCGGACGGTTGACTGCGTTTTCGAGAATTTACGTGCGACAACTCGGCGAATTCTTAGCTCCTGTCAACTTCCCGTTCTTGTATGCATACTGGGGGTCTCGGGTATGACTTTATCTGGCGATGAGGACGGCATATTTACATTGAAAATAGAGAAAAAAAACGTGCTTATCAACTACACAACGTCGTCGGACACTCGACGACTCCCTCCACCCGGCCCTCCTTCGTCCCCCGATAGTCCACACGCATGCCGTACTTTGTATGGAAAGTCACGGTGCATTTCGTCTTCCGTCCCGTTCTCTGAAATTGAAATAAATTGGGATTTCAGTGGATTTCAGGTTGTTTTCGTGGGCGCACCGAGTGGGCAATGTGCGCTATAAATGTTTTCAGTTTCGGGAGAGGAAAGGGAAATAGGAGGCTGCCATGAATAGCACCTAAGCTGTACACCGGACAATTGTTCCCCTACTAATGAGCATTGCATCACTTTTTCTCCTCTCTGGACACCGCGAATGAAAATTAATTAAGTTTCTCGTGGGCGGGTGAGAGAATCAGAGATTTGCTAGTATCAGGACGTACTACACAGGAAGCAAGAAGACATACTACGATTGCATGACCCATGTTCTAGATTTAGGATGATCAGATCAGTCGTTATCGCTTCTAGTAATCGTTTTAAATCTCCAAGCCACTACGATTATGTCGTAACAAGTATCTCACCTCGTCGAAGGCATTGCATGTGGTGTAGGGCGGGATGTAGAGGTGGAGGGAGACGGCGCCGTCCGTGTGCGAATCGTTCTCCATGCGATGAAGTCCGATCGTGTCTGAAAATCATTGCTCATTTGAGAAGTTAGGTACCGAAACTATGCGCTATGTTTCATGCTGATTCAGTTTCATTGATGCGTCTCTCATGTACTAAATGATGAAAATCAAAGTAATTCCCGGAATACCTAGGATTTCAAAATTTCCGTGCGCCTAACTGCGATTTCTGCCAATTTTGGAATCAATTGAATTAAACAAACGACCTACCACTCATGTAGGACACCCCATCCGTGGTGTAGGCCGTCTTCTCCTTCACTGGTAGCCGCTCGCCCTCCTCTTTCGGCCATTCGAACTTGGTCTCGACGAGACGACCGGCGAGGATTTTGACGAAGCAGTGGGCATCAGTGTGATCATGAATGCTGAAATTACCAAATTATTGTTGATCATGAGCAGTTTTGACCCCCATTTTCCCTGAAATTGGGCATTTTCTCGTTGATTTCCCTCAAAATCCCTCGAATCAACAATTACTCATTCCAAAAGAATACTTTTTGATCTCAAAAACATTCATCTACTCAGCGAAACGTGCGTGATAAAACAAATTTTTCGAATATAGATCTCTGAGATCAGCGAAAACACATGAGTACCGGTTCTCTCATTCCTACCGCTCGATTAGAGGCGCCACGTGGTCGCTAATTGATTAGAAAATGGGTGAGCAGCAATGCTCTGACTCTATATTTTATGCGTTCTATCGTTTCTCTGACTAACTGCAGATCATGTGCTTCGAAGAGGCCAAAACATTTCGATTAGTGAAGTTCAAAAGTTCAAAATGCTGATCAAATCTCTTCGTTTCAAGCACACTCTCTTTCGTCTGAGTAGTAACAGATCAGGTACAGTAAAGATTCCAAAACATTTCGATTGGTGTTCAAACGTTCAAAACGCTAACCTTGACGCCATTCCAGGTCCCCAGCACAATATCATGAGATTGTAGCGGCCATTTCCGATGTCCACTAAGTTGCGGGTGTATCTGAAAGCAATCAATCTCTGGCATCGATCGTGATTGGTCAAAGGACGAGAAGCAATAAATTTGTGTAGAGTACATCAAGGGATCAGTTGAGTTACACTCATTGATGGGTAGAGATTGACCGATTGACTGGCTCTCCCAAATTCTGTATAATCTAATTACTGTATAGAACAGCAATCTTCGGTTCGCTAAGGTTTTGCTAAAGAGGAGAAAATTTCCGGTTCGTTCCCCATAAATCGATTGTCTTACTGGTCATGCTTCATGTTTTGAACAAATGCCTACTTGAAACAATTTTTGGATTGGAATCACTTCCGGCGTTTTAATCTATCAACGCTATGGTTATCGAAAGTTTTGGTTATTATAGATCAGATAGGTCACTTCCGGTCAATTCAACAAATAATTGACTCACTTATTTTCATCAAACGTGGCGAATCTCCTCCAGTCCTCGGGGTTGCTCTTGTACGACTCCATCACTCTCCTCACCTCGTCGACGTCGACCTTGTCAGTAGCGAAGATTTGTCGAAGAAGAGCGATCAGCTCGGACAGATTCATTGCTCTGAATGGGATGGTGAGGAGCGGTCGGCAACAAGGAAAAGCCCATCACAAACACAAATGGCACGGTTTGCCGCGATCGTGTCACATCACAGAACCACAACGAGAAAGTGGCTCAATGGAGATCACAAACGCACTACTAAGAGTCGATCGTTTATAGGGTCGCATGCTGAACGTAAGAGTTATGAAACAGCTCCGCCTTTCATTTCGCTTTTTCCTAATCATCTGTCAAATCAATGCACTGTGCTCATAAATAATCGTTCATTCACAGGGCAATTACGAAAGGACTCGATCGGATAGCACAATGACATACTGGAATAGGGATGATAGCGGGGAATCAAAGCAATATGAAACATTCGATAGTGGTGACAGGAACAGTCGATGGTTTGGAAGTGCATTGATAGCTTGGGCAGGAACAATCGAATAGATAGGAAAATAGTAGTTGCTCTTCCGGTCACCTCCACAAGTACCGGCGTGTCTACGTGCAATCAAAGAACCTAAGGAGAGGGACCAAGAAGGGAATGATTATCAGCCGATCTCTATCTTAGGCGAACGAGGGGGCGTGTGTGAAACACTCGTCTTTGTCAATGAAAAGGGAGAGAGGGATGGTCTGACCCTCTAAGTGGCGAGATACCATGGCTAGAGAAGAGACTCAGACGATTGTTAAGGAGAGGCGACCGCGTGGGGAGGGAGAGATGAGGGTAAATGATAAGGGCCTCGGTGATGATCTCAATCACAGATCACTATACTCGAATGGCAGACGAGAGAGAGGGAGAGAGATTAGTGACTAGAAACTTCGTAGGGTGAAATCATGGGTGACAGTAACTTGGATAAGCAAGAAGCGATCGATTAGAGAGCACAGTGCTCGGATTGATTAGATATTGGGGAATGATAGGGTATCGTTCAGACTAAGCGAGAGAGAGGGTCTACAGATACGATATCTCCTCCTCATTGTCGCTAGAATCGACGAATTCGTGTTGTATCAGGGACATTGAATCGGTGTGAGTGCCAGTGAGACGACGCCAGGAGTGATCGGAGAAGGATGAGACGGGCGTAGAGGAGGAAGAGTGGTTGCGAGAGGAGGAAGAGGAGGGAATCGGTCTGAAATTTGGTCATATTTGACTGCTAATGGTCTCATTCAAGTGTTGCGACGTTCTATTCATCTTTCCTAACGAACATCTTCCTATGAATGAAAAGCAACGGACTTTGCTGTAAAGAGCATCGGCGTTTGCCGTTTTTAGGATCCAACCTCACTACAATCAAAAGAGTTGTGGAATCTCTATTCCACGATTCATTCTTACACGTGTTTCTGTTCTCTAGCAGAGTTACAGAATGATTTATGTGTGTATATATGATTGTTGATTAGCTCAAAAATTCTCTATTTATCTCTATATATCTCAAATTCGCTCACTTGGACGGCCGATAATTGTTGCTCTCTTTCGAAGTGGAACTCTCGCAACGTCCATTCAGTTTGAGATCACTCTCGTCTCGATCAATTGAGCAGATCGAATTAGAGACCGATCCGTCCGCTGGTGACTTCGAGATCACATGCAGTGTGTTCGAAACTCGCATGAATCTGGGAAATCGATAATGTTCCCTGATACCGTAATACTACCATACCTTCCGTGCGTTCCATGAGACACTTTCGGGATGTCTAGAGAGATTGACGGTTTGAGAGTGACCCGTCGGAAGCTCGTTGAGGGAAAGCTCGAGGGGAAGTCGGGCTGACTCTGCAACGAGTTTAATTATGGATTGTTGAAAAACAGGCAAAACAATAACAACAACAACAATAACTGACCTGATCCTCATCATCCTCTAGCTTCAATGAAGGATTACTCTCGCATTTGAGAGCAGAGATGAGATCATTCATGAATTCGGATCTCTCTCGATCCTGCAGCTTGTTCAGCTGGTCGTCAGTGAGATATGAATCTGAATTATTATCAATTAGGAAGACGAAATGAGATCAGGGGACTGACTTATTTAAGGCTGTCAGTTAGTGATAACTCGCCTTTAGTAACCGTAACGGACTCCATCAGTGCTGATGAGCCCTCGACGATCTCCTCCTCATCCTCTTCACCTTCACTGATCTGAAATTATGATTTGACTATCGCGATTCAGGAAAAAATTTAATTTACCTTATCATGAATCACTGCTTCATTGTCAACCAGTAGCTTGTCCAAATCACGATCTCTCAGGAAGTTGCCGTTCGTTGTTGTTGTAGTCCTGCAAAATATTATTCAAAAAAGAGATAAATTCAAAATAAATCTACCAACAGGGTAGAACAAAGGGGAGATGAATACTCGAACAAAAAAAGATATTCTATATCAATAAAGGGTAGCACTACACACTTGTAGTTGGCGACTGAGGCAGTGGAGAAGAATGGCATCGTCTCCGAGTAGGTGGTACAGGAGGGGTGGGCACGGTCTATCCTGAAGACACGAACTAAGGGGGTCACCACGATATCGGTTCAGTTTCACACTATGAAGAGCTTTAGAATAACCAAACAAAAGAGCAAAATAAAACATAACAAAATAATAATAATTTACGTGTGCTCCCTGTGGGTGTTCGATCTTGACGGGAGAGGCGGTTTGGGTCGGCAGGTGAGTGTTCGATAGTAGCACTTGATCGCGTCGATTAATTGCTCGCGCATCTCCTGAAAATAAATTAATAATAACAACCTCGTTAGGGACTGTGAAGTTCTAGTAAACCGAGGTGATCAGAAGAGGTGAGATCACTACAGTCAAAATGACATAATGTGAACCGTTTATCATAACTTATGATAAGTTATCATACGTTTATATAAAACAATGATTGCAAAGCCGAGACTGTATGGATCAGGCTGAAATTTGGAGAGGATACACTCTTCGACTTGCCCTATCGCCCGACGATCTCGAAAAATCGATATTTTGCATGCGTCGCGGTCGCGCGTCGCGGATTTAAAGGGCCTTGAGGGGGCGGGGCTTAGCCAAAATGTCCATTTTTTGGTATTTATAAGAAATGTCTATTTTTATTTTTATTTAGCTGTTTTGTGTTATTTAAGCACACAAAATCGTTCCCTTGAGCATTTGACCATAAGCCCCGCCCCCTCAAGGCCCCCTAAACACGCGACGCGCGACCGCGACGCATGCAAAATATCGATTTTTCGAGATCGTCGGGCGATAGGGCAAGTCGAAGAGTGTATCCTCTCCAAATTTCAGCATGATCCATACAGTCTCGGCTTTGCAATCAATGTTTTATGGAATCTTATGATAACTTATCATAAGTTATGATAAACGGTTCACATTATGTCATTTTGACTGTAGTCACCTTATTCAGCGAGAAGTAGATCACAGGGTTGATCATGTGGGTCGTCGAGTAGAAGAACGAGTTGAAGATCATCGTCGCCGTTGAGGTCAAGTAGGTGACGTAGTAGGAGATGTAGTAGGCAGTCATGTACGCGTAGAAGATGAGGGCGACCACCGAGATCTGGAAATCGTCGTCACCTGCATTAGTTTCAGAGGATCAAAAGGATTCGGAATCAGCGTCAACTAGGACTATAGTAGTGTGGTAGTCAAATGTAAACCCCTTTTTGAATCTATGAAAGACTACTCTAGTACGTAAACTTATAGCAACGAGATCACTATAGACCATGTACCTAATATATAATTCATCGTTGCAGTTACAGGCGTTCTTTACGCCGTGGAGTAAAATCAACCTTTATAATCTTCTGCTGTTCATTATACGTCAATCCGCTATTTGGACCAACGTTTTATTTACAGAGGGACATTAGACATTATGACCAAAACAACTAATAAAACAAAAACAATAACAAGAAAGACAACCAACCTGCACGAGAATCCTCTGTTGCTGTCTATTCGCCCTCCTCGTTGCCATATCCCTCACATCGGTGCTGATCGCCCGACTGCCCATCTTCATGCTCATCTCCAGCAGCATCGTGCTCGCCCTGTAACACGTGGCTCGTTCACCACCCTCGCTCTGCTCCTGTGCAGTCGCCCGGGCGCCCGACGTGCGATGTCTGCTTGAGGGACTGGGTTGGATGAGAACTGTGACATCCTATTATCACAAAATGTCTCCCATGTTTACAATGTTTTGTGTAAAATGCCTCAGAAATACTGAATATATGTGATTAGTTTGTTTTTTTAAAATATTCTCATCCTCCCCAGCCCCTTCTCTCCAGATATCATTCATTTTCGCGCGGACATCGCACGTGTGGGCCATAGAATGTATATGGACAAGTAGTGACAGTAGCCGATAGGTGAGAGGGACGAGGACGAAGGGGAAGGAAGAGGAAGGGAAGGGTGCAACGAGTAAAGCAGAGGATAGGAGAGTAGGGGGGATCGGCGGGAGAGGAGAAGGAAGCTTCATCCCAGAGATGCATCCCACAACACATTGGCTAACACGCTAGACTTCGCTTCGCTCCTCTTCCCTGAGCTCTTGTGCGATCTCAATCTCGCTGAGTCTCGCAGCCTGAATCGTGGATGAAGGGCCGGTAGTTAGTCTACAGGGTTATTCACTCATTCGGGCGGATGCTCACAAAGGGGCACGGTCGACCATCACTCTCTACCGTGTACTCTACGACTACTCGAGCTGAGAGACTACCGTACCTCTGCCACTGCGAGCGCTGACTGGTGAGGATTCCGCCGGCAATGACGGAGGATTTGGAGGAACCCTGCCTGGAACCAGAGCCAGGTACCAGAGTGGAACCAGCAAACGTGCGGTAAGTTCGGAGATGATGAGTCAATCAATGGATAAAACATGCAGCGCGCGCTCGGCGACCATCATTGTTGTTGTTTTTGTTGTTGTTATTGTTGTTGTTTTGATAGTCGCCGACGCTCGCTGTGGTTAGCCGTGCTTGAAGTCACCCTTGTTCGGCTATCTAGACTAGCTGCTGGACCTCGGGAATGCCTACTTTCGAATGCCATACGAGAAAAGGCGAGTCTTGCACTCAGAACGGCGACGGGTGTGTGTTCCCTAGCGACATGAATCTAGGGAGAAGCGGCAAACTTCAAAGGGGATCGGGGAGGGAAACTTACATCCGCAGCGCAACCTTTCGCTTGTGCCGGCGGTACAATTGTACCAGCGTGATCGGATTGGATACGGTGAGGATGCAGATGGTAAGGATCTCCACGGGCGTGTAGTAGAGCGTGTAGACGTTCATTTGCGCTGGAATAACAAATAAAAACAAATAAAAACAACAACAACAACAACAACAAAAACATACGTGGATCGTAGCTGAGATAGCCGAAGGTGTAGAAGTTATGCTCCCTCAGCGGTTGGGTTAGACAACAGAAATTGAAGACGAAGAAGACCGTGTTGGCTGAGAGGAAGAACACCCAGACGAAGATGCTGAATATTTTTATTTGTTGTTATGCATTTTTTTATTTGTTCACGTCAAAATAAAAAGATGTAAAAATTGAAAAAGGTGAAACGTACCAAAACCTCTGAATCCTCCTGACCGTCACCAGTTGGTTGTAGCGGCTGTACAACATGATGGCAACGAGGCGATCCAGACAAATAGCGGACATGTGCCTGCATTAACTGAGTTATTAAAACACGTTATCTGTAAGAACGCAGGTGAGAGTGTACAAAATTTTCAAAAACATCGCCCGGAGCTCATTCTTAGGGGACATGACCCCTAAGGGTAGGGCATTCTTCGATTGTAGTTTGGACCCAAAATATTGATCTTTGATCTTTGAAATCACGATTTTCAAACTTCAGATTTGGATATCGAGTAATAGCTCATTCGAAAGAGCATGAAAAGTTATGTTTCCAGCTAAAAGGATTTTTCATTTGGAGCATTTTGTCAAAAGTTATGCACCAAAGCATGCTACTTTTCGT
>LS593836.1:195752-260472 GCA_900490775.1 Pristionchus maxplancki
CTACTGAAGTGAACAGAAATCACAGGAACATTATTTGGAACAACTTTTGTGTTCATAGCAAAAAGGTACAATGAATATTAGTCATGGTAAATCTGATAAATTGAAAACTCCACTTTTCAGAATCTGAAAACTTCAGAAGCTAATAAGTCGATTATTTATGCGTTAATATGGCCATTTTCAAAGAAAAATAACTTATTTTAACTAGAACATCAATTTTTGTAAGTTTAAAGCGAATTGCAAACAAATTTTTTTTGAGCCATTTTCGAGCTATGAAATTTCCGACCGTTTTTATTCGAAAAATAAAAATCTCCCGGATTCGTCTCAAAAGTTGTAAAATGACGTCATATGATTGGTTAGTTGGTTTTAAGTTGTTAGAGCGATAATATGTTCAGAATAAATCGATTTATGATGTGTTGAACTAGGTTCGTTGCGAGAAAAACACAAGGCTCACCACAGTTGAACGACGATCTGAGTACATTGGCCGTGAAAATATGCCCCGGAGAAGTTTCCATGTTTTTCTTCATCGGTTATTACATTTTATATGTCAAAATAGGATCCTACAAATGACAACATAGGGGGTAGCCATATCAATATTTACCAATTTTGACGAAAAGTAGCATGCTTTGGTGCATAACTTTTGACGGAATGCTCCAAATCAAAAATCCTTTTAGCTGGAAACATAACTTTTCATGCTCTTTCGCATGAGCTATTACTCGATACCCAAATCTGAAGTTTGAAAATCGCGATTTCAAAGATCAAAGATCAATATTTTGAGTCCAAACTACAATCGAAGAATGCCCCACCCCTAGGGGTCATCTCCCTCAAGTATGAGCTCTGGGCGATGTTTTTTGAAATTTTTGTACACTCTCTTGCCCATGTCACTGCAGTCTTACAGATAACGCGTTTTAATTTTAATTCTACTGCAATACTGAACATTTCCGGACACGTTCTAAACATCCTCCAGCCTCTTCTACCACACTGTGAAACTCATTTCATCCTCACGCAAATGCCAGAGAAAGCTCGCGAGCTATATTATTATTCATTTTTACAATTTCGGACAGATCTCATCAATTCTACAGATAGTTTCCTCTGAAAGCCCATCCAACCCCTCAGTTTGTATGTTCCCTCTGCCCCTTTTCTATCGAATTTCAACATGACGGATCCTCTTCTATTCTCGTTGTTTTGTCTTCAGAGCGCGTTCTGAGCGGCGCGGGGTGAGACACTATCCCTATCTATCACTCGGGGCGAGAATGGGGGATAGAAGGGGGAGAATGGAAGACGGGATATTGACGTTTTCCTCGCCGAAAAGCCGCATGATTCATATGCACGACTCAATTCCCATCCCCTCATTCGTTCTCCCACTATTCGAGATGCCCATTCGACTATTACAATGTGACGAGAGCCGAAGGAATTAGCGGATCTATGGGATTCCCTTCGGCTTTTCGAAATGATGAGAAACGTCGAGTTCTGAGAAGAGATCAAAGAGCGCGAAGATGATCAATGAGTTAATAAGGCGAGATATATTAGGACCGGAACTGCTAAGGTTATCATTAATTGGTTGATGAGGAAAGAACTTCATTCAAATAAATCAATTAAAGCAATAATTGCTCTGATGAACATGGTACAGTATTATTTATAGGTTGCACTCCATCAATAAGACTCATAAATGAGGGCGATTGAATTTCAAGCAATACAATAAATATAAATACTCACGTCAACGTCACAGCCCACGCTGTCCAATCGACAATGTTGTACAGTCGAATGCCCATTTCGGGCATCGGAGAGAACTTGAGAATGACCGGAGGGAAGAAAAAGGTTGTCGTTACGATGCCTGAAATCAATCGCTTCTGAATAGTTTCGAAAATAAGCAACAAACAACAAAACAGATAATAAGTTATTTACCGTGGAGAACGTCTGCTGTGGCGAGTGAGAGCATGAGCATGAAGCTGCAAATTAGATCAATTATTTTTTATTTATTCTATCTGCCGTCACCCACTCGTCTTTGATGCTTGTACAGTCTTTTTATTTTCCTTAAGACTCTGATTTGTCAATTTTCCTAATATTTTGAACATTTTTTTATATTCTTTGAACTTTCCTTGACTTGTTATTGTCCTTAATATTAAGGTCAGGCGCACATTTTCCATCACGTACTCTGTTCCCGTCTCCCCTTTCCTTCTCCTCACTTTTCGTCTTCTCACTTCATTAATCCCAATCGAATTTGGCCGCGCGCTCGCATTTATGTTGCGGAGTTGTGCACTTCTTTTCTCATCTAAACTTCCCCTTCTCCTTTTGCATCTGCGAACTCTCAAGATGAGTATATGGGGAGAAAAGAGCAGCTCATTTCTCTCCACTTTAATCCCCCAGACAGTCGTTGCGAAGATGCAACTTCTACACCAATGTTTCTACATACACCAACATTTCTCAGAAGGGAAAGGAGGGGAAACAGGATGTAGTATCACGCACGGGACCTCTCTAGTCCTTGTGTCTCAATCGAATTCATTCCCATTCGGCGCACCGACCCGCGTCGTGTATCTTAGCAGTCGCTGAGACTGCTCGGAATCCCCGGGGGAGCGCAGTTGAGAGATATGGAGTCAGTGTGGTGATTGAGCGCCGCGCGTCTAAAGCACTCGCCCAATTTATGATTTTCCCCGGGGGTGCGAGAATAGCAACGATGCGTTCGAAGGGATAACTCGTTCCCGTCCCTAGAGAAGTCCCCTCGGTCTATGCTCATAACAGCCAGCCTAGAGCTTAGTGGCTCACTGCGCAAAAATTGGTTCGTCTTCTCCTTCGGCTCTACTTTTCTCAAACTCGTTTATTGTTCCTCCTCCTTCTTCTCGGGGGAAAGGAAGCCCAGCTACTCACATGTTTCAAACTATGTGCGCATACTCTTGAGGTGTAGGTGAGTGGGAGGAGGAAGCGGGTCAGGGATCATTGTGAGACTACGAGGCCATTTACTCCTAGTCGTGGGATCACACGCAATCGAGGAGAGCGGCGTACACTCAACCAAAAAATAACTTTACTTAGTAAAAAAAATGGAAAAAAATGGAAAGAACACTGGTGGAACAAAAATCAGAAAAAGGACAAACCTTGCTCTATTGAGGTACTTGTTTCTCAGCAGGACGACAATCAGCGAGATATTGCCCAGAATCGCCAGAATCCCCAGTGATTCCAACCCGCCGAAGACGACAATGTCGAGGATGCCGATGGGTCTTCGATGCTCCAGAATCGACGTCGTGTCATTCGTCGCGTTCTCCGAGGCCATCTCCCCCGTCCGATGACCTCAAAATCAAATATTAAGCGGTTATTCAAATATCTATCGTTCGAGCGGCGAAATATGATAAAACGGGCATATTATTATAGCAGATGCAGAAAAAAATCAAGATTGGTGTGGATCTAGGTTCGAATGGCGATGAAAGATCGCATTTCAGGGCAGAAATCCCCGAAATTCATGGAAAAGGACCAGGACGGATTAGGTAGCCGAGGTGCCTGCTCCCATTTCGTCAAATTGTGTGCATGAACAACGAGAGCGATCGCTCAGCGGCGACCATAAGCGGACTCTCCCCTCTCTCTCCGGGTGTATTCCATCAATTTGAGCTGCTCGCCAGTCGTCGAAATTGCATTGATAACTCGATTGGACGGAATGCGCGACGAAGAGGGGAGAGGGGGAGGTATGAGGAATAAAGTGGAGGAGGTGCAGAGAACGGAGCGGAAGTCGTGACGCGTCAGATGCTGCGCACAGCATTGTCCTTTTTCAGAGGATGAGAAAAAGGGGGGGGGGTCGCCGATAGGATGCTTTTGTTGTTGTTTTGATTCGTATTCACAACAGCACTTGGTCCTTTCAGTTGAAGTGAAAGAAGGACGAGGAGTATTAATGCGGAACTTGGTTTACGATTCGAAACGAATAGAGGAGCTGCTAGAACGTGACATGAGGTCATCCTAAATAATTGGATTGTTTTTGATTGTTTCGTCCCGTTGGAGATAAAAAAAAGAGAACATGAGGAAGTCACAGCGTATGTCCTTTCATAGAGGTTGGAAGTAGCGGAGAGCGACGGCCTATGGGGAGTGCTTATGCAAAGTGGGGGAGTGGGGGGAGAGTAGATTGCAAGAAACGGCTCCCCAAGTGAGTGAAAGAGAGCGGGTCACACGCGCACAATCGCCTATGGTGACGAACGAAAGAGCGCCTCGGCTCACTAAACCGGGGTGATGATATTCGAAAATGGAAGGGTTGGCTGATTCATAGTCTTCCAAACCTGGATGACGGTGGTTGAAAAGGATACAGTATGAAATCTGAGAAGTTTGAAAAAGAATCTAAGAAAGTCTACTGAATCAGGAAATGATAAGATACAGATGTTGGACTAGAAAAGGCTTTGTGAACGTGCTACAAAAAAGGTAAGAAGAGCAGGTGGAATCCCCCTTCCGATACTATTTCCTTCCCATTCCATTCATCACACGCGACACAGAAGATCCTATCATCTCGTCTCATTCCTTAGCCGACAGAGGAGACGCATTCCAAAGCCCCCAGGATCAAATGGGTAGATCAAAGAATGGGGAGACAAGAGAGAGAAACAATTCGCGTCCGACTGACGAAATGGTCGCTCACTGATCATAATTGTAGCCAATCGGGAAAGAGAATCCCGGAAAGATTGCAGACGTGAATTCGAAGACGAATTTTCAAAAAGGAATGGTGGAAAAGGCATTTCCTTGTTGAATAAGAGACCATGACTGAATCTAAAGACCAGAATCATCTAGTGCATAGGTAGGCGAAAATAGCCGCTGATAAGGCCACGACGATAGGTCAGGAAGGGGGAAAGGGGAAGAGGAGGAGGAGGAGGGTACAGATTCCGAGGTCGAGGAGCAGTCATCATCGTCATGTTTTCGAGTGAGGAGCGGCGAGAGGGAGGCGAGGAAGGGGGGGAAGGAGGGGCCGAAACGAGATTGAGACTGCTCGCGTAGTTCTGAGCAGTCCCCTATAGGGAAAACGATGAGGAGGAAGCGGGGAGGAGGAGGGACACAAAGATATGGGGGCGGAGCCAGCGGGCCGATCCGACCGGTCCGGGGAATGGTTCTAGATGAAGATGCGCCGACGGCTAAACAATGTTGACAAGGAAGACCTAGTAAGGCAAGATAGTAGAGAGGAGGAGGGGAAGTGCCGTTCGGATATAGAAGAGAGAGAGAGGGAGGAAGGGGAAGGAGGGAAGAATAGAACTCAGATGACGCTTCCTTCTCTGGTGAAGACATTCAGTGCACTGATAGTAGAAAATGCCTCATTTTTACAGCTATCATTCCAATATCTTCAATGAAAGAAAGACGTCAACTAGAAATAGAGAAAGTGAAAGGAAATAAGATTTTGGAGATGCATGATTAACGACTTTGGAGATAATAGACCGCGGATTGGACCAATATCCACCTATTTTCAGCAATATTCGTCAATCGATGGTTGAAATGGAAGCGAGATGGGAGAAAGGGAGGTCTGTTCGGTATCCCAGCAGCCAAATATATGCAGAAAAGCAGGGGGTTTCAATAGGAAAAGGAGAAGGTTTTGTGCGAATTGGAAGGCGGCGAAAAGGAGAGAAATCTCCCGGCTGAATGTGCCACCTTTTTTGGCAGCCGAAACAATAGGCGAGAAGTTTTGATCTACCGAGAAAGGCTGAGAATAAAGGGGAAGAAGAAGAAAGAGGGGGATAGAGGGGGCCTCTCCTCGTCGTCTCATCCGATTCATAACGATCATCTCATAAAGACTCCCCCCTCCTCTTTGACTCCTTCCAAACGTTTCTTCCCGCCTCAATTTGCACCTCCTTTGCATTACAAATTCGCGTAAGTGCAGCAGGTTGTGTTGTGCTCTCGGACTCTCAAAGAATTATGTGAATCATTCGTAGATCTCTATTAATTCTGCAGCAAGGAAGGAAGCATTTCTCTCCGCGGAGAATAACCAATGATAGTGGTGATTTCGAATTCAATTCGTGATGAGTTCGTGTCTGACACGTGTGCCGAATTGAAGTACAATGAATAAGGAAGTGAGCGGCGAGAGGACGGGCGGAATGGAGAGGGTGGAGTGTACGCGGAGGGAGAATGGAGAAGATGACTGATTAGTAGCTCGAGGAACAAGTCATTTCCAGGGGGAGAGACGCCCTTCAAAGAGCATTGCACTTGGGGAATGGCTTTGAGAACTGTGGTCTATTCATTAACCTTACCTACCACACATCAATTTGTCAGTAAAACCAATCAGGCAATAGAACGGTCTTTATGCTGTATCTGATCACGAAAATGATGACAACATGGGGTAGCTGTAGAAATAAAGGCACGAAAATGTGAAATACTCAGTGGTGGCACGTCTCCATAGGAGAAGACAGAGGAAATATCGAGAGATCAAAGATCAAAGATCTACTCGAAGCAGAGGTTGAGCGACTGCTGGTTCTGGCCCTCGGAATTCTTGACGACACACTTGTACTTTGCCTCGTCTTCCTGCAAGAATCAACTCATTTTCCCATCTTTGTCTTCAATTTCTTCATTTTTTGTTGCAAAAACTTCATTTTTTCTCCAATTTTAGCCCCATTTCTTGGTGTATTATTGTGCTCCTGCAGAGTGGTTGTTACTACTACTCCGAGACCGTATGGACAAGTCACGAGAATATTAGATGGTTTATTGGCTCCTCTCTTTCTCATTTCGTCTTGCCCTCTCATTTCAACATGGTCTATCGTCGGTCAGAGCGGCGATAGAGCATGGGAAAGTGAGAGAGAGATCTCATTTCATCATCCACGTACCTTCTGGGGTCCAGTGATCTCGAGCAGGAACTGGAAGCCGTCCTTGTCCTGGAAATTAGGAATTTTCAGAGGGGAATTTCTCTTTTTCCAGTCAGAGAGCGAGAGAGCATGGACAATGGAGAGAGTCAGACAAACTGCCCAATATCTCAACATTAATGGCCTATTTCGCCTGGATTTATGCAAGCTCCGGTCACAAATCAGCCAGGGTCCAATATTAGCTGGTAAGGAATTCTTGTGCCTTGAAAGCACCTAGTTTCTTGAACCTTGAACGAGAAAGTCCCGTAATTACCAGGAAGGAGGCTTTAAACAATGGAATGTTGCTAAGCTGAGGAAGTTGACGAACTGGGCACTGGACTCAACTAATTTCGCTCAGATTGATTCAATCTGTCCTAGTCCTATCTTTGCCTCTCTCAATCGAATCAGCACTCGGACGTTCGCCTAATCTCGATAGGGAGCAGCGGCCCTCTAATAGGATGGACCAGAGCAGCGACAAAGGGGGCGAGGGGCAGTGATAGAGGATTCCATCTATTTTGCAACGATACTTGATGTTTCTTATTGACAGGGGCTGATTGTTGGCTTTATTAGCTTGAAGCTAGATTGTAGGATCGGAAAGAAGAAAGAAAAGAACAAGAGACGAACCTTGTCGTCCTTCTTCACTACAGCCTTCACTCTGTCGTTGAATTTGACCGGCTTGTCATCCTAGAAGAGAGGGAGATGAGGACTCAGTCCGGATTGTCAGACTCTTCTTTCACTTTTCGCCATTCAGTGCTAGAGTGCAGGCGAAATAGATATAGACAAAAATAAATAAAACCAACCTTGAACCACTCGGCCTTCATTTCCAGATGCGATTTGGCGCGGACCTGCGAAGATCAGAGATCAGAGATCAAAGATCAAATTCTCACCTTGATAACAATAATATTTCCGCCGTCTCTCTGCACAATATGGGGCTTGTCGTGGAAGTCGGGGGCGTCTGCAAAGATGATCTTTGATCTTTGATCTTTAATCTTTGATCTTTGATCTTTGATCTCTCACTTCCGGCGACGACGTTGAAGGTGGCGTGGTTCTCTCCGTCAGCCGAGAAGAACTTGACCTTGTACTCGCCAGCCATCGGCTTGTCGAAATCCTTAATTTGTTTTTTTTTTAAATAGATATTTAATAATTAATAATCATTTCCACAGTCTGTCGAGGAAACGAATAGACTCTATTTCATTAGCAGACTCGTGCAGTGGATTCTCGGAATTCCGCTTCCTTTCCGCGAGAGAGGTGAAACTCCGTAATGGACTATTCGCAATTCGATCAACGTTCTCCCCAAAGTGTACCTCCTCCCAATTCAATTCTGCCCAATGCGTTCTATTCGATTGGGACCTATAGCTTCTTCCCTATTCCACGTTCTCAATAGATGTGCATTACATTCTCTCGGTTGTCAGAGACAGCGAGAGAGCGCGCAAAACTTGGAGAGACATCACAATGCTCTCTTCTTGCCACGTACTCTCAAAGATTAGAGAAAGTGAGAGAGCACGGGAAGTGGAGAGAGCGAGAACATCCTTTTTGCTCCCCTTGTCTTCTCTTATTCGCTTGTCGTCTTAGAGAAAGCGGACAACTGTCCTCGGTGATCGTTAAGAAGGCGAAAGAAAGAAGCAAAGCTTCTCCTATTCCCAGATCTTCTCGTTTCAAATACACACTGATGAATGATCGGCAGAAGAGAACCATAAATCTACCTCAAACTACCGTAATCCTTCCCATTCAATTTCACTCAATCAAACGCATGGATCTCATTTGTCTCCTTCACGTTTGAATCGAGAAGCAGACATTAGTCTCCATCAAATTCAAACGAAATTGAGAGTATGACATTTGGAATGGAATGTGGAAGTCAGTTTAAGTACCGTATCTCAATCTACCGTACCCCCTGGCAAAGACCGGTACCCAACTCTACCTACCTTGAAAACTGGAAGTACTGTACCTTGATCTCGCACTTGAGAGTCTTTCTTCCTCCTCCCTCATCAGAGTGGGAGAAGATGAAGGACTCATTCGCCTCGATTTCTCTGTCTCCGAAGAACCATTGGCTCTTCTCGGGCACGGCGTTGGTCACGACGACCTGAATGTACTTTGATTACCACGAATTCATATTTTTTTCTAAATTTCTAATGTGATTACAGTCAAACATATCATAAAAATTGGGTAGAACGAGCCATATTTGGGTGGGTGCTGAAGGTTGGAGAGATCAATCCCACTTCACAAGCGCCGAATCTTTCGCACGATAACACGATTCCCTTTCAGCTCAAAAGCCATTCGTCATAGAGTGTATTCTTCCCGCAAACTTGGCATGACGAATGCGGGCCATATCGTTTATCTTGCCCGATTCATCGCGCCTCAGGGAATAAAGGAACACCAACTGATTCAATCTCTCGTGTGGGCGAAAGGCATTCTGGGTGCAACGCAGTATTTCATCGGACAAATGAATTCATAGCATTCGTTGAAAGATCATTGTCGATAATGGATACTTTGCAAAGTGCGAAGCAGGTTACGCATTTCCCTGGATTACTTTTTTGTTAAAGTTTCTCTTTTTCTGTTTTCTCGCCCACACCCTATCGAATGTCGTGTTGAAAGGGGCGAAATTAATCCTCCATCAGCGAGTAAATAACGTCTTCGCCTCTGCTTCTTGCTGATTGACAAACGGTGTTTTGGCCCCTTCGAATCACCCCTACTCTCAGTTTCTAATGACCCATTCCAGTAATTGCGACGCTGTGACAAACAGCGTTGTGGTTTCGTGAATTCTTCTTCGGTTATTACTCTAACCTCGAATTACGGTGAAGCGAAGCTACAGTACCCTATAGTAATCCGGAGGTACCGTAATCTACCGTACCACCATGATACCGTACCTCGAGCGTGACGTGTCCTTCGGGAGTGGAGGTGATCTTGGGCTCGCCGTAGATCGCGGGAGGAGCCATCTGCAGATACCGTAATCCATCAATCGATAATCAATCGATACCCTGTCGAAATTGCGACGCGACGCGACAAGATCGAAGTGTCGACTTACAAGTCTGCGATAGAGTGGGACGAGGGTATCGAGTGTAGGGAAGGGGGGGAGAGAGTGAGACAGTTGGCACAGAGGTGACGATCGAATGAACAACGACGGGGCAATCACAAACAATCGTAGCCAATTTGCTTCCCTCAATTGCAGTAGTGCGGTTAGTGGGGAGCGGTCGGGAGCGGTTCGGGAATGTGTGAAGGGCACAACTGCGAAGGTGACAGGATCTAGATGAGATGAGTCTAGAAGATCAGTCGAGAATGAGAAGTCGTCTAATCGAATCGAAATGAGAGAAGGATCCTAACGAGAGCTCTCGTACTCTCTTTAACGACCCCCACACTTCATCTCCTTTCTACGACCTCCTGTTACAACTGCGAGAGGAATGAGCGGGGGCAGACTGAGATCAATCACAGAAAACAAATCTGCATCGAATATTCGGGTTTTGGAGAGAATCTCAAGACAATTCCTCGCATACCACCACTAACTCATCAGAAGACATTGGCTTTGCAGAGATAACGCGAGAACATTGTTCTTCAAACACGGGATCTCAGGAGGCGCTCCTAGGAAATACTCTCGAATTGAGGAGGTGGGGAGTATGAGTGATCAGGGGCAGCGGGAGATAGAACAGGCGATCTGAGAGAGGGGAGAGAGAAGGGAGGAGGGGGAGGGTGATGAGAGAGCCTGCGTGGGAGGGGATACGCCTGACGGAGAGCTCGCTACTCGAGACCCGCATTCCGCCATCCGGTAAATAGCCGCTGCTCCATCCCACGGTCACTAGTACTTTCCTACTCAAAATTTCACCAAACTCACGTCAAATTACTTCCGAATTCTCGTTTTCATCAATATTTAAACCACATCTGCCCGCAAACTACCGTAGTCCATAAATCTCTACGAGCAATGAGGAAAGGTCGAGATGGGAGCCCAGATGTCACTTTCTTTCCCCCGCAAACCTCATCTCTCCCTCCGCTTTTTCACGCCGATCCGCTTTCTCATACACTGCGAAACCGATACCGCAGTAGAAAAAGCTGTGTCTCTGCTGCTGATCTCTGCTGTTGCCTACCGTAGCCTTCTAAAGGTAGATCAAAAGGTAGATCACTGTTCACTCGGCCCTATTCTCATTGCGCCGACTTCCGGACGCCGGTGTGTAATAATAGAAAGGAACTAGAGGGAGAGGGAATGAGAGGAGGATAGAGGAGAGATGAAAGAAGTGCAGTGTGCAAAGTGAATTGTGGGGCCTCATTCAGGATGGGCGCCTAATGACTGCGAGAGGAGAAGATGCACGTAGTAATCTGAGATTGAGGAGGAATGAGGAAGTCAGCACTTGCAGGGTGAACTTTAGTTGCCTCGAGTGATTGCAGAGGTGATTGGTTTTGCTTGATTTTTTAAATGAAGACTTGCATAAGAGTGAACTTTAGTCGTCTTTTGCATGAAAGATGAAGTTTATAGCTTGTCAGACTCTGATCGGTTCCAGACCTTTCGGCAGAACATTACACCATTGATAGGTGGAGCAGTGACACCTAACCGTCACTCCCACTCATAACGCACTCTAAGAATTCCTCATTTCAAGAAGGAGAGATGATTGGAAACGTCTCATTGCAGATAAAAAAGTTCAATCAACCCCACTCGTGTTACCTGTTATGATGACCAAGGTTAGGGCACAACATCAAGATGCTAGATTGGGTATGACCAGAAATAGATAAATTAATAATATTATGGTAGCTTTATCTTATGGTACAAGTGACCGCTTGGTCGTGTGAGATCAGAATCGGTTGACAAGTCGAATCGGGGGAAGGAATACTCTGCTATAGCAACGAATCTGTTGTCTCGGGAACGGTAAGAACAAAAAATGTGGAGTCTCTGCTGAGGGAGAAACGGATATCTTACAGACGCGAACAAATAGATTAGAACAGGGTTTTCGGGGAACTGACACGGTGCGAGTGCAAAGATCGCAGACAGGTAAGGAATATCGATCGATTGACAAATTAACTCGGCATAATTATTGATTGACATCCATCGAAGTCACATTCAACAATTTCACCTAGAGCAGTACTCATTTCTTTGTGAGATCGATTAGATGTTGTAGAGTGACTCCATCTGATCCAGTAGAAGTTCCTCCGAGTTCTCGCCGAACTTGTCCTTGTCTGTAACGGCTCCTTTATCGATTTGATAATGACTATTTCCAAATTAACTAACCTGCTTTCATCAGGGCCATGATCGCTTCGAGTTGCTGGGCGCGGATGCGGGCTTCCTGAGAGGAATTGGTTTTTCACACTATATGTTTTCTGTTTTACTGCACGAGTTCGTTTTAGTTGGTACATTCTCGTCCTACTGTTTCTACCAAAATCGTGCATACTTCTGCTGTTGCGAAGCGTCCAACATGTATGTTATGTGAGACTCAACTCATACAAGCACCACCCTTGTTCTCTGTCCCATCTCGCAGCTAGGCAATCTCACCTCTTCCCTCTCGTCGGCACTCATCTTCTTCTTCATCTTGATGCTTTCTTGTCTTATCTTAGCAGTGGCCAACTTCCCATGGAGAGTTCCGAGCTTCTCGATCATCGCGTCCTCACCGATGGTAGAACCTGAAGAAATATAATAAATAATCCACCCAATACTTCATTATTCATCTCGCCTAGTGTTGAACCTGAATCATCTAATCAAATAATATTTATCATCACTCAACATAACCTGTAAGTGTATGTGCTACTCACTCATGCTAAAATTATTTTCAGACATCTCTTTTTTCATTTCCTCGCTCACCTTCTGTTTCCTCGTTTTTCAGTCTCGGCTTCTCCTCGCCCTCTTCGATTTCCTCAATTTCCTGAACGGGAGATTGACTACCGTGGCCAGGTGTTCTCGAACTGGGATTCTATGAATCAATAAATCATCCAATACTAAATAGTGTTTACATTTCTACCGTAACCAGATATTCCCGTTATGGGTATCAGTAAATCGATAAATCTATAAATCGATAAATCGATAAATCACCAGTGCGGGCATCTCTTCGTCTTCTTCATCAAACATGTCACTGTCCCCCTCTTGTTCATCTGCTTCTTGCGGGTCGCCAAGCTAAAAATATATAAATAAAAAGTAATAATTAAATTTAAAAAACAACAACTTACTCTGATGAGTTCCCCGTTCTCCTTGTTGAACTTGTGCAGGTTTCTGATGACGTCCTTGTTGAAGCGACCGTGCAAGATGCGGAGAGGAGTGTCTGCGAATGCATTTTTATTATATTTTTGCATTTAATTTATTTCCCCGATTACTAGATTCGCCGTTGTGCACAGGCCATACACATGTACATCTTTTCTAATCAATGCCTAACCTCATCTTGCTATTTACTCGGTCACTCATAGTAGCCACAACACTCATCGTCTAAATATGACCACTAATCTCACTACCGTAATCCTCTAACATCTCTACTCACTATCACCTCGCCCTCTTTTTCCTCAATTCCATAGATATTCCAAATAGCCAGCCACATTTCTTGACGATTCTTACTAATCTTTTCACAAGTATATTTATATCGTTCCTGTTGAAATCCTAGTTACGCTTCAAATCCCTAATCTACCGTATCCTCCAACGTCTACTCACTCTCATCGTCGCTCTCTCCCTCCTCTTCTTCCATCGATAGGGAAGCCTTATCCAGTCCACTCTCATCCGATGACTGACGTTGATGTCCATCCCTCTTTCGTGATTGGTACGAGAAGAAGCTGTAGAAGATGAGGAAGCCGAGGATAGCGCCCGTCTGGATGAATAAATAGAGGATATATCGATAAATTTACACGACATATTCCATTTATTTCGAAAACAATGAAACTCATCCTATTGTCACTTTTTTGTGTAGGAGCGATATCAAATGGATAAACGAGGTTATGGATTAATTATTTGATGACCCTACCCCTGCCTATCATGCAGGTCTTGTCTTGTTGTCTATGGAATATGGTATTTTACGAGACGGAGTAGTGTTGGCCGTCAATCATAAATTGGTCATCTTACTAAAAGGATTGAGTAATTCTAGCGAGAGCAGTAAACAAGCTGTGGTCTCTCCAGCATTGCAATATTTATTGACATCATCTGTGTCAATAAATATTGCAATGCTATGGAGACCCTGAAACCCAATCCAAACCAGGGTAAACACGATCTACCTCGTTTGCGCTCAATTTTGTGGCCGTGTAAAAACGCAAAGAAATTAAGTGAATATTATAGACTAACCACAGCGGTTCCAATGAAAATGACGCCGACGTGGTCCTTGAGATGTGTGGGGAATCGGCTCTCCAGCCACTTGTCCAGTTCCCCTCCCCTCCACGATTGAAAGAACGACTCCATCCCGAGCAGTTTGAACACCTGAATCAGTAAATTCAAAATAAGAATCTCTGCAAAAACAGTCAAGTATGGGCTATTAGTCGATATCCGCGAAGATGCTGTAGTGGGGGAAACAGTCAAAAATTGAGAAAAATTAACCTTCTCGAGGACTCCATCGGGTTTCCAGTATTCTGGCACCGTTTGAGACTGCGGATGCATCTATAAAAGATATTTTTTAAAACTATTTTGTTATTATTTTAGGCACAAATGGAGGCAAAAACAGAGTGAATGTGCGTCACAGGCGGAGTGAGAACGTGCGTGATCCGTATTTTGTGAATAATTAATATTTTCAGGGACAGTAGGAACCTGGGGAGTAGGTGGAGGAGGTCTAGAAGCCGAGCAAGACATGGGAAGAAGGACAGTAGCCACTGACTAGTGAAGCCCTACAGGGATATTGAGGGAAGAAGGGGAGGATGGAATATGGGAGGATGGAGGGAGGAGGGATGAGACGGATGAGCAGGTATAAGGATGAGGTTTCCGTGGCAACGAGTGCCCAGAAGAGGAATTGATGGGGAGAGATGGGAGGCAATCGATGGAGAGCTGTTTTGGACGTGTTACACGACTCCCTGACGAACAAAAAACCACGGTAAACATGGAACAGACAGTACCAACATTTTGCCAACACGTTGAGTGTTGATTACTCGCTATATTGACGGTGGCCATGAGTGAAAATCTGGTTAGACCTCTTGGCAAGGGAGCTGGACCTATTTTGCCTATGATAACAGTGGAATTTAAACGTTGTCGTAACTGAAATGCAAATATAATGCAAGTGGCAAGGCATAAACAAAAATATTGTGCGCCGATATACGGCAGTTAGTGGCGAGATGTTCATGTTCGTCAACGAGTTGGGGTGGAACGGAATATTCGGAATGGGCTTCGCTTGTTGTTGTTATTTGTTTTACTATTTTTAAATATTGTTTTAACTTATGAATATGTTTCAGAAGATCGGTCATGTCATCGCCAAAGTTGCTGAATCGGCTTTCCGCAGGATTTGCTCGTCTTGGTGAGTCTTTACGCCTTTCAAACGTTGTTATTTGCCGAAACCGCCGTTGTTTTGATTGTTTTGACCCTTGTAAACTATTAAAATTCGTTAATTTAATTTAATTTTTAGAACTCTCACGGTCCGCGTCAACTTTATACGATCAAACGAGGGCAAACATGAAAGTGAATAAGAACACGCGAGTTCTCATCCAGGGAATCACGGGAAGACAGGTCAGACATTGCTTCTACTTTCAATGGCTCTTTAATTAACCGATTTTATGTCGGTAATGTATGCAAACTAGACTGACGACCATTGATAATCACCAAACTGACTGCATTTTGTCTCAATACGTTCAACACAAAAGAAATGTTATTAGCTAGCTCAAAATGGACGATGTTGACGCTACCTATAATGCCGAATTTTCGCTGCTAGGAGGTTTTGTTCGCTGCAAATAATCAATTAGGTAGATGAAACATCTTTTCCCTAGCTCTGTATGTGGAGAACGTACGAGGAATGTTAGACTTTGAACCCAAATTAGGGTGATGTTGATTGACATCGTGTGTTTGAGCGACATTAGACTACACATAAAATAATCGCACGAGAACTTGAAACATATTTACATTTGGATTATTTGCAAAATGTGTTCCTCGGCTCTCAAACAAACTGTGTAGCTGGTTGGTATAAAATACAATATAATATTTCAATAATTACTATCCTAATCGAATCTGTAACAGGATACGCTCAATTGTGGCACACACGCTTGAAACTTATCTATTTCAACTATTTTGCAGCGTTCAAAGCGAAACATTATTAGTCATTACGTATGCCTTTGAGCTCAATACTAAAAATTCTCCATTCAGGGCACATTCCACGGCAAGCAGATGCTCGACTACGGCACTAAAGTCGTCGGAGGAGTCTCACCCGGGAAGGCCGGATCAGACCATCTGGGAGTACCCGTGTTCAGAGACGTCAAGGAGGTGCGGATATATTTATTATGCAATTTCTAAGTTAATTCATTAAAAAATAATGCTTTTGGATAGCGATATCGCATAGTAATTCATATTGAGTGACCGCTCACATGAAACACAATAATGTTTTCTTCAAACGTGGGTGTTTGCAGTAAACGTGAAGCCACGTCATCCTTTTTAAAAATAAAACATACATTTTTATCAATTCCAGGCCCGCCTCCAAACCGGCGCGGATGCCTCCGTCATTTACGTGCCTGCACCCTACGCAGCAGCAGCCATCCACGAGGCTATTGATGCCGAAATTCCCCTTGTTGTATGCATCACGGAAGGAGTGCCGCAGCAGGTTAGATAAACAACTAATAATATCTATGAAACTTAAGTGCATAATGAAGTCAATGGATGTGTTTCACTGAGTTTCTTAGTAGTAAGTATCACCGAAGGATTATCTCTTCACAATAAATTACGGTAGAATTCTAAAATCACTCGAGCATGCCCAACAACAAAGAATAATCGACCAATACAATAATTATGAAGTAAATAAATAATACCAGGACATGGTTCGCGTCAAGGCCCGTCTCCTTGAGCAGAATAAGACGCGTCTCGTTGGTCCCAACTGCCCCGGATTGATCCGCCCTGAGGAGTGCAAGATGGGAATCACGCCTGGACATATCCATAAGAAGGTAATTTATGCAAAAGAATTTTAAAAAATTACTACTACTTAAGAGATGAGGAAAGAACAAGAAGGCAGTACAAATAGGCGTAACAAATACGTGAAAATCGAATGAATCGAATTTCTGTGCCAGGAGCGGACTCAAGTTCCTGAAAATCTTTTCCACTCTCTTCAGGGTTCGATCGGCATCGTATCTCGGTCAGGCACTCTCACCTATGAGGCAGTGCATCAAACGACCAGAGTTGGGCTAGGTGAGATTGTTTCAGCACTTCCATGGAGATAGAGTTTCACCATCCTTTCTACAGATAAATAGTAGAATATGTAGTATTTTAATTTGTTTTTGTTCTTTATTATTTTTTTTAAATTCAGGTCAGACTCTCTGCGTCGGCATTGGCGGTGATCCCTTCAACGGCACTGACTTTGTCGATTGCCTGCATGTGTTCCTCAATGATGAGGAAACTAAAGGTGCCTCTTTTTAAGTATATTTATCCCCATTCGGTTACGGTAATCGTCGAACAGATTAGGGGCACGGTTCGGTCGGACAGAATTAGTTCCTCAGGTCAGAATTATGAATACTGATTATAGTAACCCATAATTACCGCACCCCAAACTTGCTCCTTTGGTCAATCCTTTCTTTCACGTTCATTTTCAGGCATAATTTTGATCGGAGAAATCGGCGGATCCGCAGAGGAGGAGGCTGCGGCTTTTCTTACTGAGCACAACAAGGTTTGATTGAATTTTCCTTTACCTAAATTCTCTGTCCTTATATCCACGGTGTGAAACACAAGTGACCCCTTATTATTGTTTTTCTTGGCATCTAAAACAGTTCCATTTCTTCCCTTTCCAGGGCCCATCAGCCAAACCTGTGGTCTCTTTTATCGCTGGTCTCACCGCTCCTCCCGGTCGGCGAATGGGCCACGCGGGTGCGATTATTTCTGGAGGAAAGGGCGGAGCAGAGGGAAAGATCCAGGCATTGAAGGACGCCGGAGTGGTGGTGAGTATTTTCGAAAACCCAAAAAATCATTTTTCGAAATCGCTGTTTGGTGTGAAACTCAATTGAACCAAGCGATAATATTGAGCATCAACAAAAATCAAGTCGAATAAATTCTGAATAGTTCAGATGGGAAGTGAAAGCCACAGATCTTGCCAGAAGCTCGATGTTCTCGCCGAAAGTAAACTCAAAACTGAAGAATGTTGTGGAATTTCCTTTTGACCCTCTATCTTTCAGGTCACCACTTCACCCGCGCATCTCGGTGCTACAATCTTTGAGGCTGTGAAGAACAAGTGATAACTTGATCGAATATCAAGAATGAGTTCCGAATCTTCCAATGTATGACGAGATGTTACTGTAGATTATGTATTGAGATTTATGATTATATATCCCCGTGCTATCACAAACCCGTAGTTGAACTCATGTATGAAACTCAGCCGACTAGGATGCATTCCGACCCTGTAGCAAAATTGTATAGGCATCCACTCGAGATTATAGCAAATTAACCGTATTTTATGACTACTTCTACGAGATCTTGAGATGTTACCTCGTTTAAACCCGATTATGTGGATTATGAGCATCGAGATAAAGCACAAACAAGTTCGAATGAGAGGGGTGACTGTGAGTGAGTCGATGGTTGAGCGGTTGGACAGTTCAGCTGACACAAGGAGTACTGTATGCGATTTTCATAAATGCACCCGAGTTCCTTTCCACATCAAGTTGAGGCGGATAAGAGCCGAAGAGACAGTTCTCTTACGTCTCCATCTCCTTTCAAAGGTAACTACGCTGATGCAAGGATCGAGAAAGATTTTTTTTTCGCATTTTATCTGCTCACGAAAAGTTTTACAATAAACATTAACGGATCGTGAACGTGGATTTTTATTTTTTTATCATTTCTTCACTATTCATGCTTGCCTGCCAAGCTAGGCCTCTCCTTCACCGTTGGTCTTACCGCTCCTCCTGGTAGAAAAAAGAGGAGCAGAGGGAATGATCCAGGTACTGAAGGACGCAGGAGTGGTGGCGAGTAGTATCCAAAACCCAAAAAACTTTCACATATCGAAATCGTTATTTTTTCACATATCGAAATCGTTGTGTTTTTTTCGTTGAACGAGTTACCCATCATCGTTCCCTATTTAGAGAATTAAATAAATTTTAAGTGAATAATACTGAACCGAACTCATTAAGTTCAGATGGGGAAATAAAATCTATTGACCGATCTTGTCAAAAACTCGTCAAAAATGAAGCAAACAGATTAGGCAAACAATGTTCTCGCCGAAAGTAAACTCAAAACTGAAGAGGGTTGCGGAATTTCCGTTTCATCCTAGATCTTTCAGGTCTGTACGTCCCCCGCGCATCTTGGAGCAACAAGCTTCGAGGCTGTGAAGAACAAGTGATATATCTGATAAATCATCAAGACTGAGTTTCGAAACTTCCCACTATATGGAGAGCCTATTGTAGATTACTGTATATTCCGGTTTGATAACCCCGTACTAGCACCAACTCGTAGTTGAACTCATGTATGAAACTCAGTCGACTAGTATGCATTCCAACCCTGTAGCAAAATTGTAGAGACTGCCTATCGAGATTACAACAAACTATCTTTATTTTATGACTACTTGTACGAGATCTTGAGACTCTACCTAATTAACCCGATAATGAACAATGGAATTATGAGCATCGAAATAAAGCACGAACTAAAATAATTAGAAATCAAGGTCACATTAACGCAATGACTGTTATGGCGGTGAGGACTGTCAGAGCGCGATCGATGGACGTATTCGGCATTTCAGCCAGTTCTATAATCACATCCATGTCATTGCTTTGCCGCTGCCAGAGCGAATTCACCCGATGCTCTCTTCTCGCGTGCGAGTACCTCCTGAATATATCATATTCTTTTGGGTTTTCAGGCGAATTTCAGATTTTCTTGCCCAGAGCTTACACGTAATCGTCCTCAGCAACTGGATTCACCACATAACCGATACGGCTGAGGTGCTCGAGAATGTTGCGAGGCCCGAAGAAATGACCTGCAATTAATATAATTAATAAAACAAAGAACAAAAACCATTTTAAAAAATTGAAATTAAAAAAAATCATACCAGTGCCAACGGCTGCGAACATCTTCGAGTGCGGTTTCGCTTGCATGAGAGAGGCGATTCTCCTCGCCATTCGCTCGTTGCGAGTGACGAGAATGTCGTCTTTTAGCTGGTCCTCGATCTGAAAACTATTGAATTTGGACTGTTTTTTTTGATTTTCTGGATATCGTCGGGTGTTTTGCGTGAGAATGAATAAGAGACTCACCAATTGTTCCTTCCGATCCATTTCCGGATCAATCACAGTGGCTAGATCCCTGGTCGACTTCATTGTGTGCTCGACCTGCCCACATCGATAGTCGCGCACAATATCAATCAGGGTTCTAAAACATATTTGCATTTTAAAATATTATTTATCATCATTTTTATTGTATCTACGAATAAGGTATCTTCTCGCCTCTCCTTTCTCCTCGTTGCGATGTGTTTCTCCGGCTTCTCAAGGTAGGCCAGCGTGTAATTAATTGCGAATAGGACCTGCAATATAATTTTGTAAAGCGAATCCCAAGAATCCCGGAATTTTCCTCCCTCCAATCCTTGATTAGCCCTCTCCCCCTCATTTCGCACCTCATTGTCCACTCTCCATTGTTCTGGTCACTACATAATCACTCCTCACAAAGCGGCGCGCCACCCCTCGCATACCAGAGTACTCTCTATCGCTATAGAAGAAAGTGGCGCGCGACAAGTAATTGTCCTTCTCGAGTTGCTTCTCAAATACTACGGATGGCGCGCAGGTTCATTCCTTTTAACGCTATCTCATCGGCCGGGGAGGCGAGAGAGCACGCAAAAGTGAGAGAGTCATTTCAAATAGTCGAAGTGCGACTCACTTGTTCTTGGGTGACGGAGGAGATCGGGTTGCACTGCTGAAAAGAATCGGAGTAAGAACACGCCATACTCTCTCGAATTATCATATTCTCTTGCATGTCAGAGACATTGCGTGTAGAAAATAGTTACTCAATATCTACCCTTACCCTAATTCACACCTGGGGACAATGGCAACGCGAGACAATGAGTAACGCAAACAGGAAGGCGCAATCTCCCATGATATCACGGAAGCAGGCCAAACAGAGGTGTGAATAGAATATTCCAAATAGCATATTCTAACTATGTACTTTAGAAGTTTTCTCGGCAATCCTTCATTCCTCACGTTCTCTAGCCTAACATATACAATTTGGGATGGAAGGAAGGACTTAGAACATGACAGACTTAGACAGCTGACCTCTTCGACGCTCTCGATCGAGTGCATTGTCTTGCCGCCGACAGAAGCCTTCTCGGCTAGGAACAAATCTAGGATCGGGGCGGATCCCATTCTCTCACTCAGATTCTCGCAGAGTTGATAGAGCAGAAGGAGCAGCCACTCGGGACGCTTGCGATCCCAGTTCTCTGAAAAAGTACTACTCATGAATCATCATCATCTCTCATTTCCATTTCAGACCAGTTTCAGCGAAAATTCCTTCTCATGGATTCCCCATCTGGTTGATCATGCGGTCTAGCGCTTTATCCACGTTTTATTGCACGTTTTACATCATAATGCGGATATGCTTTTCAATGCATGCGAACATCTGGGAAAGAGCTTTTTTCATTTCAGTGGTCCTGGTGGTTTTCATTGTTCATGCTGCTTGCTTAAAGCAGGTGAACCCGGAAGAAAATACACCTATAACCCGATACTTCCTTCCTTTAATTAGCTCCTCCCTCACTATGGGACGCCTATATCTTTTCCACTGCTTCTGATGGGTTTCACTGGAAGCTCAATAGTAGTACCCGTGTTTCCTCTAATCACCTCTCCCTAACTATGGGAACGTCTGTCCCTCAAGTGGGCCAACTTCACCACTCATCTGCCAGCTGGCCAAACAGAACCTGAGGGAAGGAAGGGGGTAGAACTACTCAGATTCTCGTGTCTCTAAACAGACTGTTTACCCCCATGTCTGTACACTAATTCTCACTATGGCAATACGAGGGCAAACATGATCATCTACCACTACCGGAAATGAGACCCCCGGGTCACTTGGCACCTTTGGAATGATTGATCCCTTGGAACCCTACCAGTGATAGCCTCGTGTATTCGCTGCGCCTGTATCCTCAGAGCCTCTATCTCTTCTCCTGACTCGGCATGCTTTCCGGCCAGTGTATTGTAGATGCGATCGTAGAAGGAGTTCATCACTGAAAGTGGTCTTTGTCCATTTTTTCCACCTCACTTCCCTTGTCCTCTCTGGAAATTGGTAAATCACCTTTGTGCAGTCTCTTGTAGATGGAGGTGGGAAGGTACGACTGGACGTTCTGTCTCTTCCTCAGATTCTTACATCGGACCAGTTTTCTCATTGTGATTTCATCGTGTAGATCAACCTCGAATGCGACGGAATCGGCACGGTCAAAGGCCTCTTTGACGCGGGGAGAAACTGAAATACAATACAAGCTTTGTCTTCTTCTCTCAATTCGACACATTCCGTCTAATTAGAGAGGCGCGATAATTGGGGTCCAGGTGGTTGGTTATCTGCATACATTGGCCCAACAAGCAGCGATTATCTACCCGCTCCTTTGTTCGGTCATAGACAGTGATTAGCATGTGTTTAGTGGTTTCGGACCCCCGGGCGCCGCTCTGAAACGTCCTCGCATGTAATGAGGCGTGAAATCGCGCACTTTTGCTCTTAAGAAAAAGAGGAAGGTGTGAATCTAGCACCTTGCCAGGAAGGAACAAAGAACCCCCAGCGGAAGAGGACATGCGTCCAGACTACCGTACCCCTAATGAAGTCCTCCATCGTGTTCCAGAATCTTCATGTCATCACTTTTCGTGATTCCCGCTCAGACTACTATCCCTCCGTCGGTCCCATCCTCATGTATTATGGACCGGCAGGCCCAAGTGAGCGTGGAAGAGGTGAAAAGGGAGGGGAAGAGGAGAGGATGAGAGGTGTGAAGTGTTTGAATGGCGGAGATGTGTACTACACAAAGGCGATAGACGGGAGAAATGTGGTAGTAGGGGATGGAACGCTTACTGTTGAAAGATACGACATGATTGCGCACATAGATAATCGATCAGGAATTGTAATGAGATCATTACCGTAGAGCAATTATCAGGAATGACTGGAACAAAGACGGGGTTATATTCAGTCACTCACTCTGATCCCACACTGCCGTGTAGGGTACATGTATCGTTCCGAAGAGATACGCTCTCGAACCAGAATAGGGATCATCTACTGACCATAGGAATGTGGAGCGGTTGGACTGCAACTTGATTATTGATGATAGGTCTGATAACGAAAGACGAATGTGCAGGTCTCTAACATACCCGATCACTGCAGTGGGCTTCTGCCTCGAAGACAACGGCAGCGATCAGACACGGCACAAAAAGCGCGCGCATTCTTGTCGGCTCGACGGTGTTTGAAGAGGATGTACACGAGTGGATGGTCTTCTTCTTCTTCTCAACGATCTTCACTCTCCGTCGTCCCTTCTCTCGGTCTCCTTTCTTCTTCTCCCCTCCTTTCTTCACCGCCTCTTCACTTTCATATTTCCATAAACAATCGTCGAAAATCTGCAAAAGGAATCTGGACAAATTTCCAGAACGTGTATACAAAGGACGATTGAACGCGATGAAACGTAAATTATGAGGCTACCGTAATCCTTGGGACAAAACCAATTTCCAGTCGGGGTCAAGAGATTGTCTGAGGAAGGATAAGTGAATGATGGGTAAGTCCTTCACACCGTATGGAGGAAGGGGCGGAGTGGCAGAGAGGGAAGTTGGGTTGGGGGAGTACCCTTGGAGGGGAGGGAGAGGTGCGAAGAGGAGGAGGGGGAGGGGAGAGTGAGAGGGAAAGAACCAACCGTTCCGGATGTGCGCTAAATAGTGAATGGGAAACATTGACTGTGGATGGGCATGCGATGAGATGTGAAACCGTGGATCCGTGGAAGATGACATTGATATACCTGAAAAATTACAGTGTGTTTGATCTATCAGACAGATCGGACAAATCACAGTCGAATAATTTTTGTTACATCCAATCTCTGATCTCCCCTCCCTCCATCTATCCCCCAGAAAGAGACATCCATTGTGCCCTGCGGCGAGCTTTCTCTCGTCGTGCCACCGTAATCTCTCGTCTGCGCTTTCCCGCCCTCTCAGGCCTGAAAAGAGCCAGCTCCTCTCTCACGTGCTAACGCGTTTCCGCCGAAAACCCAGTAATTTATAGTGACGGCTTTATTGCTATTTCGTTTTTTGGCCCATTTTCGGTGTGTTTTATCCTTTTCCTCCGCGATTTCACTGAAACGCCCATCCAGGCTTCTCCTGAGCTCTATTGAAGTGGTGAAACGGCTGAAGTTACGGCGGGCGCTTGACTCAACTTCGGCTCAACTTAAGCTTCTCTTCGCTTTTCCCTGGGAATGGCTCGTTAGTGAGATTCTGCGAGATGATCTCAGTAACTGTCGCGGCTCAGGGGAAGAAACAAAGGCTTGTTGGAGGACATTTAAAGGTCAGAAAACGCATTTTCTGTTGTATTGTTGTTCATGACCCCATAAATGTCGTGCAATAGTGTTGCCTATTGAAGTTTTGATGATTTTTATTAGTTTATGTCAAACAATTAACTAAACCGCTTTCTTAATCAAATTCCTCACCTTTCTCCTCTCTTTCCTTCCTCACTTTCAGGCCTATGGCTCTGGCCGTCTGTCAATATTTGACCTTGACAAGTCATCTGAGGCCGGAAAGCCGAAGAAAACTGAGATGTGAGCCTTCATTTCTTCATTATTTTGACAATTCTAATCCCGAGTGAGGTTCTACCGTTTCTTCCTGTTTCCTTCCTGTTTCGCTAAATATACCTAGTATTATACCAGTACCTGCGAGATCAGATCTTCACATTTGTGGTTTCTGCGACAGAAATATTGGGTTTTCAGCAACATCTGGGCTCGGGCGATCACCAAATTCTTCGATGTCCTCTGCTCAGTCGTCGTTGCTTGCTTCCCATTCATCTTCAATTTCCTCAACGCGCCCTCTCCCGAGAACGATCGGGAAGGAACCGCTGGATTGTTCAAGAGAAACAAGCGATCGACGAGTGTCGTCAGATACTCGGCCATACAGGTATTTCCGTCCTTACTTGAATTTTGCAACTCGTTGGCGTTGCCCATAGCTCATTTTGACAAAACTCTAAATTCAACACATGCGCCCATTGTGGTATGCAGATCGGATGTAGTTATGCTATATTGGCCAAAAACGATATGTTCATGTGTTTTATGAGACGAATCTGCCGATATTCCCTCACGGTAGTACAATAACGAAATGCTCACAATTTATCAATTAAAAATTAAAATTCCAGAAATTGGACGAGAAATCGCTCGGTCGAATCTTCACGTATCTCGATCCACTCGACATCGTCTGCTGCGAGATCGTTTGTAGGAAGTGGAGAAGAATCGTCGACACTGTGATCAAAGAACTACCGAAGATACAGAAAGACCAGGTAAGATTCTCGGTTCTCTTTGAGGTTCCATTTGACATTTGCGCGAACCATTTTCATGATTAATTATTTTTACTAAATAGCTAATGCATAATAGAGCGGCTCTGATTTTTCAAAAGCCGTTTTCTCTTGAGCGGCCCTTCATACATCTTAGTGACAGATGGGGCTAAAAGCGAAAGGCGAGATTCGAAATGCGTTCGGCGAAATCGGCAATAGCTTTCAAGTTGAGAGTTTAAAAGAGAAAGACGAAATGAAAATACATTCTCACGGCTTTAACCTATTGATGTCAGTAATACAGGAGGCTGTAAGCGGGAGTGAGATACGGTAGTTCTTGGTTGATTGTGAGTACATAGATACTGTATATGGCCTTTGGTTGAGAGTACTGTAGGCATTAGAGCGGCTCATGGTTGGTAGACTGCGAGTATCATACGCGAAAGTGAGATACAGTCGAAATCAACCATAAGAACTTGAATTTCTCATTTTGAAATAGAAAAATCCTAGCCAAAACCTACAGATCCGTTTTATGCAAGACGGAACAACGAAACCGAACAGCGGAAAATGCAATTTGAACCCTTGTTTCACATTTTCGAGTCACAGACCCAATCAATAAGCCGCTATTGAGCCCGATAATCCGCATCCCTCTCCCACTCCTGTTACTTCCCTGCAGGAACAGCGCCTAGTGTCAGTGTCAATAATCCGGGAAAATAAATAATTTGCAGATTCGTTTCCTCTTCGACGAGGGAGAGGTGGTCGTCTACCCAGTGGACGAGAAGCGATGCC
The DNA here is from genome assembly GCA_900490775.1 of Pristionchus maxplancki. Lineage (NCBI taxonomy): Eukaryota > Metazoa > Nematoda > Chromadorea > Rhabditida > Neodiplogasteridae > Pristionchus > Pristionchus maxplancki. Next base: position 221,817 of record LS593836.1, read on the forward strand.
CCAGCAGATATCCCATGCCGTCTCTGCAGGTACATCGCTTTATCAATATCGCATTTCTGAGCCAATCATTCTGAGAAGTCCATGATGAGGTGCCAGAGAACCGTCGATCTAAGAGAATGCCATTTCAAGGGATGGCTAGGGGTTCTAAGCAGGGTTCTATGCAGAAAGCATATTATTACACTGATACCAACAAAACATTATCGTAAAACTCACCGTAATGAAAATGCTGATATTTTTTCTTTCAACGTTCTCTGCTATCCGCGAAGACTCTAAATGCCCTGCCATTTGACGATATTTTTATAGGCGCACATGAACAATTATGCTGGATCCCCTATGTGACTTTCAGCTTATCTGCGCTGCATTTCCACATTAGCAATGGTCATTCAGTGAAATCACCACTTGTCTGGGGAACGTATTCATTGCTCTCTGATGGAAGCAAGATTAGAAAACAATGCGACACATTTGTGGGAATGTGAATGTGTAAAAAGTTATGCAGATTCATACATCGCTCGTTGCTCACTTCCTCTTACTCAATGGCTACTTACCGAGGAAAATTATTACATCAATATTTCGGAAATTTTCAAGGAAAATCTGTACTTCCAATATGTTAACATCCCCGGAATACACCGAAGTCGAACCTTTGGCTCGTTCATTTTTATGGGAGTATTTTGCTCGACTGACTAGCTTGCAGCCCCACAGACAGGAGAGCTCTGAACTATAATCTGGTTACCGGCAGTGTCACATTGCTATGATATCATGGCGAGTGGGCAACACACACCTTTTTGCAGGCGAAAGGGGCGACAATATGAGCGACTTAGACCAACAACTACTTCCGGAAATCATAGTCTGGTTCACACCAGACGTCTTTGTTCCCTGTCGGCTTTTACCTGAACTTGCACTAATAATTCTTTGAAGGTGCTGGCTCGGAAGCTCCGACATCTCTCCAGTCTGTCTCTTTTCGTGCGAGGACTCATTCCCGTGGAGTCAACACCAGTGCTCAAGGTGCAAAACAGGGGCCGACATCATCGGATGAAGACAGAGGGGAATTACTATTTGCGACGCGCTTAATTATTGATGAACTCGTGAGAAAAGAGACTGATGTGGCACGTTCAGGCACTCTGCGAGCTCTCTTTGTCCCCGCAGCAGATCTACCTCATCTGGTGCAAACTCTCCCCGACCTCGGCACCACACGTAAGATTGTTTTGTTCCTGACTCATTGACGTCGTAGGTCCCCTCCTCTAGTCTCGAACCTAGTTTTGGCCACACTCAAATTTCATGAATCGCACGGAGGCAGTAAAGTGCGATTTTCATCGAAGCGTTGTAAGAGAGGACAGGGTTTCTATTTTGGAACGGCCATCTCCTTGTACTTGTGCGTCATGTTATGCATTCATGGACCCACTTGACACGTATTCATTAACTATTCTCCATGTCTGGGCCGCGAACAATTTGGCCAAACATCTGAGCCAAAACAGACATCATGCATGGATCCCCTCGTTGACGAGTCAGGAGTACCGGGCGCTGTTGCTGTTTTGGGCCTGCTTTCCATGCCTGCCTAAGCATAGGCTCGCACGTGTACTTTAGCAGCGTCTTTCCCGTCTCTTTTCTCCCTTTTCGAGTCGCAACATTTCAGAGTTGCATCCTGTAATTGACACTTCCTTCTAATGACAACATGGGCTCTAACTTATTTCGAGGCCCTCGCGTCCCCCTGCAAAACTGAGAGCTCAGAATAGAGACAAAGATACAGACCGTAAGGACAATCAAAGAGAGAAAGAGGGAGACCTGGGACACGTCATTGGACAATTGGACGAGAGATTTAATTGCATTACCCGGGCCTCCCTCGCGGCCCGAAATGTTTCGGAATAGAAAGCGATTATAGAAGGAGATTAGCTCCAGAGTGAGACGCATAGGGCTTCCTTACTTTTGTCGTCGACTTCCGCCTAGATTTATAGCAAATGCTAAGAACTGACTTAGCCTGATCCATGAAAAAACAGATTTCAGATTTTACAAAATGCATTCAGATGGCCGAATTTCTGCATGGCAACGTCGGATCCCTGACTGATCTTGGACTCGAGGAGTGCACTCCACCCTGTATCTTCACTGATTCTCTTCTCCAACCGCTCCTTCCGTCCCTCGTCTCCCTTCGCGTTTGGAATGACGGCAAGAGCGGCAATTTCGCCATATCCGACACAACAGTGCTCGGACTTGCTGAGTAAGTGTTGTTTCTACGTCAAATGGGTAGAAAGACGGGAAGAATGGTCACGGTGGGGTGGAACCATAGATCTCCGATGGACAGTTTGGGGCTGATCTAAGTTCCGTAGGTTCCACAATTTGGGTTATTCCTAGTAGAGATTGACGGGTATTCATAAACCAAATCAGTATTCTGGGAACAGTTCCCCATGTATTAGTATCTCAGCGTAGGTTGTCGATGATTGTGGGAATGAGGGAGTGATTTTCCCCCTGCAATTCTTTGTCTCCATTGATCTGGCTATTGTTTCCCGGCTGTGCACGTTAATTGGCTGCTGACGCCTTAATCGGTTGATACGAATCAGTGTCCGAGTTGCATACGTGCTAGGCAGGATTCCGGAAATTCAATGCCGTTCTCTGCGCGCTCATTTCGCTCAAAGAACCATATTCGATTTCCGGCAAATCACGATTGCGTAGTTGTTCTATTTTTATATTTTCCGTTCCGATTTTTTATACTCTTTACATTCATCTATGAGTGCTCCTACGCTAGACATCTCGTCATGATTCGCGGGACCCGGGGGGGCCCAGTCCCGGAAAAAGAGTTGCGAAAGGACGGGAAGCGGGGTCGGGCGAGTGGGTCGGCGCACCGCCGGCGTCAGACATACTTTGAGGCGCAGCCAAGCGCGCTTCCTCCAAACACTCCACACCCACTGGTCTGCGCCCTCTCCGTTTCGCGTGCTCTCTCGCCCTGTCTGTCTGGCGCGAGAGCAGGTGTAATTGAGATACTCGGGAGATAGGGATGCTTCGTCCCTGCTAAGGAGGTGCAGCAGCTAGGGCTCGTTTGCAGAGCGAGAGATGCGACTATTCTTATAGCGACGTCACGCGCTCATTACCTTCTGCTGCTAGAATTCGCAGCTATCTGTCCTCTCTCTCCCGTGTTCGCGTCATATGCAAAACAACAAAGTAGTTCGTTTCTGGTCGCTACCAACTCATCTCCTCTCTGCCCGGTAGTAAAAGGCAGGAGGAAATGGAAATTCAGGACAACAGCCCTTCGTATCCTGTCCTTTCCCCTCTCCCATCATCTTTCCGTTCTCTGACCCATCACCCTTGCAACATTCAGACAGCCCATCATCGTAGTCCTAGAATGAATAAGAGAGGGTCTTTGCATCGCTCATATTCACCAAAATAGCGCCTAGAAAGGGGGCAAAAAGGGGGCGGGGCCAGCAGGCAGTAGCACTTTGACAGTCAGCCTCTGTTTCAGCTCGATTCGCGATGGCGGCGCGTTGGAGACGGTGGATCTCGCGTGTTCGACCATTTCTCCCTCTGGAGTCTCCGCTCTGATCGAAGCGTGGATCTCCTCCTCCTCCTCCGATCTCTCCCTATCCCTTAGCCATTGCCCCTTGGTCACACCCGATTCGCTCCTGTCCCTTCTAGCCACAAAGAGTATCTACTTCAAAAACGGCAAGTTGATCCGTCGCGGTCACTGTCTGTCGCTATTTTTGTGATTGCTGCACACCTCCTCCTCTTTTCCCTTCCTCGTTTTTGTCGTTTGTCATCTCGGATTTCACCACCATTCCTCCTACTGTTTTGCGACAGGTCCTGGACAGATCCTTGTGTGTATACTGGAGGAGGAATGGTCGTCGATCCGTCACTTGCCATTTCTATCGCTTTTCTCCTCTGGAGATTGAGCTAGACGCTCGTCGCCCCCCTCTGGCGCGTCACACCCGATGCCACAACCATCCCTGCGCCTGACAGTCCCTCTTTCCTCTTCATTCCCACACTCCGTCCTTGCCTCAAATGTCATGTATCCCACTATCTCATTGTCTTACCGTATACCCGCAGTCATATAAAGAGTCTCGCTCTCTCAGTCCCGTTTTGTGACGCATCGAATCTATTGCTCTCGCAACATTTTGTGGAGTCATCGTGCGCTTGAGTGAGCACGGGGAAGGGGGAGGAGAGTGCGTGTTCAATTTCAGAGAGTTGCGAAGAAGAGGAGAAGGAGTGGTGGGGGCGGCGCGACAACGCTCAACTTCTGCACACACTCACACTCTCGTCTCTCCCCCGGTCACTCCGATGCTCTCGTCCAGCCAAGTGCTGCTCGCTGCTGCTGTCCTGGTAGCTGCCGCCGCCGCCGCGCACCTCCCCCTCTACGATAGGCAACTCTTCATGGTCAGTGGACTACGGTGGATCAGTCTTGTCACAACACCTCTGTTGATCAGCGCTGAATTCCAATTTCAGCGCTCAAAAACGGCCTCGCCGGACCAAAACCCGATGCGGACATGCACCGATAAGAGTCCGAAGGTGGAGGAGCTGGCGAGGTTGGCCGCCGCAGTCTGTCTGAACTGCCACGAACTGAACTCACATCGGAATCCCAACTACAACTTTGAGTGCAGGTACGGTGCTCCGCCTATCAATCAAGTCACGATAAGTGGTCTCCACCCTCGCTTGTTATGACCCGAAATAGATGGTTATCCGCGAAAATAACCTGACCATTTTCAGCGCTGACTGCTACCAGAACGACACGTTCCGGAACTGTTTGAACGCGTTTATGGGCGAGGGAAAGTCGCGGACCTCTAAGCGATCGCGGACAACAGAAGACGAAGCAACGATCAGCTCACGCCATGTCCGGTTATTGGAGACGCTGTTTGTGCCCGGGTATTTCTAGTCGGCGCCCATCGCGTGTAGACTCGTTTCTTATTTATTCGAGGTTGTTTTGTAGGATGAAATCAGTTCGCGATCAAACTAGTTAATTTCCCACTCGCCACCTCCACACTGAACACTTTTTCTGCTTCTCTTGCCGTCTAGGGTTTCGGCATCATTTTGGGTATCCTAATTCACGGTTCCACAAGATCATTCCGCCTTCTCACCCCCACATTCCAAATCGCCGCATGTAAATGCCAATCCGTTCATTTTCTCGCTCGCTAAGTAGGAGATCTCGCCCAAACACGTTATGATGACATTTCGCCCTTTTGCGCCCCGATGTTCCATATTCGTTTCGAATTCGTGGTGTTTCTCGTCGGGAGCCAATTCTCGACCTATTGTATCCACTTTCCGCACTTCCACTGTTTTTCGCTCGCTGCCTGTATGAAAGATGATGAGAATAAACGTTCCCCTCTTGAGAAGGACTGTTTGGTCGACTGACTGCAAGGAAGTGGTGAATAGACACGGGGGATGAAAGATGACGAACGACCCACGCGACTAGGCTCGTCTCGTCTGGGAATCACATGGGGGCCAGAACCCGAAAATAGCCCTCCTCCTCATCCTTCGACCGTTCGTCTCCGACTCCGCACACACAAATGCCACGTCAAAACGGCTATTTCAAGGCCTTCGAAGTATCCGATTAGGCTCATTTGCTGGCGCTGTCGATGTGTGTGTAATTTGCTCGAATGTTGCAATGCGAAACCGAGTTTATCGGGGGAAAATACCAACAGCCTAAGCAAATCAAGTTTTTTGAGAACCGCCCCCGTACAAGTTATGTTCCAAAAACCCAAATCCGTAATTACAATTTCTTAAAATTCGAACACTAACAAATGGCACAGATGGTAGCGTTGGAATGTCAGATGCAAAGGGCAGCTTGAAAAAATAAAAATATGTCAACGAAAAACAATAATCTGCGGATGACTAGCGCGCGTCATTCGCACAGAAAGTGCGGAGAGGGGGCGCAGGAAAGGTTGGCGATTACGCTATCCACCCCTACAACCAATTTCCTGCCCCGCAACTTCCAACCTCTGCTGATGCTTGCTTCAGAAATATTCACGGGTGATGAAATGGCAGTCTAGTGCGCCCCCGTATTGTCTCCTGACCCGACAATGATGCGATATTGGGCCCACACTGCTCACATATTCAGTGGTTATTTCGAGTGGCGTAGTAGGGTTCATCCTTCATCGTTGAGGACTTCTGAATCATTCAGCTGTAGCCCTCGCTCAAATGCCAATGCAAGACTCGGAGAGTGGTGAAAGTTCGAGCAATCAGGCAACATACAGGGGTCCAATCCTCCTGCATTTATCATCAGATACGTTTTCATACGACCTCAAAATAGGATAGTGCAAGAAGCTGAATGCTTTTTCTCACGCCCTCTCCAGACTGGAACCAGCAAACCGTCATCATGCATAATATTCAATGAATCATTCCTGCTGCCTCAAATAGTAAACATAGCTCGGAGATGATGTGAGCGAGAAAAAGGGGATCATTCGGAAGGCCCTTTCCTTCCGGGGCAGAGGGGCGAGGGTGTTTCGAAGGAGTGTCCCTTCCCTCCCTCACTCACTGCAACATTTCTCGTCCTTTTGTTCAATCGAGGATGCATGGATCCTCTCCTCTAGACGTGCGTCATCTCTTCTCATCTTTCTCAGCAAGAGTTGCGAACCCTCCAGACTAGAAATAGTCCCCCGAAGTCGATTGGGTGAGTACACGGAATGCGCAGAAAAATGACTGACCTTCACGAAAGGATGCAACCATATCTCATCAGGAATGGATGATGGAATGAAGCACTCGGTGACGCCACTCCAGACAATCCGACGATAACATAAACATTCCCCGACCTGAAAAGGCACTGCCCGCTTCCTCATTGGGTCGGTGACGTAGTGCCCTATGGTTCCGGGTTGGGTCCGAGGTCAAGATTCTTCGGCTCTCCTTCACATCTCCTGACTTTGACAAAACCCTCAGTGAACCTCAGGGGCGTTGATTCTTTGTTCAGTTCCTATTGATGTATCTAACACCTGCACACCTCGGTGATGTTTCAGGACAAAGTTGAGACTTTGTTGGGAAGAAGAGGAAGGGTATCTCGGGGCAACAGGAGGAGGTGGGGGCTTGTGACTGCACTACGCGTTCAAGTGATCATTTCAGTGTGATGGGTTGGTTGGTGGCGGTGCTGGTGCTGTTCTTCCTGGCCGGAGTGGGGGAAGGACAGGGCACGGGTGCGGAGACGGAGTCCGACCCGATCTGCTCCTGCAACTCGACCACTCCGGCTACGTGTACTGCGGTGAGCATTACCCTGAGGCCTATTATTATATCACTAAGTAGAACAGAGATTCAGAAAATCTTCTGTGATTCGTGCGGCATGATTTAGATTTGCGCTGTAATCTGACTTAGTAATCTTCGAGCCCTTATTCACGGTATGAGTCCTGAATCACTCACTTGATTAGGAAAATAGGAACTACTCATCGGGCGAAGATGGCGAGTGAGAATTATATTGGTTGTTATTAGATTAGCCGATATTCTCAGGCCGACACCAAAACTGATTCGCAATGCGGTCAATTCTGCAATCAAACTGGACAGATCGCAAATTATTACGTGAAAACCGCTGGCGATGCGACTGGAGCCATCAAATGCGAGGTATGTGATATCACCCGTGTATTCTGGCTTTCGAAAAGGCCTCTCCCCGCCTTATTGTTAGTGGTGCTATTTCTGGAGAAATCCTGGCATCATGAATCCGGTTACAGGCACCTCCTACGACAACGACAGCTAAGACAACGACGACTGTGAAAGGAGGAGTAGTCGATGATGGGAACGAGACTGTGAAGAACAATAGTAGGGCAGCGTTTTATCGATTAGTTAATGGCTTCATTCAGCAATAATCACTCCTCCTCGATGCGAGACTGGCGTGCTCAGTGGAACAAAGCTACTCATTGCGAAGGTTAGATTATTTGTGATCTTCATCGTAAACTTGTGGCTGAGAAATGTTCCTAAATAATATTAAAAGATGTTATTGGTCAACTTCATTCAGATATTTTCCTACCTTTCTTTCGCGTGGATTCTGATCTGCGTGCTTGCAACGATCATCACCAACTTCAAGCATAAGTAAGTTGGCGCGGCGGTGACAAGAACTGAGAATCGGACCTTGCAAAACCGAATGGTCAGGAGAGTGATGTTTGAAGTCGAGCGAAATCATGGGCAGGACGGATAAATTGTCGGTCAGTGTCGGACCTTATCAAACCCAATTATCGCCCTCTTGAAAAAGCGTTCAAGAGTGTCATTTTTAAACTCCAGCACAGTTACGGTGGTTTACAATCAGCACAAGCTCTGCACAAAATCAAATAATCAAACGCCGCTAGAGATATGAAAAAAATGTAGAATCAGTATTCCGCAAGTCGATTGTTCAGGAACAAGGGCCATCATCGCTGGTTGCACATGTTTCAAGAGATATTCATTCTTCTTCTCTGGCTTTTTATGGGCATCTTCAACCTTACTTTCAAGACCAGTGCTGTGAGTGCCACTCCGACAATGAAAACGCTGATCGTGAATCCTAGACGGTCTGCAAAGCCACCGCAATCGTAATTCACATCTGCATTGTAATCTTGTGTGCTTCGCTCGTTTTGGAGGCAATATTCGCACATACGTTCGCTCAAAATAGCTTTTATTTCGTAAAAATGATCAACTCAGGATGGTCCACAACAAATCATTCATCAATGGCAAGATTCCGGCATTTCTCAACTACATAATTCCCATCATCATTGGTCTAATTCCCGGACTCGTCACTTATTTCGTCAGGAAGAACGACTACTTGACTGGACTTCAGTGAGTTTTACATAATTGAATTACGTTTCATCCTCGAATTTCAATTAGAATCAGTGGTGTTTTAGTGAGAGCGAAAGCTCCAGCAAGCGAGACTGAATAGATGATGAGTTAGGGGAGAGTTGGTTACGGAATGTCCTCCTCTGTCTCACTGGAAGGATCACACCACTCTAGTCTTTACCACTTCCTGAATAGTAGACAGCATGACCACTGAGAATCTTGTCATATATATCGAAAATGAGTGCATCTGATCAATTGAAGCGTGAGGATAGTCAGACAGATGAATATACGAGCTCGATCAATCAAATCAATCAATCAATCAACTAGATCAGTTCAGCTGTTTTGCCGAAGTTCCGTTCGACCAATTCTGGGGATTTGTCGTCCCGGTGTTCATTCTACTCTACATCGCCGGTCTCTGTTCGTCCCTGGGCAATCTCGCTTGTGATCTCACTGATGAGGATGTGCAAGATGAGGATCAGATCTTCTGGGCGAAGTGAGATCAGTGAGATTGTAGGATATTGGGGCTTGGCAGAATTCAGAGTGATGCGCTGCAAATAAAAATGTCGATTATTCGATTGACCCACACGGCCATTTCGAATCTGGGGAGAGAAAATAGGCCCTGAGAATAGAAGAAACTTTTGCTTTAGGAAGTCATGCAAGGTCCTATTCTTCTTCTCATTCAACCTTCTCACTTGCTATCTGCTCTGTCTCTTCGGCAGTAGTCAGCAACGGTATTCATTCTTCCCTCCTTTCATAAATTATTCTCGTCTATTCCAGATTCATCATCTTCATCTTCTTCTTTCTCAACACTTTGCTGTTCGGGCCGATCATCTTCGTCACTCATACTTATTGTCACAGGAATGTGCGTAACCAGGCGTGAAACGCAATTGTTTTTCGAAAACACTCATCGAAGTTCTGCTCGCTTTTGCTCACTTGGTCGCTCAGTGAGCAGAATAGCACAGTGAATTCCAGAGTCAGCGAAAGCTGTACGGCAAGGGATTGATCGGTGGCTTCTACAAACCTTGCAAACCAAAATACGTATCTCCCACACTGCCACCGCCGGCATTCGTGTCCGCACCAGCGAAGAAGAAGGAGAAGGTGTGAAGATTCTATGGATGTTTTGATAGTTGATTGATTCAGCACACGCAAACCGACAAAGAGCCCGATACCAAACCAGAAGAGAAGAAACCAGACCCGGAGAAGGCTCTGACGCCCCCGCCGCCCAAGGTACACTCATGGGCATCAATACATAATTGAGACTGTGTTAGGGTGATGCACCACCTCCTTCGTCGACTCCCGCCCCTCCTTCAGAGGCTGCCCGTACTCAGCCTCCCGTTCAGTCGCCGAGAAGACCCTCATCTGTTAGTTGCTCAATCGAAAAATGGACTAAACGCAGGTTAATTACAGGCCGGAACCCCTCCAAACTGGCCTAACTCGCGAGAGTTCTACGGATGGGTCGGAGGCAAGAACAAGTACGGCAAGTCACAGGATGCGCTGTTCATGCCGAAACCTATCTAATCGTCTATTTCTTCGATTCGGGAGGGACTAAACTCGTGTAGTCGCAAATTAGAAAGTGTGTTCTTTCCCATGTATGTTATCCTGACAGATAAATAGGTGACCTGTTACAACATTGAATCACGTGACATATTCGTTGGTGTGTGAAACATAACTCGATTGCCACTTTACGAGAAGAGCATAAAAAGAAGCGCATAGGCGGAGTGATTATGGTATATAACTTGATGAGTACTAATGCTGGCGGGGAAAGAGTCGATTCCTAGTCCGATTGAAATGCTTGAATCATTCAGAGATGGTCCATTGCAACGCATACGAAAAGCCGAACTAAATCTGTGCTCTCCCAACAATCCGAACTCGTTCTGTAGGTGGTTGAGCACATCGAGAACTGTTGAAAATTAGCTCGCCGATCTGAACGAAACAAAGAACTTTATAAAAAGTGGACAACTCAACTTCGTTCATCTTTCAAAGTCGCCCGTGAGCCCTTCTGATTCGCTGCTCGTGACAGTTCGGAATGCCTCTTGAGATGGCCTCCAATCCATCATACTCTCGCCTGCTCCAATCGATGGTCACATTGGCGAAATTGCGCATGTCGTGACTGAAAATATTCGATCTGAGCAGTGACAGCTACAACATTTTCCACTATAGCAATTATGAATGGAAAACTGGAGGGAAATGGTGGAATGGAAGAACACTAGGATGGATGGGTTGGAAGGATCGATCATTCGGTGCCCGATTCAGATGCACGAAATGGATAAATGCCCGTCACATATTGGATTTTAGCGTATTTTGAAGCGTAATCCCTGCTGCTCACCTTTCTTCATATTCGCTCATTCATAGGAACTGAGAAGTCCGCTGTTTCGCTCTCCTCGATGATACGGATGCTTAGCATTCAGTGATGGAAAGGAAAGATTTACCACTCCCATTTGAATGCAAATATACGACTATCGTACGTCCTATTCCCGAATAAACGGCCTTTTCTGCCACTTTCGGCAATTTAATATTCTATTTTTTTTTGATTTTTTGTCCACTCCGATATCCGGATGAATACAAAAATTGGCCGGTGAAATATTCCTAGAAATGAGTAAATAATGGGTGCCATAAACCTGCCTAACACCCGGCTAACAAGTGAAAATGAGCACACAATGAGCAAACAAGTAACAGTACGTGCTAATCGCCTCATGGATGTGCAGACGCCGCGGTCCTCCGCAGTCCGCGGATTCCGCGGATTCATTTAGCTCGATACTGAGTAATATACATGCTTCGAAATTGTGATTTTCGTGTTTTTCAGATGATTTTTTACGACCGATATGGCTAGTTTCTTAAACTTTAAAAGGCGGTCTGCCAGTGTGAGATATTATATGCTAATACATCTGACCCGCTGAACTCAAGTTGACCTCGTTAAACTCGCACATATTTTCGTGAATTTGACACTCCTGAGCTGTGTAGTACACAGTGTGTACGCTCACTCCCATCAGTTCACAAGTTTCATCGTTCCTCATTTCTCGCACGGTCACATCTTCACAGGCTGTCCTTGCTTTAACTAATGAGTTACACATGCAATCATTTTACGCATATTCCCATTTTAGTTGCAGCGTTTGAGAAAGTGATCATATGAGAACTGGATTCATTAGGAAAATTTTTAAACAGTAAAAATTCTGGAATAGTACAAGAAAAATGCAAGAAAGTGATCGAATGGAAAAAAGGAAAACAATGTGAAAGAGACCGGGATTGAAGTTATAGCAGTAATAATAGTAAACCATGAATCAGTTCAGTCGGATATGTTGAATCGATCTTTGAACTCGGCCGGTAATCCAATTCCGCGTTTCATTGCTTCCTTCATAGTGATTGGCTCGAATTGAATGATCTGAAATGTCACAAATTATTTTGTGTATTTGTCTCGCTGGTGAAACATATCCAATCCTTGATTCAACTAAATAACAAATATCACACATTCTCCACGCAATATCTGCTGTAAACTTAATTCGGTCTGAAACGTCAGCTAAGATCTTCCGATTCGTCAAGGGGAGGAGGCGGAAATCACGGAACCGGGACGACGCTCAGTACTCACCCCGCTCTTAGGCATGTACACGAATCGGCAAGCCTTCGCTCGAGTGAGAATCTGCTTCGTCATCGATAGAACATCGTGCAGGAAAGAGAAACACTGCTCGTCGGCTCGACTATCTGAAATATAACATATATTATTTTGTTTTATTTCATCTCCTTGATTAGGCAAAAGCTTCACCTCTAAAATTAAATGAAGTGAACTCATTCATCAACTGAGAGACTGGCCTCTCGAACACCTGCGATTGAAGTGTTCATCGAAGCAAAACAAATGGATACCTACCCGTGTGGTAATCCAATCCTCGTTTCTCATACCCGTAACGACTGTATTCATGTTGCCAAAGTTGCAGTGGAGAAATGTGTGGATTTTGCTGAAATACTAATTCCAGAATTTAAACCTGATCGTTCTCACTTGAAGAATCCATCAGAAAACGTGGAATTGAGTTCGATCGGCTCATCTGCAAATAATTTTGTTTAGATACATGCGTGTGACGTGCTCTCCAAATTTATGGAATGTGAATTAGGGCCGATGGCCGATGGAATGGAGTAAAAAAAGAAAAAAAAAGATATGGAGTATATATGAATTTATGGGATATTTAATTGCAGAAGGCGCAAGAGGGCAAATACGTTTCACACCTCGAATATGTTCTCGAGGATTGTGTGCAAGTGTCATTATTAATAATTAAAAATGCAAATTAAATATACCTCCTCTAAGCGCATCGCACTCCGCAAAGCAGCACAATCGAATGGGCTCGGTTCCTTCGGCAGTAAGATCACCAGTCATAACCGTCTAAAAATCACCATTTACTAGTCATCTCACTGTCCAAAACACCTCAAATACCCTGATCTTCAGCCTCTTCTCAGGTGTTGCCTTTCCCTGAAAATGCAGCTATTAGATCAGAGGACGATGAGCATAAATATCGGAGACATTCAGACACAACCTTGGCTCACCTGAGGATCCTCCGAAGTCATGTACTGCTGAAACTTATAGCCGCTGTACGTTTGTTGTCTAATCTCGGCACGTCTCATCTCCTTGAGGCGGGCGACAATTTGTTCTTCCTTTGTAGTTTCCCGCTCCTCAACTTCCTCCTCGACCTCTTCTTCTTCCACATCCACATCATCGTACTCTTCGGAACCAGAATCATCCAGGAATGGACTGCAAATTCATTGATTCATTACCATTTTCAATTATTTTCTTTCTGCTATCCATATTCTTGCTTTTTCAAAACACGACCAACCTTGCTGAATCGTCTCGAATAATGATAACGTCTCCAGCTTTTATTGCTACTCGAGCCCAGGGTTTCTGAAATATTCCTTAAAATCCAAATAAATTCCAGCCATAAGACTTACGATTGAAGGATTAACGTAAGTTGATTGAACGACGACCTCTTCCAAATTGTTACAACGAATTTCCTTACGTTCCTAATATTATATTTTTTTTTAAAAATTAAGACAAACAAAAACACTTTCGCTCACATGTTCAGGCTGAAATTGCCGATGAGTGATAATTGTTTTCGCAATGTCTCGAATAGTACAACGATATGTAACGAACTCTGCCCCGCAGAATGCCTGATTGAAACCTATTTACAGTAACATTTCAAAAGTAAATGACTTACCTCCTTCAACGATTTTTGCGGTTGCAAACAAGCCCAATCAGTGAACGTACAGCTAAAATCTTCTTCATCCTCTTCATTGGCCGCATCGCTTCCTTCGCTGTTTTCCTCGTCACTCTGTTATAAAAATAGGATGAGGTGAGAACGGGACAGCGCTCGCGGACAGTGTCACTGAGTTAAAGGCTATGGCGAATATATATCACTTCCAAATGACCAAATCGAGTACCTCTTCGAAATATTCTCGACAGCCCAACGTCAGATCGAAATTAACGTCGTCTCTGATGTTCTCCTCGACGAGATAGAGAGCATTCCTTCGATCTAGATGAACTGTCCCATGCGTAATCTGTTTTTGACATTATTATTTTTATGGGTGTTCACACGAGTTGGGCATGTTATTTCTACTCATATCAACTAGTGATGCCTGTAGTTGAGATGCCTACTGCGCTCAAAGGACACAAGGGTAATGCAGTGATAGTCACTAGACGTTCAATTCGGAATACTGTTAAAAAATGTGTGACTGAGACTGTCAGCATTGAATGATAAAATACTTACTGATAACTCAGAGATAGTCTTCTTATTCTCCCATGTTCCTCTCCGATCACGATAAAGGAACTTCTTGACCTTGAGTTGTTCCTGAATGTGAATGGAGGCTATGGCGTCAGCAAACAGTCAGAACTTATATTAAAATAATTTAATTCGAAAGCTTACCTTGCTCATCGCTGCGTGAAACTCAGCTGACTAGAGGAATACTACCCTTTCACCTGTCAATCAACAAATATAATAGGAACGGCGCGTAATTGAGTTACAACAAGCAGGAATTCTAGTAGGAAATCGACAGTGCATTGCATTTCGGGTGAAAACCCTGACATTTTTGGTCAAAAACCAACAAAAATGATGACAAACACGCGACTGGCAGCGAGCTCAATGCAAGGGAGAGGGTCAATTGTGTGAGTGGAGTGCGAAAGCAGCAAAAGAAAGAGGCGAATGCGCAACGGGAGAGAGACTGTGTAAAACGGGAGGAAGGAGGCTGAGTAAGATGCGAGGGATAGGAAAGAGTAAGAGAGACGGGAGGAAAACAACCGTGCAGTGGAAGATTGGAGTAGAAATCATGAGGTTCGCTCTTTGCAAGCCAGAACAAGTGATAGCACGAAAAAGACCAGATGAATCTACTGTCATTACTGGAAAATCGTCTACTCGAATTGATCTTATGGGATTCACCCGCAAAATGTGCTTGATTGTTGCATAGTATAATGGACTATGCGAGTCCTGTCCATAAGGATCTACGGAGTCTCCAAAAGAAACAGTGATAAAACAATTCCGACATAAACAAAAGAAATCCTCAGACTGACGTGCGGTTTGAATCAGGAAATTCATATTTGCGGTTCAGTTCATCGTCACTGGAAGGGAGAAAGCGTCAAAAGACCAACGATCACAGCCAGGAGTCGAACCAACAACCTTTCGAGCGAGGGCCCGGCACACTACCAATAGGCTATGCACTCAATAAGTGTCTCTCACTCAGTTATCTACATTCCTCTATTACCTCTCTATTGAACTAAGAGAACCAAGAGAGTCGGACGTGTCTCTTTGGGAACAAGAAGACCGTTTAGCTCGGATTATGCTTTATAAAGTTTTTTGTGATTGGACTCGTAACTTTTGATTCCATTCTCTCAGCTGATCTCTAAACCGCAGGATAGACGCTATAATTATAGTTATGCAACGATTTTGAACTGATATGAAACATAACTGACAACGATGGTTACCGACTAGTACAGACTAAGTTAACTCGGGTTTTCCGCCTATTAGGCCGTTTTGAATACGCGACGACAACAGACAAATCCTTGTTATTTTGCTCCTCTTCTTGTCTACTGATC
Source organism: Pristionchus maxplancki (assembly GCA_900490775.1). Classification (NCBI taxonomy): domain Eukaryota; kingdom Metazoa; phylum Nematoda; class Chromadorea; order Rhabditida; family Neodiplogasteridae; genus Pristionchus; species Pristionchus maxplancki. The sequence continues at coordinate 237,571 of LS593836.1, forward strand.
GTCCCAGCCATATTGTCTCAAGAAAATATATCCCAAAGCGCATGAGCACTTGAATCAATACGAAACAAAGCCAAATACTGCATAGACTCATCTTACCCTGAAACGCAGTTTCTCGCTTACAATCCACTACTCTCTTTGCTTTTATCACTTTGTACAACACAGATAAATATATGACAGTCCGCGCTGAGAGGGCGACAAGAATTGAACAGAGAACTGGCATGGAGACAACAAAAATACGGGCAAAAATCGAATCATTTGCTGTTCTTCTCGTCCGGAATATACTCAACGACGTAGAAGAAGTAGTAGAAAACTGAAATTATCCATTATTTATTATTTATTACAATATTAATTAATTAATTCACCAACAAATTTACTAAAACTCACTGAGAAAAGCAGTGAATAATGTAGGGAAGGTAATCCGACTGATCAGGTCGACCTTCCTTGAGAGTTCCTTGGTCTTTCCTATGATCGAGAACCAGGCAGGGAGACGGGGCGACCAGGTCTTCTTTCTATAGGAGGAGAGATCGAGTCGCAGTGCGGGTCGATCGCCTGGGCACGCGCAGTCATCCATTCGATTCATCTTCTTACTCTTCTCTTGCTGCAATTATGTTTCATGAGATACGTAATTTAAACTGTGTCATGTTTAATTTTCTGCGCTAACTAATCTATCTAATTAAATCTCTGCTGATTCAAATGAGCAACTGTCTAAAGACTGGTCAATGATCCTTTGATGGGAAGGTGTAGGAGGAGGCTTACATTTCTCAGGAACTCCTTCCGTCCATAGTAATTCACAACAGCATATTCGAGCAGAGCCCCGAAAATGAATGCGAGACAGACGCCGATCCACACATCAACGGCCTTGATGTACGAGACGGGCGGCAGTTTGGAGTTGATACCTGAATTGATACAACTAAATTGAACGTGGAGAACAGGAAGGATGATTGCATACAACCGCTCACCACTGGCTTGTGTGGTCATAGTGAGCAGAGTGGTGACTCCCAGAGAGACACGAGCGGGCACGGCATCCTGAAGCATATGCATGTTTATTTGTTGATTTGTGGTGTGTCATTTGTTGCTCAGAGCTAAAACAAAAAAAAATAAAAAATAAACTGCACCTTGTCAAGCCAGAAGGAGACCCACGAGACGACGACAAGCATAATACACGGAATGTACAATTGAATTAGATAGTAACTGCAATGCGCATCCATTATCCCTCATGGTATTTCTTCTAAGAATTGAGAAGTCAGGAAGCATCTTTCTCTCTCAGTGCCCTAATTGAATCTAGCGACAAAGAACTCGAGTACGGCAAGTCGCTATTCTTCGTTGCACGAACAACGAAAATGCCATTAGAGAGACTCAGCAGACTCAAAAGATCACCACTTCCTTCAGCTTTTTTCAGTCATTTAGCGTGTCGAATAAATAATAAAAACAAATAAAAATAGCTCACCTATATTCTCGCTTGAGACTGATCTTCACCCGCGCGCAACTGTATTCGCCTACAAGGAAAGTGACGGGTCTCTTGGGGGATGAAAGATTGGGCAAGGGCAGTGATAGATAGAAAGATTGTGATGCGAGGATGGAAATCGAGAAAGGAAGGAACAAGGACAGGACAGAGGACAGTGGACAGACAAGAGGAATGGTTGGACCACCCGTGGGGACCACCCGGAAACGGAAAAGGGGGAAGGGAATGAGTTGATTATGGACATGCGACGATTCATATGCCGTGCAAGAGCGGGGGGATTAGGGGGCAAGGGGTCAAAGAGTTGTTGCACGAGGGTGAATACTGATGATGCGGATGTGAGCAATTGACGGTCGGGACGACGAGGAGATCAGACCAGATACACAGCCCAGTATAACACTGAAAAGCAGAGGGGACGATGAGAGACATGCACAGGGGACAAGCAAGTTACCGTTGAAGCACGCGTAGCCGATCGGGAATACCTGCAATGCGTATTGTGATTTGCAATAAACTCTACTCCAGAGCACTTTGTAATACAAAAGTCCCAAAAAGTTAGGCACATGACAGCCCCATCTACACTTTTTACTTGTTTTTTCTCTTTGAATTTCACATTCCTCTTTCCATGAATCTCGACAAATGCTATGGAATGCCAACTCACCAGCCTCGACACGACGTCAATCCTCTTGGACCGCTCCTTGTATCTCCTCACGAATATTCGGCAGCAGAAGGAGGAGCGGGGAGGGATCGAGGCGTGCAACTGCCTGTACCCACTCGCGTCCGTCGGTAGTTGCTTCATCTGCGTTAACTTAAACTGAGCTTAGCTGGTTCGATAAAGGTAAAGGTGACCCCAAAACATAATAGCTAAGTGGTAAACGTCCTGCCCGGCATGCGGTAGCCCCGGGTTCGACTCCCGGTCGCTACCTCAGTCTTTTGCCATATCGAATGAAAGATATTTGAGCCGGGGCTCAGGTGCAAGTCCCTCACCAATCGCTGATTCGTGCAGGACATGTCCTTCCTCGCTGCGTAGTTGACGAGGGCGAATTCCAGAAGCGCCCCGAAGATGAAGGCGAGGCATACGCCGATCCAGACGTCGATGGCCTGGATTGGACTTATTTTTATATATTTTCCACGTAATTTAGAGCAAGTATAGCAGTACAGGTTCACAAAGTGTGAGAACAGAACATCATATCTTTGAATGCTATAATGCTGAATCCATTACATATTGCACCTCTGCAGGTTCTAATTCTGGCTCTCAGGAGTAACACAGCAGATACATTTCCAATCCCCGCTCAGACCTTCAAAAGTTCATTCCCTCCAATCACTTTTATCTAAGAATGACGTGGGGTCTTCGCGCCAAATTCTGTTTGCACCTCTTCCTCAGCGGTCCTTCATTTTGTCTAAAATGCGTTGCGATTCACTTTCCGGGCGTCTAAAAGGGAGCAAACCGAGGCTTCTTCCTCGTTTTGCTCTTTTTTCAGTGAGAGCAGTCAGTTCCAATCGGACTTCCCCTTCCTGCCCCCGATGTTGCCTTTCTCTTCCTCAAAATCAGTGCATTCTATTGCCGACCACACATCTTAGATCCCTCCCTTTCCCAGTCCTTCTCCGGTACCCGTAATTCAATCACCCAAAACTTTGAGCGGGTTTGGCACTCTACCAATTAGGAGGGCCCAACACCAGCTATTTTTTGTCACGAAAGTTCGTGACGAAATGCGTGACGTCAGTGAAAGGCTACGGAAGTGGACCAGAAAAAACGACACCTTTGTGTAGGAGACCGGAGGCAGCTTCGAGTTGATGCCCGAACTCTGGAAAACAATGGGATAGCGCGCCGAAAATAGGCTTGTTTTTCGCTGACTCTCTCTGTTCCCCACGCTCTCTCGTCGGTGAGAAAAGACAATAGCTCACCTGCGTCGTCATCGTCAGTAGCGTAGTGACTCCTGAAAGAAGGCAGCGATTAGGCAACCACCCAGCAGGAGAAATGATACCTAGAGTGACTCGAGCAGGCACCGAGTCCTTGTCCAGCCAGAATGACACCCACGAGACGATGACCAGCATGAAGGATGGGATGTACAACTGGAATTTTCATTTTCGAAAATATATTAATATTCATTCTCACCTGCAGCAAGTAGTAACTGAACTCCCTCCTGAGTATCATTTTGGTGCGTAGACAGGAGTACTCGCCTATAACTTATAATGAAGCGGGGTGCGAGCGCCAGCAATCCCATGCTGTATTGGCACACAAACGAGAGGTTGGAACACGCAGTGAGTAGCCAAACCCGATGGAGGGATGCGGGGGGATCACACGGCAGCATTGATCTGGTTGCGAGCGGTCGCCTCGCTATTTCTCATTCCTCGCTATTTCTCTGCTCGAGAGTGGTCGGAATGAGCCGGCGACCGCTCGCATCCGAACGATGCTCGGGGAGTGAGAACGGAGGAGGAACACGCGAATCTCGAGCAGAGGACGAGGAGACAAGAGAAGAGGATGAAGATGATCGAGAGGCAGGGTGATAAGGGCAATCAAGAAGAGGGAATGAGACGAACCTGTATTAGTCTTACTTGTACAATAATCGGTTTTGACGTCTTGCAAATCGAATGAGGGAAGGGACTGTTTGAGTCCCTCTTTCTGCAAATATTATCATTAGTTTAGTCATTTACTACTTCCGGATTTACCAACTGAACCGGATTGAGCATCTTCCAAATGTATTTGATGTCATCTGTAGTGTAAGCATCTGAAAAAAAATATTATTTCGATGTCTTGGGTACAGGTCCGACAATACTTTTGTATACGTATGATATTCTCTACTATGAGTAGTATCCATATTTGTTGCGATTTCTTCTCTCCTCTCTAATGACATCACTCAGCATCCTCTCCCTTGCCTCTAAGATTTCCTTCTCTGCCCTAAGATGATTTCCTCAAAAAGGAGAGCGCGCGTAACAACTTGAGAAGCGCACGAGAGAAAAAGGATTTCGGACGAAGACGACTAGTGGCTTGATTATTTGAAACATAATTGTCTTTCCTCTTTCTGGACATCCATTCAGTAACCACGTTTAATTACTAGCAGCACTCTTCTAGTTATAGAGGTCAAACAATCATCTCTTTTATTGCATGAGAACTTGTCCTTACGCGCCCTCTTCATGAACACGAATTCATCTACTCTATCATAAAGTCTCTCTCCTTCTCCCCTCTTCCCCATGAAAGTTGATCCTCCCCTCGGTCATTGAGACTACTTCTCGTGGGGAATGATGATGTGTACTCGCAAGAAACAGAGCGAAGTCAAAGCCTGTCCAAACATGGCGAAGGCACGTACTTGGTCTATGGTGAAACTAGAGAACTTACATGAAGCCAAGTCTATCAGGCAAGTCTGCCGATCGAGAGGATAGTACTCGAGAGACATCAAACACGACAGCACCAGACTCAATCTGCAACGATTGTTGTGCTGACAGTAGACTTATTCTTCTCAGTAAGGATCTCTCGCGATTCGACAAGTTTCGGGGTCAACTCGATTATTATCAACAAAGACGAATGTACTTGCAATATACTGTACTCTCTCCTACAGTATTCCTACCGTACCGTTCCCCATCGTACAACAGTAACCAATGGTTGTGCTTCGTGAAGCGTATAGCTACTCTTTCTCTGTCTGAGTTCCCTCAAAGGCGCGCCTTTCCCCTTCTGACAAAGGTGTTTGTTCGCTTCTTCCCTGACTTCTTCCAGGAATTCTCACTAACAGACTAGGAAAGGCTGCAGTCTGGGTTCAGAAGTATACTCATACAGTCATAGAGTCCCCACATCTTTCTGTGACATGGATACCTTAGTATTCAAACTCATAATACCGAAAGAATGGCATGCACACTCACTGAAGGAATCAAACTAGAGCAACTCTGAAATTCTCACCTCACAGAGTACAGAATACTGCCGTCGGGATGGATTCTGATGAGGACGTTGGGCTTGTCGATCAGATGCCGACGAGCTTCCCTGAGAAATTACAAGCATCGTCCTTTTATTTCAGACACTGTTTCGGGCGTCAAGCCGAATTGTTTGAGTTCTCCGCTCAAGGTGGATTAGTAGCTGGATAAGTAACGTGTGCTAGGAGAAATCGTTGCGATTCAACGGATTCAGTGACAAACATATGCCTTATCTTATCGGTATCCTTTATCTTCTGACTAGTGGCAAGATATGATATCTCTGATCAAAGTCTGATAAGATCATCCAATGATGCTCTCTAACAATGCACAAGTAAGTATGCATCGAAACCCATGATAAGTCGACAAGATCAAACCGATGATAGTCATGTGCACTTTCTATTCAAAGTGCACGTCTCGAAGTCTCCCATTTCACTCTGACTCATCTGTTATGCTCGCCCCATGTTCAGATTACATCTCCATAATGAAGGGAAAATGGCGTCGAATTGCCACCTAATTCGAGGAATGATCTCTCACTTTCGCATGCTCTTTCGCGTATCCGATCGTTCAGATATCATTGCAAAAAGAGAGGCAGACGATTGCCACCTAATTTGGCTATTCAGAGGAAAAAGTCCCTCCTTCAGTCTAGTTGTGACACGCGAAATTGGACTACGACCTCTCCCTTTTCACAAGTATACAAGGAAGTTTTGCGCGAGAGTTTAGATGCGAAAGAGAGCTTCCTTGTGCTTTGTTAGCGCGCATCCGGAGATGCGACGTCAAGGAACTATCATTTTCCGGATGAAGTAAAGATAGAAATTAGGAATATGTAAGACGCACAGATGAAGTTAGGTCCAGTCCAGACATTATTCCACTCACTTCTCATTCTGGAAGAAGGTGTCGGGCATCCAGATCTGCTGAGAGAGATCAGAGTGCTCGGAAGTGGCAAGAACGAGGAATGGAGGCACCTACAAATAAATTCATACTTCAAGGATCCCAATAACCTCGATCACCTCAGTGTTATCGTCCGCAAATCGATCGAAGGCCAACCGGGCATCCTTCCATTCTTCTCGGAAGGTGAACTGGGCAGAATACTCCATGTTGACATCGTCAATCTTCGATATCGATCGAAGATACACGTTCACTGTCACCACAACTGGTCCTCCGGTGTCTAAATGTTGTTTTTGACTTTGTTGTTTTTTAGATTGTTTTTTCTGATTATATCCCTGCTTCTCTCATTGGTTCAGCTAGCTGTTGCCAATTTGCATGCATAATTCGGCTGCCTACAGAGAGCTCCGCGCCCCCATTTAGAATCACTGAATCATATGATGAAGGTGGTGTATGCATTAGTAGTAGGAGGAGGAGAAGAAGAGGAAGTCCTAGGGGTAGGAGGGAGGAGAGACAGGTGGATTGGGAAGAGGAGGGCTTCGTGATTGCGAGAGAGAGAGAGAGAGAGAGAGTGCTTACTACACAGCAGCATTGTTCCGGATGAATTGCGACAGCTAAGAAGGCGGACAAAGACGAATTGAGCAAGAAAAGGAGGAAGAAAAACTGTAGCAGCGAGCGAGTATTCGGTATGGATGACTGTTGTGCATGAATACAATGGGACTGAATGCCTGGGGAGGGAGATCACTCTAAGATGCTTCTAGACTGCCTGGGGGAAAAGCAGGCTCCAAAAACCGTCAGAATCCAAAAAAAATACAAAAAATATGGAAAAAAACAATAAAAACGAACCAGGCCAGCTGCTGTTCTCTCCCCTCGGTCGTACGCGCCAATCGTAGTTCGTGAGGACCTAAACATTAACTTTATGTATGAAAATTTTGGTTACAAGGAGGATTTAAAGTTCGCTTTCTGACCTTTTGAATGATTTCCTGCTCCTTCAACTTGTTCTTCTTCGCTGGTTGCTGAGTCGAGACCAGAGGAAGGAGTAACAAGAGCAACGGTCGGATCATTGCTCGCTCAGGCTGGGGAAGCGAGTGGTCGAGCTGAGAGGAGGTGCGAGTCGAAGGAAGAAGGACGTCCGCGTCTAGGGAAGGAGACGGGCGGGCGAGGAGGGGCGGAGTCTGGAGGAGGGAGAAGGCATCACCGGGTCGGAGAGCACTGTGAGCTAAGGAGAGGGAGAGGGTCGAGGAGTCTGTCTGGAATGGAACGGTTAGACCAAGGGGCAACTACTAAGAATAACAATAATATCGGATCAGGAGACAAAGAAAGATCGAAGAACAATGAGTCTCGTACGGAAAATGAAAGGACGAAGGGTACAAGAATTTACGCGGTTCTATGAAAAAAGAATATCGTAAAGAACAAGGAAAACGTGGAATAGAATCTCGTCTAGTACGGATTCAGGGACAAAGAAGAATGGGTGAATGGGTACAAGACTGTTCGGAGATTGACTACTGTCAACAAGTGGACGAGGAATGACGAAGAGAGAGGAAGAGAAGAGAGTGAGGGATGTATCATAGAAACGATGATGAATGAGATGGGTCTGCTTCCTTCCGTTCGGCCAAATCCATGGATATTGAAGTGATTCTGGCGCAATTTCAGGGAATTTTCAAACGTTTTCGGCTCTAGGGAGTAAAAGAAATAGCGAGACTCAGACAATCTTTATAAAATGGAATCTGTCAGTGCCACGCTCCTTCTTCACTAACCTCCACTTTAAGGCTCTGACCAAAGTGAATTGCAATTGAGTTTGGTAGGGGAGAGGGAAGGAGAGCGGGTAGAGGGGGGGGGGGAAGAAAGAAGGACGATTGAAAATCAGGTACGCACGACAGCCACACTCGTCACTGCGGGCTCTCTTCTCCCTCCTTCCTCCTATTCAGTTACGAGAGATGAAAGAGAGGGAGACTGTACAAGTCCTGGGACAGTGAAATCGAAGCGAATTCGAACGTACTAGTAGTGGGGATACACGAAACAATTAGGGTATCGACACAAAAAATTGCGAAGGAGGAGTAGTTTGAACGTCCAAGGCGGAGCGAAACGCAACACTTCGTCTTTCCTCTCTCCGAGACGCGAGAGAGCAGGGCGAAGTGAGAGGGCGCCTTTCGCCTCTCTCGGAAATGAAAATTGGACAGGTGGGAGACGACGATGATGGTGAATCGATGTGAAGGAGGAGGAGGAGATGAAGAAAGGAAGGGGACAAAGTTGAAGTGGGGGGAGGGACGTCCTCTCTCGGCGAAAATTACTCTCGAGTATGGCACAAAAAAGGGGCGCAATGAAAGAGGAAAAAGTTAGAAGCAGCGGCTCACGTCAGAAAGCACCTCACGCGAGCGGATGAGAAACGAGCGCGAGGAATGGGCTCTTCTTCTTCGTTTTGGGGAAGACGGTGAAGGTGCTCAGAAATTCGTGGGGGAGGGGAGGATTTTCAGCTAATCAGCGAGGGGTTTCTCAAGTTTGCCGATGTCTGAGGCACAAAAAGAGTAGAGAGGCGTCGAGATAATTGGGCTCGTCGTGCAAGCTCGAATCGCAACGCAGCCACCTCACACTTTGCATCTAACTGCATTTTCGATCCGCTGAAAGCGATGAAAAGAAGCCCGATAATTCCAGAATCTGAAGGAAGGAAAAAGTGAGAGAACCTGTCTCACTTTCTCTCGTCTTTCGTTCGAAAACAAGCGCAGTGCTCTATTGTGCTCGGTTGTCTGTCAGAGAGAAGGAGACTGTCTCCCCCCTATCCACTTCCCCCCAGGATCCTTCAATCTAGTCAAATGCGCGTCTGATTCGACAATACAATCAAACGTGGAGTCAAAACAACCGAAAACTGTCCATCCTTTTGCCAAGAAAGAACTCAGGGTGGCTCGTCTCTTCAGTTCCAGCGCTCTCTCGTTAACCAGAGAGGCGAGAGACCACGCGAATAGGAGAGAGTCAGAACCACCGGAAGAGAGGGCCCTCGCTAACTTCGTTGTCGAACCTTCTTCAGATTTGGGTGAAAAGGGTGAAGGACTGAGTGGGAAGAAGGGGGTAGGGACAAGACTGCGAACTGTTATCGGATACAATGGGAGAGGGGTCAAAGGGATCAGTTTGATCTTCCAGGAAGCAAATTGCATTGGTGCACAGGTAGTACAGAGGTAGAACTACTTCTGCTTTCTTTCATGAAACTTTACGTAGAATCTGTGTTATTGGTTCATGGTGAGTAATACAAATCAGTAAGCGACAGCCCAGTGTTCGACATCGGCGCACGAACATTTACAATCTCTAACGAACTGGATATCGGACAGAATGGAAAGACTCGGGTCACACCGCGATCATGATTGATGAGGTACACGAAAAATAATGGGGCGAGAAGGAGAGGAAGGCGGAGTAGGAAAATGCGATGAGTGATGGCGATGAAGGTGTGTAATAGGAGACGTCGGGCAGTGCAACGGAGAGAGGGAGAGAGGGGAGAGAGGGGAGGGAGAGTCCTGTCCCCAGATCCTTTTACTCTCCGTCACGCAGCAGCTTCCGACACGATCTACGATCTCTCCTGATCGATCACAAATCGGCATTTTGAACTTTTGAGATCGGATCCCTGTGGCTGATTGCTGAAGTGATAAGATGAGATATGCAGATAGGTGAATGAAATGTCTCTGCGGAACGTCTCATTGGAAATTTGATGGTCAAATTGATCATGGAATAGCGTTCAAGCTACGTAAGTCATGTATGAAGCAGGCTATAATATTGTGTTTGTGATCGGTTGCAAATATTTGATTGTGCTCCCTCAACCCTCTCCCCCAGCCCTTCAAACGCTGACCAGTGCGCGCAAAAACTGCAGAGGTCAGCGGCGAATTAGCCGTGTGGCATTGAATAAAGTTGCGCATCGGTTCAACTCTCGAACTGATTAGAAGATGATCACTGGAGCGTGTTGAATGGTAACATTCGCTGGGGGTTAGGCCAGATTACTCCTCTCGTCAGTCACTAACAATGCCGACGCTACTACTGCTCCTTCTTTCGCTCTTCTGCACAGGTTATTCACAGGTAATTTATACCATTCCGCACGTCCAGCCCTGCTGACCACGTTGAGAACTCTAAAAATAGCAGATTCTTCTGCTATAGCTCACAGAACGGGCTTGCTTTAGTCACTGCTCGCTCGAGAGAGGTCCGATAATGGAGTTATAATAGAGTTATTCTGAGAGGTGTCGATGCAATCTCGGCGCGGCGAAAACCGCAACACTTGTCTATCCTTCTCCCCTTCTCTCGGGCACTTTGCAAGCGTTTGGCTAGGGGAAGATGTAGGGACTGGATAAACTAAGCCTGGGCACGCGATTGAAATGTCATACGGGCCCTGCGTCAAGCGAGCGACGGCAGCAACTGTTGAGAGGGGAACATGAGGAAGCGAGTAGAGGATACTAGATATGAGTTGTTTGAGACTCGCTGAGTTGAAAGGAAAAAGAGCAACCTGCAGTGTTGATGTTGTAAAGAAGGTTAGGTTTGCATACCACTGTTGGACAAGTGTGTGAAGCTGTGACAACAGAGGATAGGAATATGCAGTTATATGAGTTGCTTTATGCTCTATTGTTCCAACTTCCTCGAGTTGAAAAGAGCAAAATTGCAGGGTTGCAGAGTGTGAGAAGTGTGTAAAAAGTGATGTGATTCAGCACTAGGTTGAAGATGGGAAAGCAACTCGAAAAAACTGATACAACGTGCCGTTCTTGAATGTTTCGCTCTCTAACTGCCCCTCAAGTCCGCCGGGATTCATAAAATTCATGTTGTCCAATCCCTTCATGAATTCTAGTTGTTATTTATTTATTTTTATTTATTCTAATTTGTCTTATTTCAGTCCATTCCTATTCCTGACTTCCATGCGATCGGCGAATCGGCTGCGATGTTCGGCGAGGATGATGATCTCAGTGTGCTTATTGAGACGACTACGGAGCCGACGGTAAGCATTCATCATGATAAGCAGCAATCACGACAATACGTGAGATTGATCCGTTTGGGGTTTCACTCAAAATTGTTGACCTTAGACCTCAGGTTACTCATCGGAGCGATCACAGCACTGACGGTGTGGATTATTTGAATCATGCAGTAGATCATGCTATTTGATAATATTTTTTTATAAACTATATTCCCCAAATCTGAAACATAACTGTTTGGGTGCTTCACGAACTACACGGAGATAATAAAACAGACGCCAGAACATTTGCATAACAATGTTTATGAAAACCCTCTGACGGGAAATTGAATTCGGCTGCAGTTTCCGAAAGAACAGGAACAAATCATCAGAACAGCGAATAGACTGGACTGTTATCGCTATAAACATATGCCAATTCATACACTTTCGTAGGGGATCGTACACATTATGAAATCCATTTTAAGCCATTTCTAATTGTCAGACAACGACATCAACAGCTACTGAGACTCCTACGACATCGCTTGTCGGAATCTTGCCTGTCAACCAAACGATCCGAGTCATAGATGATGTTCCTGTGAAAGGTATATTTATTTAATTTAAAATCCAACGAAAAATAGTCTTGCAGAAGTCTCCGCCACACCTCCGAACGATCCGCAGCCTCTATCTGGTGATTTTTCCTTGTTTATTTAAATTGTTATCGCTCCAGAGCCGGTCCTACATCGAATTAACATGCGTTCAACGACAGCAATAACCTTCAGATACCCCATCGGAGCCAACCACTCAGCCACCACCTCCACCTCCATCTCCCTCAGGCTACGACTTCCCATCCACCACCTCCTCTGGCTCCTCCTTCGTCCCGCCCGCGCCCATAACCACGACTGAAGTGCCTCCTCCACCGCCTCCCCCTGTCCCAAACTCACCAGCGCCTACTGCTTCTACTCTTCCTCCACCGCCTCCCGTTGCAAATCCACCCACAACTTCCTCACCAGTACCATCTCCTCCTCAACCTCATCCAGTGCCTAATCCTCATCCAATTATATCTCCTTCTCCACCCCAAAGCGATGGCGATTCACCTCCAGTCGTTCCTGACTTGCTATTCGTCGTTGATGCTTCGGGATCGATGAAGACTTCATGGCAAAGGCATCTGCAGTGCGTGGAGACGATAGCGAGAGTGGCGGCGAGCAGAGCGAAGGTGAGCCTTGAAAGTAATAACGAACGCGCAAAGCCAACCGTAAATTCTAGTGTCGTCAAAGGGAGATTTAGGCCATTAGCACACTTATTGTGAGGTAGTGATTCCGGATATGGGCAGGGTGAAGGTGAGGAGAGAGGGAGAGATAAGTTGACATCAGCCATCAGCAAAATTTCAATTTTTTAAGGCAAAACTAACTCGAATTGAGAATTTGATCATTTTGTGTAGTTTACGATTGGATTTGTTCTCAGATCGGAGTGATCGTCTACTCGAGCAAGTACAAGCACAGGTTGTACATTCCCTTCGCACACTACGATGCTGCCACGCTGAACTCGATGATTCAAGGTACGCCGTTATTTTAAATTTAAGGATCGGCATCCACATGCATTTTTACGACGATGAAAATCGATTCGCACCAATACAAAATATTTTCAGCTCTGCCCTTCCACGGTGGCGTCACCAACACTGGACAAGCACTCAACGAGGCAGTTCGAGTGCTGCAACGAGAGAGACCACAGAGAGTGTCGGTGATCACGATGACTGATGGGTACAGGTTAGTTATTCTGCCTATCATCAACGTTCGTGGCTAGGTTCTATACGTAAATACGTATACGCCAATGCAGGTATATCGGAATAGACAAAAAGATAATGTTATTGTAGTGAATATTTCCAGTTGGGACGCACTCGATCGTGGATCTGCCCAGATCCGATCTATTCCTGGCACCACAACCTACGCGGTCGCACTAGAGGATGCTGTTGTCAAGTACACAATATCTTTTTGTCGATATCATATTATTTTGTCATCCTTATCATATCAAATTTAGAAAGGAGCTGCAAATACTCGCTGGTTCAACAGAACGAGTATTCATGCAAGCGGATTGTTGCGAACGTCTGGCAGGGGTGTTGACTTCAGGATTCCGGAAAAGTTCGTGAAACATAGTTCTGCTTTAAAAATCACCGTGTCAGATCCCGAATCCACGACCGCTCCCGAGACGACTACTGCTCCTTGGCATTCTGGTGAGATTAGACGCTTGAATGATTTGAATAATCGATGTAATTATGATATCTATCAGTAATTGTTCAGTCCCTCCACAGTCCTCCAATCGATATCCCTCAGCAGCAATTGGCAATGAGGACGAGACCCACGCTCATTTTGACGATCGACTCTTCACTGTTGATGGAACGACGTCAGGTTCGTCTGACTCCACACGCTAACTTGCACTGTCTAACCTACAATAAGTTTTCGAAATTATAAATAACATTATGCATTCAGAAGCAGTCCCCGGTCTTATCGTTGTGCCCCAGGAAGCAAAATGCTTTGATTCTAATTGCAACTTTACCATTACCTTTACCTATTCAGACGATACAACCGCTCACTTCGACTCCTCGTCTATCACACCCCAGAAGAGTTGGGCCCCGCAACAGAATGTGAGCTTGGCATTTCCCTGCATACGGCCGATTCTCTCGTGACTTCTAATTATTACCTCGCCCACGGCGTGGCGGAATAAGAGAGTTGAGAAGGCGTAGGAGAAATGCCAGATGAAGTTTAGACACGGATCTATGACGACGCAAACATCGCATAATTCCAATTATAGAGTGGGAAAAGTAACTTAAGCGTTCTTTTGAGTTATTTCTGTATCTCTTCAGTTTCTTTGTTAGTAATTTAGATTAGGCCAGTCTCGAGGTAGGGATGTACCTTCAGCTTTCAGTACCTCCCAATTCCTCGTCGAAACCAGACTGAGCAGTGTTCCTTGGACGTCGTCTTCGCTTTCGACTCCACATCTCATGCGGGTCTTCCAGCTCTCCTCGCTGCTTCCCAGCAACTGCTCCACTCTCGAGTATTCAAGAAGAGGACTATCAGAGTTCGTCATTTTCCGCTATGTTCACTAAAAAGGGTTTAAGATCGGCGCCGTAAAGTTCAGCGACGCAATGGACTCACGCATTGTCTTCCCTCTGGAGTGAGTCCCGCATGACTTCTGAATCAGCCTAGGCAAACAACCATTTGGCACTGAAGTTTGCCCAGTAGCGTGATGAGTCGGCCCGAAATCCGACCCTTCCTCAATAAAACTAACGATGGACTGGTCGCGTGACTGTAATAGAATTGGGCGACAGAGAGAGTGTGCGTAGATGAACACTATTATTCACAGAAACGCGCTTTCTAATTGGAAATACTCATCTGAACATTTTCCATTATAGTGAAGCTTCTCGCGTTTCACTCGATTCCATTCTGAAAATAGCCAATCATCGCGGAGTCGAGCAGGCCCTATTCCTGGCCGCTGGTCTGATGAGAGACGCTGCTCAAGTCAGACCAACCAAGAGAATTGTCATCGTTCTGTCGGATGTCTTCGATAGCAGCAGAGCGGGGAGAGGTCTCTCATATTTAGTTTATGAAGGTTTTGAAAGATCAAAGATCAAATAACGTTTCAGCCCTGGCCGCCCTGCAGTCGCTGGACGCCTCAGTGTTCGTGCTCCATTCTACGCAGATGGCTACCATAACGTCGCACTCGTTTCCGGTAAAGGAGAAGGGTGTTAGGCTTTCCGTTGCCCAGACGTAATCATCGGCCCATTGGGGCTGTACAGTATCCTCTAACTCCACTTTTCCCGAGATAGATGACCAGAGATAGTGCGAACCGAGATGAAGTGGCCTAATCAAACGAACGAGCCTGTGAACGCGATAAAAACGAGAACTCGATTCCGGAGTTCTCGGTATTGACCGAGAAATGGCACGTCTGGAGACCAATTCGGAGATAAACAAGTTATGCGGGGTCGTAATTGCAGGGAGCCGTAGGCTTGACGACGAGTGTCGTTTCTCATGAAGACATTTCAAAAGTGGAGCAGGAAGTCGAGAATCTGGCCCAGATGTGCGCAAGACGAATGAGACGAATTTAGAATACATATCATGCATCTCTTTTCTCCATATCACCCCTGTTCTTGTATGTGATCTCCATCAAATATTCAATAAACGAGTACTTTATTACTTGCATATCGATAACAACACGTTTGAACAAACCGGGTGATAAAAACTTGAGAGAAAAACGAACTTGAAAGAGTACAGATGGGGTAAGAGATCGGATCGAAATCAAGATGGATGGGAAATCGGCTAAAGAGTAGTGTTCTGATCCTCTACATAATTCTCTCACAATAGATAAAGTAGTAGAGTGTGAGGAAAGAAGAGGGCCAGATCTAACTAAAATCTATGGATGTTTCTGATGAGCATTGTGCATAGCTAGTCCAATAGAGGTCAAGTTGAGTCGATGAAGGTTGAGCTCTCCCATCGGATAGTAGAGTCGATTGATTGCACCGAACGCGCCGAAGGCCACCTCATCACCATGGTATCCGACTCGCGGCTGCAATTATCTCATCTATCAGGATTAAAAGCTGTTTTCGAGACCCCTGAGCATCTCCGGACACGAATAATCGAATAAATCTGTCGAAAAATGGTACGGAGATGCACAAGAGTTTCGAAAATGAATCTCTAATGAATCGGGAGGGATGCAAATCGGGGTTTTGAAGCTAGGGAATCTACGAGGGTCACACACGCTATTTACCAGCCGAATGATTTCGACGCTGCGACACAAACTCGTGGGGAGACCAGTACTGCTAAAAGATGGTGGGTTCACTGTTGTTGTTGTTGTTGTTATCTTGTTATTGCTATTGTTGTTGTTGTTGTTTTTCTCACCTCCGATCCCGTGCTGCTCCTCGTTAGCGAGACGAAAGTGCAGATGACGATGACGAGGATGAGCGCCATTGCGAAGCAGCTGAAATATTTTTCGTCTGACTCTCTCCATTACGCCTGATCTCTCGCACTGTCTGACCGACGAGAGATCATTTAGAAATGGTAGAGTTGGACCATCGCAAAGGCTTGTTTTCTCCTCATCATCTATTGAATTATCTCCCCATTACGAAAGAGCTGGTCACCACAAACAATTAGCTCTGGAAAGGCTCGGATATTTCTTTAGATGGGGAAATCCAGGCATATTATCATAGCGAAGAACGCTTTTTCGCCCACCTACATGCTACCGTACCTCTATCAAACCGGAACCATCTACTTCAAGCTTCCGGCACGGCCAAAGTGAATGAGTGCGTGCATATTCTTCTCTCTTTGGCCCTTCTCTCGACACGCATGAGCGGCCTCCCGGTTCCCAATGTTTTTCATCGGGCCAAATTCATTTGTCATCGTCATTTGTCCCATGGGAGAAGATTCAACTGAGGCGTTGTTGTGATATTCAGATTTTCTTGGATATCCCTGTCATTCTGGGCCTGATTTATCGTGGTAGTGGCGAAACTCACACAGTGACCAGCAGCATAAGTGTGAGAATGGTCGATCGCGAGACGCGACAGAAGAAGCGATAGCAGTAGATCTGTAATTTCAAAAATAAATTTTAAAAAAGTTTTTTTTATATTTTTTTTTATTCGGAACACCTCGAATCAACTCCATCCACTCAGCTACCTCCATATAAATTTCGTAATTGTTATTCCATTCGATCTCTATCCTGCCCTTTGGTTGTGAGAATAGCGCACGGAAATTTATGCCTTTTTCTATTTCCGTATTTCTACCCGAGTTCCGGCCTGGGAACGATCCCTATTCGTTCGCTTCTTCAGAGAAGTCTTTCGATCTTCGAGGGGTATAATTGCGAGAAGTCGCGAAGCCCTAGTTGATCTAAAATTCAGTGACGATGTGCGCGTGTTTCACTCGAATAACAAATGCCCGGGCACTTTTCCATCTGTTTTTGTAGCCACTGCGAACCTGCCTTTTCACTCAAACCCTGCACCAAAACCACTCCTGTTTTGTTGATTGCCCACAAGGTATGGAGATCGCTAGTGGCTTTCTCTCTCGGGAACAGCTGAAAACAGAGCCAGAGTTGGCGGCTGGAATTGGAGACGAAACACGATATCCACGAGTCAGAGAACTGAACTTGTCACGTGCGATTTGACAATACTTGTCTTCTGCTTGTCGCATTCAATTTGTGCGGGATTTTCAGGGGGAAACTCCTTCTCGTTCCTCCTTGCAGCTCTCAATCCCACGCGCAATCTCGTGTTCCTCACTGCTTTTGTTCTTGAGCACTCGAGATGAAGAGAACCAAGGGAAGACAAGTGGACAAACGAATGACGAGACAAAGACGACCGAAAAAACGAAAAAAAAGAGTTTTTCGTGATTTTGTAATGCGAATTTGGACAACACTCGTAACTTCCGCGGTTTTGGCGAAAACAAAAACCCATTTGCATTGCTTTTGCTTACTTCGTAGAGCTTCTCAGTGACGATTTCGAATTCGGGATCTCCGTACTCGAAATCCTCCCGGGGAATGGACGAAGGATCCTCAGATGGAAGCAGATTGACGTTCTCCTCGTCCGTTTGGAAGAAGGAGACGTTGAGACGGACCTCAGCGTTGGGCAGGTCTGCGACCTCCATCTAGAATCGAATAGTTAGATGAAACGAGAGAGCACGGTGGATGAAGAGAGGCAGTCATCTTAGACAATTCATATGGATACTCGACGCTTCTGCACGTCTGCGGACAATTGAATGAAAAATGGGCATGACAATGGGCAAAATGGAATGCGGTAGTGGATTTGCATGTGCAAACTGCCGGAAAACCCATGCGCAAATACTGCAGAATCTCAGATTTGGGCAGAGAAATATGAGCGGCGACGGAAATTAGCACATCTTCTAAGGAGAAAAGGGGGGCAGATCGAATCAAGCCGAGAGAGCTGTACTGTTGTTGTGAGATGCGAATGGAAGGCTAATGATGTTGGAAGACGCCGTCTAGGATTACAATAGTAATTAATTGTAATCCTCGTCCAGAGATCAAGTGCAAGATCTGTCTGATGCCCCACTTTCTCAGTGAATGGTAATTGAAAAATAGTAGTTTTGCCTCTACTTTTCGAGGAGATGAGTCGAATATCGCAGTCAGACGCGCGCAACAAACAGTGAGGATGGAATCCATTTTATACGAGGGGTCGCATAGGAAAGTATGGTGAATGACTGTGATGGAATACACGATTTGGTCTCAATTCTCTTCGGATGGATCTCATTCTCTCTCTCTGCGCTATCACATGTACAAACAACGGTATGGTACAGGACGGGTTGTGACACTACGAACACTAGATGTGTGTGAGAAATGGGGGCAAACTCGGATCGAGGAAAGGCGACGATTACACGAAAGTACGTTAGAAGCTGCTACGAAACTGGGCATATGATGAGCGGCGCATAGAAAGGGACGAGGGGATTCTGAAACTGCCTAGGGCAAGGCTGCGTTGAGAAAGAGGGGCGGGGCTTATGGGGAGAGATGGAAAAACGACGAGGGAAAGGGAGGAGGGGAGGATGTGGAGGAATGAGTGACTGGATGACAGATATACAACTCAATTGGGGTTAACTCGAGGGAAACAACCCTCGGCTCCTGAAGGCAGGAATGCTAGGTAACGTATGTGAATGGGTTATGAGGAGGGTCTTCGTCTCTCAATGATGTTGTCAGACGACGTCTTCGGGTTTCTTCAGAAGCGCATCAGTTGAGTCCTTGGACTCGGTCGACGAGGGCTCGGGAGAGATCTGGAAATGACGGACATACAATGCGTTCTCGTGCAAACATTGCAGCAGAATTGAGTGCAAATCCTCCATTTGCCCACGAGGATTCCGATGTTTGTTTCCCTTGACGAAGTATGTTGCATTGGGGCCCCTCTCGCATCTCATTAGCCCTTCAAGGCTAACAAAAAAAAGGAGGGAAGAGGAAAACTGCTGACTGCAATTATCGGCTCGAGTTCCCACTGCGGTTGGAGCTCGATTCAGTTTGAAGCGCCGTGGGAGTGGTAATGGCCGGGTGAGACTAATGCTAGGTACCAAGTTAGCTGCGGAAAGATAGGAAGTAACAAACCTCGGGACGCACTGAAGTCTCCGGAGTCTCCTCATCAGATGAGGAGGCGGTGTCGCGAACGGCGGCGGATCTTACGGGGTATTCCTGGAAAAGGATGAAATAAAATAATTCTCGTCTCCCGATTTTGCCTGATCTCTCACAAATCAGAGACTCTTCAGATACGGTAGCTCGCCTAATCGAATTGCGCGTGCAGAGATTTGCAGCGGTCTTTCGGCGAACCAGCATATGATCAATGGTTATTGGATGAGGGGGAAATGTGCGCGCGTGTTTGCTGGTTTAGGCTCGCGGCGCAATCCAATTTGGTCGCCGCGGCGCATAATGCACTGTTGTCCGCTAGAAAACGAATGGAATTCGGGACGGATGCTGGCTAGCCTCTGCCCTTTTCGAAAAGAATTGAGGAACGAGACGTGTCAAGGGCGATTCGATGTGACAGCTATTCTCGTAGGAATTCACGCCAGAATTTGTCGTATTTATAATATTTTTAAAGATTGTTTTTATTTATTTTCTCACCTTAGTTTTGGCGGGTTTCACTACGACCACAGGCACGACTGGGTGGTGCATGAATGACTCGACGCTGGTCATCTCGATGCCTTCCGGAGTCTCCTTCATCTCCTCGACGACTGTCTTCTTCCCGATTACCTAAAATTCATTATTAAATATTATTTTACATTATTATTCATACATTGTTTACAACAGACGTTTGTTTTCTCGGTAGTCAACTTATGTCAATCATCACCCTATTCCCTCACAGGTGCTTTACTTTCCATGTTTTCCGCTACTTTCCCATTCATAACAAGTTGTCTCGGAAAGAAGGCAATGTTGAGAGTAGCACGCTGTTTTTGCTCTCAAATTCGAATACGAAGCTTGTCGGCGGGGCTCGAATTTCAGTCAGTGAATAGGTTAGCTGCTCCATTGAAACATTTCATTTCCTTTCACATCCTTTGCAGACTGAATGAATGTGTGGGCTAGGTTCATTTAGTATTAGTTACTCTTCTGTACATTTTGCAGGGTGAATGATCAATGTTCATGTAAAATATTAAATTTATTTCAAACAGATTAGTATTCACATTTTAAGCCATGCTTGAACTAGCTAAAATGTGAGCATCCGGAACCCTTTGGAATACGGTATTTAAATGATCATATCGATTGGTGTTACAAAAATCAATTATCGTAAATCTGGCCCAGTGAACCAAATCTGCCCCCGAACCCCTTTGGAGTACGGTATTCGAATAATCATATCAATTGGTGGCGAAGGATTAAAAAAATAAATCCCTACAACGACTATTAATTGACCCAACGAATCGAATACGGTATCGATTATTTTTTGACTTGATGAAGCTTTGGTTCGGTTTTTTTGAATGATTTTTTAAAAAATCGCGATCTGACAGATATCAGTGGAAAACAAAGTAAAGCTTCTCGAGGTATTCGTATGTGATCTCACCTTCAGCCCTCTTCCCTTGTTGATCGATGCTCTCACAATATCCTCATCTACAGTGTGAATCTCATCCATGCTCGACGAGTTTCCGGGCGTTTGAGGAAGAGTTCCATTGAGAGCCTCGACGAGACTGAACTGCTCGTAGCGACTGAAACATAACTTGTACGGTCTGTGAAACATACCTCCGATATAAAAGGTAAAGGTAAAGGTAGTTCCGTGTATTTTTCAACGCGCGGAACATGCGCAGGTTTCTTTTCTCGGTGTGCGCGCATCGGTAGCATATAACGGTATAAATTGTCACTCAGTTGCCAGCCGGCGACACCGTCCCTTTACTCCTGGCCTTATACCAGTACCAATTGGACCAGGCTTGGTTGGCATGTGGGAGTGGTCTTGTGGCAATACTCATGCCGAGCGCGGGGATCGAACCCGGGACCTTGCGTTACATAGTCAGGCTTATTTTAGATCAATATACCTCCGATATATTGATCTAAAATAAGTTTATTGCAAATACACCTCTCTGAACACTTATTGGAACTAGTGCCAACAATCCCCATTATTGTTGTCACTCATAGCGAGAGCCGTTTCCTGACTTCTGTCAGGAAATCATTCCCTTCTCGAGATTTGTTTATTGCCCCCAACAATCCCATGAGAGAATTATGCTGTGGGCTAGTGGGAAAGCTAGTGCTATAGGGGATTGGTGTGAAATTTACCCGTTTGGTCAGAGAAGGTGAGAGAGTAGGGGAATTGGAGAGAGTCAGACAAATGTTTGCTCGAGGACTCACTTGGGTCTTGTTCCATGGCCGTTCTCCACAGTCTTCTTAGCGACGAGTTGGGAGAGTGCACGGAACGGCTTGCGACAGATCGGGCAGTTGTTTTGCTGAATTTCTGTATATGACCTCTGTAAGACTGTGGTGAAGGGCGGGGATCAGTCCATTTCTGGATATTCTTATCATAATTTGATTGATGAACTCGCGAGTACTCCGTTCTCGGGCTGTTCCACGTTATGCCGTTTAAGTGCGCTATCGCTCGATAAGATCATTTATAAGCCGATAATCACGCCATTCAAAGGGCGATTATCGAATCAAAAAGCACGTGGCGCTACAGCACCATGTGATTTATAGTGCCGTCATAAAGGCGGTGAACCATTAGTTTATTTTTTGTAAATAGCAAAACAAACCTTCTGCCTGAGATGCTCGGCGCAGCTGTAGCAGAGACAGAGATGGCGACACGGTAGGATTACGGTGTCTCGAATCTGCAATTTGTGATAATTTTTAAAAATTATTAATTAAGATAACAAACATCGTTCATGCAGATGACACACTCGAAGGGCTGCTCCTCAGCGAATCTCTGCTCCTTGTTCTCGATTCCGAACAATTCCTGAATATATTAATTTTTGAAAACAATAACAACAACAACAACAAAAACGTACCTGCACGAGGTACATAATGCCGTTGACGAACACCTTCTGTCTTCTGATCTTGAGCATGAGCGCCTTTGAGTTATCTGAGGCTTCCTGCAATTTATTAAGTGAAAATCGATAAATAAAAAAACGATAAATAAAAAATCGCTACTTACCGTAATGGTGCAGACGGTCGTCTGTACTTGCACTCGTCCTTCCTCTTTGACTGTACAAGCGATGACGACAGGGAAGTAATTACCGCCTTTGTACTGCATCTGAAACACATCTTTTATGTTTAGATTGTTTAAAATCTGAAACATATTTTTTTATTTATCTGATAAAAACTAGAGACCTTCGGTCTCTACGTTCTACGCCGGGCGGCGTGCTGTGGTTAAAAAGCGATCTCTTGCGTTGCATATTGGCATCTTCCCTTGTGAAAGGCTCGTGAGGCCTCGAGCGATCCGAAAAAGTTGCGATTCCGCCACTTCGTGGCTACATCGCAACTTTTTCGGATCGCTCTCGGCCTCACGAGCCTTTCACAAGCGCATCGCAGGCTTCGCATGAACTTGGCGGGCATTTCTATGCAGTTCCAATTTTGACTGTCTTTGATTGATCCGATAAGCAACATTCAGCTAGAAAGAAAACGCAGTTGACCAGTTAACTTCGTTTAGGTAGGGGAAATCAGGTTTTTTATCCTGTTTGACGCTGCGGATGCGCATTGGCATCTTCCCTTGTGAAAGGCTCGTGAGGCCTCGAGCGATCCGAAAAAGTTGCGATTCCGCCACTTCGTGGCTACATCGCAACTTTTTCGGATCGCTCTCGGCCTCACGAGCCTTTCA
>LS593836.1:261128-333175 GCA_900490775.1 Pristionchus maxplancki
GCAACTTTTTCGGATCGCTCTCGGCCTCACGAGCCTTTCACAAGCGCATCGCAGGCTTCGCGTGTTTTGGCGCACTCTCGCATGCAAAAAAATTTAAAGAAATGAGCGAGAAAACGCTGAAAATGACAAAAACAAGGGATTTCGTCATATTGCATAGTGATGATGAAATATGTGTAAAATATGAAAATTTTGGTGACGTAGAGTTGTTTGGTGGCTTGCACGGCCATTTTGGTTGAGTTAGTGCCGAAAACGGCGTGAAAAACGGATTTCGTCATATTGCGTAGTGATGATGAAATATGTGTAAAATGTGAAATCTTTGACCATGTGGAGTTGTTTGGTTGTTTGCCTGGCCATTTTGGTTGAGAAAGCGGTGAAAACGGCGCGAAAAACAGATTATTGCATAGTGATGACGTAATATTGCATAGTGATGACGAAATAGGTATTGATTTTTTTAGTGTAACTTTTCATGACAAGTCGATTGGTACCGGTCCTGGGTCTGTGCGATGATGTTAAAGTGGTTTTTCAGGCATTTTTTTGGAGCGTGACAGACAGACAGACAGACAAGCAGACAGACAAACACCGTGACATACAGACAGACATCTTGATATTATATTTTTAGAGGAATTTGCAGTTTCCACACACCTTGGTCATATCAAAATTGGCAGTATCGAAGACGAATTCGTTGAAGATCTGATCGGCTCCAATTTCGAAAGTAAACTCGGTCGAGAACGGATCTCCCGTCTTGTTGTCGCGATAACCAAATCTGAATAGGGGTTCAGCTTTCAACGAATGAATTGTAGCTTTATTGTCATAATATAACAGATCACGTGAACAATGCAACTATTCATGAGCGTGTGAGTAACGATCGCTCGAATTCTTTTTGAATGTCTAGCCCATGCGGACACATCTGGTGAATTGAGCAGACAGGAAAGACGAAAACATAAAAAATAAAAGCAATAAAGTTCTTACCTCACATCCGTTCCATCGTTAATCTCAAGTGCATTGAAGTGAAGCTGAATAGTTCCGGGTTTATCGGCATCATACATGAACTCGATCTTATACTTGTCCGGCCCTTCTTCTCCCTCCTCCTTTGCGATTCTGGAAATATCGATCCTATCGATACCATAATCCAAGTAGCTCACCTGACGAACTTTATCGACTCCTTTCTCACATTCACCCAGATATCGACGGGAATCACCAGGTCTGAGCCACGCTCGTTGCCACGAATGCCGTTAGTGGGGAACTACAAGAATTAAATTTGTAATTTCGAAAATATTCGATAATTTGCTTACCACAACAGGCTTGTCTCCTAGCAGGTCCAGTTCCTTATTTTCGACGAAGAACAGGGAAGCTTCTGGCTTGGCCATTTCATATCTTCCTTCTCCGAGGAGGAAATGAGAGCCGAAGTAAGAGGCTGAAGCGCCCATTCGATCGATTGTGAATAGAAGAGAAAATACGAGCGATAACTACCAAGCAAACGGCCTTTAACTGTCATTCTATCATCTGACATTCTATTCGAAAAGCCTAGAGCACTCGAAAACACGGGCTATTCTACGCGAAGACTACGTCAAGACTAAGAGGAGTGTTAGATAGAAGTTGGGGAGCACTCACTTCCCTCACTTTCACATCTCGAGTAGATATCTAGCGTCTTGTCGTCACCATCCTCGGCATCCTCGCCGCGTCTGAACAATTTTTTAGATTTAATATTTTATAAAAACAAATAAAATTGCCCCGAATCTCTCTGTTTCGCGTGCTCGCTCGCTGCCAGAGTGTGAACGGGTTTGTATTAATTATTTAATTAAATCATAAAATGTATATCTCCATTTCTCTCACTGCCGGTGTTTCATAACGGGGGAATCACTGGCTGTAAAAAGGCAAAAACTAAGCAGTTGATCAAAATTCGGTCGCGTGATTGAGTAAAACGATTACCTGGATCGGCCGGACTGCTCCCGATGGAACGGATTGCGGAGTCTGCTACCTACTTGCCCCATTGCATCTTAAAAACGGACTATTATCAGTGAAATAACGAGAAAAATGACGCGAAACAGAGATGATAGCATCATTCTAATCACTTGCAAGGGCGTGGCCCTCGATAAGAACACGAAACGACTATGACTCGGTGAGCAAACGGGAAGTGTAAGGGGAACCCCTCATAATTGCCCCAATCCATGGTCGAATCGATCGATACTCTCAAAGGAAGAGCGGCGAAACCGGGTGGGGAAGGGGGGGGGAAAGGGGGAAAGGAGGGCTAACCCTCTAACCTCGGCGGCCCTCTAACGATCAGCTCTAGGCGAGAGGAGGGGAGGAGGCACAGCGTGGTGGGACCAAGTGCTGGCAAATAGCCAAAAACCAGAGCCACAAAATAGCCATGCGGATCCGCGTCGAATTGTTGTTGATTGTTGTTGTTTTCACTATTTTAAATTGAATATTTTTTTATTATATTATTGTCAGGGAGATGGCCATGAACACCACCTTTGTGCTCCATCGGCTGGCCTCCCTCAGACAAGGTTTGTCTTTGTGTACTCGCCCTTCATCTTTGCTCGCTTGTTTACTTGAATTGACCAATGTCCTTTTAGATCAAATATCAGCGTAAATTTATCAAATTCGTGTCAAATCGATATGAAATCCTTTCCAGTCTCTCCGATCGCCGGGATTCACACTCATATCAAGACTATTGCTCAGTTGAGCAGCAAATTCGAGAAGGATGAAGCAAAGGAGAATTGGTTGAAAGCGCAGGTAAATCAGATTTGTGTCGAATAATCACTTGCCAATTATCGCAGTTATCACTGTTAGGCGATCTCTAACTGAATGGCAAACATTTGTCAAACATTCGATGGCAACATTCGATACTCTTTTTATTTAGATAGTGAATAGCGAATTTATCTGTTCAGGGCGCCGGTGGCAGTGTGAAGTACACTCGTAATGGTATCAATCCCGACCTCGGCCATGTAACGTTTCACCACAAGGAGAAACTGAACGCCTTCACAGGTTTGATATATTAACATTTAGTAACACTTTTAAATATATTTTTGAAAGGACGTTGCACATCAATAATTGTGTTTCTGATTCGTATTCCCGTTCGTGAATAGTAATAAAAAATTGCTGTTGAGGAAGTCTCCATCCCAAACAATAACGAATGTAATTCAGTGATATGGGCACCACAATGATAATGTGTCTCATTCCATGCTACCATGGGAATGCAAAAAACACAAAAAAATAAAAATAAAATATTTTAAAAATTCAGGCGCGATGATGCACGACTTCTCTCTGGCTGTGAGGGAAGCAGTGAAGGACGAGCGGACTCGATGTGTCGTTGTGCGGGGAGAGAACGGCAACTTCTGCAGTGGAGGAGAACTGAACTTTGTTGAGAAGGTTAGTAATGAAACTGAATCGAAAATTGCAAAAGCATCACCACGTTCTGTCCTATGGTTTGCACAGAGAAGATTGCTGCAGGCATACATTTCATGTTTCATGCATCCGAGGATGCGAATATGACTGAACCTTGTTAAAATATTAATCGGAAGTTACGGTAGGTGTGAGAGGCTGGCCTATTTTAACATTCGTATTGCTAAAATGGGAGAACGGGCTTCGTGTTACAGAGAATGAAAAAGACGGATATGTTTCATGTACTTTCACTATTGAGCATGAAACGATTCTATATTTTAAATATTTTTATATTCATGAACATTCAAAGTGGTGCGAGGAGGGCGCCTATCGTAGCTAGCTCGTTATACCGAGTGTTAAAAAATAATCTGCATAAACGAAAAAAATACAAAAGGTTGCAAAACAATATAAACGGATAGGGTAGATGCGAAAAGTTGAATAAAAGTATACCTTTGTGATATTGTGAAGGAAAGTGGATTGGCGTTGCATTGTCGATGGTTTGGTGTACGTGGATGAGCCAGGAATGATTCTATGTTATAATTGAAATGCATAGTGCGAAGTATTGAAGATATGTATGATGATAGGCCTTTCTGTAGTTCCTCCCCAACCTTTTGTCTGTCTGATATCGGTAACGAGAAATAGTAGTCATCGTTATTTTATCGAGAGATGCTCTAAAAAAAGTGAGAAAAGGGCAAGGAAGAGGAAGAGGATAAGGATATTGAGCCATAAATGATTATTTATATGGTCTTTCATTTCGCTAGGCAAAAGGATCTGACTTAATCTGAAGGCTTTGATACAGAGCAAAAATATAATTCTTGAACGGAGGTACGGTAGGATACTGTAGAGAGAGACGTGTAACTATGTTTCGTTGACGTTTTTCTGAAGAGGAGTAAACGGGCTTCCATGTATGGAGCCATGTAAGGTAGGAAGACCTCTTATTGTAAATCTGCATTCAGTGCCAAGTAAAGAAAATTATTGACCGGAGGGTATGGTAGCATACGGTAGAGAGTTGTAATTATTTTTTCGTTGTTTTTTATGCGAAGGGATTGGATGCACACCGTGTTTCAGAGAATGAGATATGTTTCATTTACTTCCAAGGTTGGTCCATAAAATAATTTTGTAATTTATGGGGATGCATTACGCGGGGGAGGTAAATATCTGCAGGAAATATGCAATTATTGATTGAAGGGTACGGTAGGTGTGGGTTACGGTAGATTGAGTGGTTGACTCATGGTATTATATTTTTTGTATTATTTTTTTCGTGTGATAGAATTTTTCATGTATTAGTCATCTCCCTTTTAGCATCTTACGAGCGTATAGATAGAATCTTCTCGATTCCTCGAATCCACTCAGGACTGAGCAACTAATGCTCTTCCAAGCTCCTAATCGCTATTCTCGCGCTATTCACTCTCCTAATGTTTCCGGTTCGGTGGAAGTGAGATTGTAGTTGAGGACAGCACGTTGCCTCAACGAAAGAAGTAGTGATAGTGTTCGTCATCTGACTGAGAAAAAGTTTAAGAAAAGCCAATGCAAAGTGATGTTATGGCCATCACGTGGTAATTCGAAAATAGAATCGGATTTTTCTTTATTTGTGTAAGTGCGAAATCCAGAGGACTATGAGCGCGACTAAGCCGGAAGCCCCTAGATGATTCATACTATGATATATTTTCTAATCCATCTATAGTTAATCGGGCGCTCCTGCATCTCCCCGATAAATTGGACGAGATTGAAATGAGTTTGAAAAGGTTACCTAAATGGCTGTGTGATATGCGATGAACGGCAGAAATGTATCATCTATAACATTTTTCGAAAGTCCCCAACCTTCTTCTGAGCGTGTCCTGAGCGTGTTAAAGCATTTCTCCGAGTGCTTCTCCGGATAGCCTAACTTCCTGAGCACTTTCTCATCAATTACTAGAAATCGGGGAGGAAACGCTGAGATTGAGAGATTTCCTTCAGATTGCGAGCGAGGAAGGGTCGTACGTCATGAATACTGTGATGATGAGTGCACTCAAGAAATTGGCAAACAGCGACAAAGTGAGCATCGCCGTGTTGGAAGGTTGGTGGAACATGGAATTTTTACAATCCTATATTCAAACGCGTTTTTGGTAGAATCTTTTTGACCTATATCTTTTATGAACATAACAATGCTCTTCCCCAGCCAGTACTCCTGCGAAAACAGTTTCTTCAGCGAGTGTGAAACTCTTCTCTTTTGGTTATCCTGGAAAACGTGCCCTAACGCCCCTCTTTTATCCGAGAGTATCGATAACGATCTCCTTGAGAAGATCAACTACGGATAACGCAAACCAACAGTTGCGAAATTTGCTTCGATTGCGCAATCGTGGAATCGCCTCTAATTGCGCAACGAGAGTCGCCAATTTGCATTGCGCATCGATTGCGAATCGAATTCGTTGCGCAACCGATTCATCCCCTCAACCCCTATGAACAATCTCCATCTTAGGGAATGAGTGTCATCTCTTCTGATT
The DNA here is from genome assembly GCA_900490775.1 of Pristionchus maxplancki. Lineage (NCBI taxonomy): Eukaryota > Metazoa > Nematoda > Chromadorea > Rhabditida > Neodiplogasteridae > Pristionchus > Pristionchus maxplancki. The sequence continues at coordinate 266,996 of LS593836.1, forward strand.
GTTATCGTATGAAATTCATCAATTACTAATTTCAGGTTCAACAATGGGCGGAGCTTCCGAGATCGCTTCCGCTTGTGATATCCGCGTGGCACACAGAAAAGCCAAGGTATGACTGACTTCTTTGAAACGTCGAATTTGTAGCTACAGATGCTGCAAAGAAGATGTTTCTCAGTAGCTGATTTCCCGTTTTTTGCACTACTGGTGTCAGATTGCATTCCTAAAAAAGGGACGCTGATATGCGCACTGTATGTGACTGAATTCATCGAATTTGTAGCTGCTAAACAGCAAAAGAAGCTGATTCTCGATAGAGAGCTCGCCCCACTTTTTGCACTAATGCCGTCAGATTGCATTCCGAAAAATGGGGAGCTATCACGCGTTTGTTTGCGTGAAACTGACATTCATGAAGTAAATGAGTGTGGGCGAATTGCAGAAAACAAGTGTGATCTTTGAGATGCATAACATGAGGCCAACCAGATGTAGTTCATTTCAAGGGCTTAGTAAAGGCCAAAACATCCTGCAAAAGATCTTGTTCATTGATCTTGTTCACACTTGATCAGAGACTCGGTGATAAATTCTGATAAAAACCTCTTTTCAGGTCGGATTCGTACAGGGAAAGATGGGAGTGTGTCCAGGATGGGGCGGAGGAAGATATCTTGTGAAGACTCTGGGAACTGCTCGAGCCATGGAGTACCTGTCGACAGCGGCAGTTGTCGATGCTGAGGAACTGCACAAGGTAATCTAGATCTCGGGAATCGTTCCAGACCATCTGTTAAAAAAGTTGAGAGAAAATGCAGCTAGGATATCTCGATAACTGGATAACTAGTCAAGTCCCTTTTAGATCGGTTTCATCACTCATCTAATCGATAGCGAGGACGATTTGACCGAATACCTGAAGCGATTCAGTCGGCTAGAGTGAGTTTTTCGTCATTTGTTATTCTCCAAGAATCACAATACCAAGAATAAGCTGTCTATCACTTACGTAGACGCAGATGTTCCTGATTATTCGCATTCATATCAACATTGTGCAAATTCCGCCAAAAATCACGCTGCTTACGTGGCAAAACAGCACGTGCTTAGCCATTCACGTGTGAGGGAGATCGTGGCTAGGCCATTTATCAAGTGGTGAGAGATCGCCCTTTGTTTCAATCGCGAGGGATAAGAGAGAAGGGAAAGAGGAAGTGATGGGCTGGGAAAAACAAGTGCCATACTGTATACTGCATGCACTTGAAACGCAAAACAACATAAAAATACAATTTCAGAAGCAGAAACGCGTTTGCCGCGGCGAAGAGGATGGTTGCCAACTACAGTGGGAAGGTGCGGAATCCGAAGGAGAGAGAGGATGAGGAGAGAAGGATCTTCATGAGTGTATGGGGACACGCCGATCATAAGAAGGCCATCCACGCCATAAGGGAAAATCTGAGCAAAGCGAAGAAGGAGAGGAAGGAGAAGAAGTAGATCATTGTTTAGCGTTCCCATCTTATCCTCGTCTGTAGTGCATTTCTTGTAGTCTCTTGTAGTGCCCATCATTAGTACACACCATACGGATCTGATACCATTGCCTAGTTCTGCTGCCATCTTTCTCAAAGACATTTCACTGTAGCTATCTGTAGATATGATGAAATATTGTGCAATAACTCTGTTCCGAGTCTGCTCGTTTACGATCGTCTGTCCACTTAGCGCCCCATGGGGTCCGCGGGCTGCCACATACCTGATCACACATGATTTATAATGGGCGCGCACCTGGGGCCTGTGACCCGGATTACCGCACCAGGCTTTCCTAGACAGATTATTCCCCATTCAAATGTGTGACTAATAACTGGAAAATACAATCATAACTAGGAGAAAAGAGATGAAAAGCGAGCTAATCGCATGTTTTGACTGAGCGACTGATGAATGCCGCTTGGTTAGTTCATAAATCTCCGTACGAACCCAGAAATAGTCTCTCTTCTCTAGATCTTTGTGTGTGTGCCCCGAGGCTATGGCCATCTTGACCCCGGAACTGTTTGGTTCCCACTCTACAGTTTTGGCAAATACGCCGTCCTTTTTTCCTGCCTCACCCGGCCATCCGGTGTACTATTTCCGCGCACAGACCACTCTCAGAACGGAGGAAGAGGATATAGTTTTGGCGGGGGTTTAGTGAGGATTTCGTGTGATATCAGAGTCCATCGGGACATCCCGGAACCGGAGAGTAGACGGAAATCGCCGTCAAACTACGCAACTCGCGTCAAATCCGGTGTAATCTAGACGTGCTATTCAGAATCCGCCATGAATAGCGTCGCATTGACGCTCGAAACGTGAAAAAGAGGCAAATTCGGCCGGGTTTTGCATATTTGCGGGCAGCGATTTTTCGAATTCGTCATTTGTAGCGGCCTGTCAGCTGAGGCTGCGGGCTATATAAGCAGGCCGCTTTGCGTAGGCCGATATGTGTTCTCCGCTGATCTCTCTCCAACGCTTCTTCTAACTGGGGCCTAACCAAGGATCCGTATTGGTTCAAATCTTCAATCTGTAGATGCTTGCCTGTAGTGGCTTCATATCTCATCGCCTGGCCAAAGATCGGCAGTGCCTGGTCTAGTCATATAACTTGGCCCCGAACCGAAGATCGCCCTCGGTTCCCGCCAGATCCTGTTCGGTCACGTTCCCAGCCCCCGTACGCCACTTAATCCCCCGGATTTGAACGGGGCTGACCCGGGTGATGGCTCGATTGCGCCACTCCGACCCATTGGCTAATTTAGGTTCCCGCTCGCTTTCGGGAGGGGTGGAAGGAGGGGCAGAGCGGGAGAGAAGGGGCAGGGGAGGGCAGGGGGAGAGGCCTTGCGCAACCGCTCCCCACAGGTGTGCTGAGCCTCGTTGACCTCACCGCGCGAGATGTGATGCAATCTGTCCTGGAGATCTTACGATTACCCTCTTAGCCCCGAGTCGAGCAGGGCCCATTTCATCATATACAAATACGGGGGCTCGTCCTCTTCTTCCCACACGAGAAATCGAACACCACCTGTGGTACTGTAGGGACCGACGGGATTAGGCTAGAGAGGGGAGGATTAGCATTCCCAGATCAGGAAATGGCGTCAACTTGGAGACTTTTGCCTCTAGCAGCTCTTTCGCTTTTATTAATCAGTCAGGCAGGAGGATTCGTCTAGTGGGGGAATTTTTCCTGCCAATCACGCCGATTAGTTGGCACGTTGCACTTGCGTGCCTGTCATTCATTTGGGCTCATTTCCAATCTCGGACGATTGCCCGTCGTCCTTTTGTCGTCATTCTCTACGCATTCCCAGTCTCTCTTTGCTCGTAAACCATCCAATCCCGCATCTGGGTCCTCCCTATTCTCAAACTTGCTACCCTCCTAGTCCGCGGGGAACGCTCAGTGGGCGGAGTCACGGCGATATCTGAGTGGGGATTGAAGAAACACGCGCACAAACACACACTCCTCGCCTCCGTCCCTCTTCTTCACTACTTTAGGAGACTCCGCCCCCTCCGATAGTCAGTCTTGCTCCAAGTCTCCAACCATGTCTACCTGCCTTCTGCTCCTCTCTGCTCTCGCGTGCCTGGCCCAGTCCCGGTTCCTGGTATGTTTCCCCCCTACCGTACCCTCCTCTTACCATACCTCACCCTACCCCCTTTCAGGAGATTCCTACCGTGCACAAGCATGTCGACCCCGAGATCGTTGTCGCTGATACTTGTGAGTTTTCGAAATCACGGGCCCAAACTGATCTTTGATCTCTGCAGCGCTCCTGGTCGATCCTCCCTCGGTCTCGTTCACGCCTCACTCCAACCTCACCTCGGCTCGATTCACCTCGGGAGACTCGATGAGCTTCTACTGTGAGGCCGTCGGAACGCCCATGATCAACGTGTACTGGTCAGTTTCTGCCCTTCGCCTGGTCCCGAGCTGTCGTAGTGGCCTACCGTACCCTACCGTAACCCATCCCTTCAGGACCCTCAACGGCAAGATCGTGCAGGGCCACAGGCGCCGATCCAACCTCGAGAGACTCAGGAATGAGGGCAAACTGGTAAGGGATTCAAGGGAAGGTATCGAAGATGACGTCATTCTTCAGATGATCGGCCAGAACGTCGTCGGCTCCAAGCTCGAACTCGAATGCGTCGACGAGCGAATGACGGGAACCCTCAGCTGCGTCGCCGACAACGGCATCGAAGTCGTCAAGAACTCCGTCCAGATCTCTACCAGTAAGTTTTCCATCCCTGTAACTTAGATCACGCGGGTTTGCCGCTCCGCATGCTTTTGCGCGGGAAACAGTAAATCCTTAGATACTGTAAGCACCTGCCACGTGTACATATACGAATGAATACGAATGGACAAACAAGGCAACATAATTTCCAGCCGGCCCCAACGCCTGCGAGCGCCTGCGCCCTGCCCATCCGCAGATCGGCACTTGGACCAAATCAAGAATCGAGGAGATCGGAAACGCCGCTGTGTTCCAGTGCAGAAAGGCCTCGGCCGGCGTCCAGATCAGATGGGAAAACGACGAGGGAAAGGAGCTGAAGAGAGAGGACGGATTCGTGGTTAGTTGAGCATCAATCCCTGTTTTGACCCCTAGAGTTGTGTCCATCCTTAACCAAATACGTTTCAGGTGCTGCCCAACGGTGATCTGCTCATTCCCTCTTTGACGTGGGAGATGATGGGCTCATACTTCTGCGTGGCGACGTCTGAATCTGGCGAGGAACGCTCCGAGACCTTCGTGTTCCCTACTGACGAGAACGCTCCCGAACCCGCCGGAGGAGCCAAGGACACCCAGGACTATGTAAGTTTCACCTGCAAGAGACATCTTGCGACCGGAAACTCGGGGCTAACACGGATTAGAGCGCGCCTTCGCTTCCCGGGAAAAGTTAGGGGCGCGAAAATCTGACGTGACGCATCATCAATTCACTTATTTCAGGAGGAGTACTGAGTTCACGTCGTCTGCTCATCACGTCATGCAGTCATCTGAATAATCCCCCCCGCCCCTTGCCCATCCACCCCACCCCGATACTCACCCTATTCAAGATTACCTCATCATGGGATCTCACATTCCCTATCTCTCATAGACTAGAACCACCAGCCCAGTGAATCGCTTTGTCGGTTGTTTATTGAATCTCCAGAACGATCGTTGATCGTCCAGCAATATCTATCCCCCGTTAACCGATAATAATATTGCATAATATTTGTTGTGTTTCCGATATATTATATGTTGTTATTCGTATCCCGCAACTTGCTATGTACCCGAGATAATCTATGATATTCCCGCCCGGTTGTCGATGGTGTGAACGCACCCCTGTTCAGCTCTCGATCAGCCGTTCCTCTAGCTAAGCTTCCCCATTGTATTCCAACTCTGATTCCACGATAAACAACTGTGTGTAACAGCTCTTCTTCCCCTCGCTTCTTCACAACTCTGATCGGGCCAACGAAGACAATAAATCTCTGCTGGAACTGCTCGAATCTCTCACCAAATCCTCTGCTATCTAACCGTTTTCTCTCAATCGCATGACACGGCTCCCCCCTTCCCCCCTCCCTTCTACCTGATTTATGGGCACTCCCTCTGCAGTTGGGTTGGCTATCTCGCAACTCTTCCCCCATATCTCTTCCTCCTACCACTGATGCTACTAAACAACAAAAGTGCACATTCTTTATCTTGATTAGATGAAATAGTCGCGTCACTCTGGGTTAGCTAAAGTCGAGTAAGATATATAATTGGGTAAATATGTAGGGTAAACAGGTATGGGTAAAGGGTAAAATGAGGGTAAATAGTATAAGTAACAGCCTCCGTCGTCCCAGTGGGAAGATCACTGAGCCGCTCCAATCTGCAAGATTTTCGAAAATTATTCGAGATTATCCCTCTTTCTCGTCTCAAATCCCCCTATATTTAGTGAGTAGCATCGAGGATTCCTATACGATAAGACGAAACATGTCCGAAACCTTTCGCTTTTTCGACCACTAGCCCCTGGGGAATAGTGTTGCGACCACTATTGGTCTCGTTTTTCTCTCGTTTTCGGAACACGAATGAGCTGGATGGGAGGGGTTTACCCGTGACATCTTCGGATTCGACGAGGGGGAATACGCGTGATAATGGAATTATCAACCCTAACAAAACATGTGCGTCACCGGATGCTACGTATCTCCTCTATATTTGGGAGGGGAGAGTCTAGACATTCGAATAAAAGAGAGTAGTGAGTAATAGTGAGTAGAGAAGATTTCGTCAGAGCTGCTTCTCAATTTCAACAAATTGTTATGTTTTTACCTTGGCAAGAAAGTCGTTGACGACGTTGCGTCCAGTTCGAATCGAGGCGATTTCTTCATTGAGTTCACAATCCCAATCGGGTTTCTGCCCTCCACGAAGAATCTCCACGTTCTTCTCACTCTTCTGGAACAAATAATTTTAAAAAAATGTTTTTGTTGTTGTTATCAATCTGTCGTTCTATTCTAGGCACCAGTTGCCTCCTGATGCGCCAGATCGCCTGATAGGACAAAATGACGGGGACTTAGAACGAACAACAAGGTTTTTGGGCGGAAATTCCTCTGGGATTGCCCCGAGACATGTAAACATGCAATGATACACAGATCCACGCAGACACAATCGTTTATTGGCATAACGAGGGATGTGCATAGAATAGCTATAAATGTTGCTCCTGAGGAGAGCGAAGTCGATATTGAGGATGTAGATCGTCGATGGATGTGATCGATTACTCGTAATCCTGAGAGAAGAACAGATATAGGACAAAAACTAAACAGATAAACGGCAAATAGATGGCTCCAGATACCGTACCTCGACTTCCTCCTCCTCCTCCTCTTGTCCCTGCAACAAACAGACATTTCACAGAACATCACAATTTTTGCGCTCCCGTACTTTCCAATTTAAAAATCGGATAAGTTTCACAGATTCTCAACATAAAATTGCAAGGTTTCCGGGAAACTTCAGGAGTGCCACAATTTCGAAAATACACCATTTTCGATACTGACATAGTGGTAGTGGTCCTCTTCTTCGTCCATCTTTCGCACTTTGCCTATCGTCTTCTCGAGAAGCGTTGGTGGCGGAGCGACGCCGGGGAAGATCGGATAGGCTTTGCGCTGGAATGGGACCGGACTGAACAGGACGCACGGACAATAGGATATGCAGACATTGAGACTACGACCGCTCATCTCGATACATGATGTACGGAATGACAAGGACAAGAACAGAGACGTACATGCTCGAACATCATGCGACGCTCGTTGAAATTGCGACGATCGATCTGGCGATCGTACTTGGAGGCAATCTGGACTTTGGCCTGGAAAGAAAGGCAATAACCTTCTGGAAGACTCCCATTCTCTGGGCGAACGAGCGAGAATCCGTGGAGCGCTCGAATTTGGAGGAAACGTGAATTCTCGGCTGTAAAAGGAAGGAAGTTTCTGTCACTCATCCGAAAGACGCGCCGGAAAGTTCAAAGCCAACTACGCTGTGCTTCTCGCTGTTTCGTGGATAGAAATAGCGTGCGGCGACGAATTTTTGGGGGGTAATTGGTTTTCAACAACACTACGCGTCCTCCCCCATCTCCAAGTGACGTAGCCTCGTCGAAAATCGCATTGCGAGGGAACTTTTTCACTCCCCACCCACGACACCCCCGCTGTTTTGACGAACGGTTTGACTACGAATTTACTGCTAATTCGTCCAAAAAACGTTGTAGTCTGCTCAAATATGCCCTCGCAATCGTCATAAGTGCTGAAATTCAATGTGCAGTGTGCCGGGCTGTTGCGAATTCGAAGAAGGGAGAGAGGGGCTGCGCGTTCTCGAAATAGCAACTAAAGGGGAAGAGCGAGGGCAAATAAGAAGATAGCCGGCCACTGACCACACTTCCTACGTGATGCGAGTCTCTATTGAAAATTGGCGAAGATCGAATGACCAGTTCGTTTTGCTCAGTGTATCTTGAAGTTTGCTGAGAGCCTTTGCACAGTTTGAGAGGGTTCTCGATGTCGTGAATGAGGGATCTCGCAAACTATTATTACTATTTCTATAGGTTGGGTCATTGTCATCGCATGAGCAGAAAAAATTAATGGATTTCTCAACTTGGAGTTGAATCTCATTATTCACTGAATTATCAATTTTTGGTCTCTGGCATTTACAGCTTATATAGAGAGACTAGACCGAATCTATGACGATTCACATCATGATTACATCTCCAATATCTTACAGGATGTCTCGAGTTGGAGTCGTTGGGGTCGAGGCCCTTCTTGAGGGCGGAGTTCCTGGCCATCTGACGCTGACGCTCATTGAGCTCTTTGAGCTGAAATAAGGGAGCGATTCGAGATTGGATAGTGGAAGATCGTCTCGACAGAGATCTCGAACGAGGCTTCATCAGAAAAATTCATCAGATGAGGAGCTCCGCCTGGCTAGACACGCCATGCAAGATTAGACTAGGATCAGTGTGGAAAGGTCTAAGCTATCGTCAGAGGCGGTTCCGTGGAGTCAGTCTTAGTCGGAGATCAGTTCCTTTCGGAAGATTGAAAGGAAGAAATTTAAGTAAAAATTTCGGAGATCAGTTGCTTCGGGATTTGATGAAGATTGGAACGAGTATTTATCAGAATCTGCGAGAGAATTAGGTGTCATGCATCTTTGGCGTTGTAATCATTTCAGAGGGATCGACAGAAGTAGAAGAAGGGGAACCATATATCGTTCTGTCGTGCAAGAAGGGGAATATCGTTAGAAAACAGATTATTGGAAAAAATATTTAAAAATTATAAAAAAATATTATTTTTAAGAAGCTCACATCGTACTCCTGTCTCTCGTGTCTCTTCTCGAGATCGTACTTCTCCGTCTCGAGCTTGCAGATGCGCTGGTGCAGCGCCTTGATCTTCTCCTGCAGTTTTTTTAATATTTTTACTATTTTTATTAATTTTTAAATATTTTTATTGCACCCTTGTACAATTTTTGACTAGAGAGACGATTATCAGAAAATCAAAGATCAAACCTTGAGATCCGCCGGGAGGAGTCCGGAGGCATCCATGCCCTTCATCACGGCAGCCATGAAGATCTGAGAGATGAAAGATAAAAGATCAAAGATCAACAACTGGATATTGAAGATAGAATGTCAAAGATCAAAGATCGGCTGTCACCTTCAACGAAACTATACAAGTTTGTGTTCATCGGACCGAAGATTCGTTTGCAACTTTTTCACTAGGCGAAATTAGTCCTCCTATTCATGTCTCTCATTCCAAGTTCGTGGCACGAGTGAATAAGAAACGAGCCAATTACGCCTACGAATACAAAAGTGCCACACACACAATGCTGCAAAAATTACACTAGAGGGACCACCATAAATAAACAGAAATCGTATTTTTATTGTTCCTTAGAATCGACGGACGGGGACAGAAGAAGTCTAAGTATTGCATGTTTTCCATTCTTATTTAAAGGTTAGCGCATTTGTCTTTGACGAAAAAAACATGAAACACACTCTCTTGGCTTCTAGCTGCTGGTCCTTGGTCATTCCCATCTCCTGCTTCGCCTGCACGATGTTGCCGAACTTGTCGCCCCTGATTGTGTTATTGTTATTACTGTTATTCGGTAAACAAAAACAAAAACAACAACAACAACAGCATACTTGTCCTTCTTCTCCGGGATGACGAAGTTCCTTCCTCCAGTGAGTCCGGCCATCTGCTGCTGGCGTTTCTCTCTTTCCTCCTCCTTCTTCGCCTTCTCCGCCTCGTAGCGAGCGCGACGCTCGTCCTGGATGTTATTGTTATTGTCATTGTTATTTGTTTTTCATTTTTTTATTTACCTCTTCGAGCTTCCTCTTCTCCTCCTCCTCGGCCTTTCTCGCGGCGAACGCGAGCTCCTCCTCCTCTCTCTCCTTCTTGCGCAGCTCCTGACGCTCCTTCAGCTTGCGAAGCTCCTCCTCCTCCTTGAAAACAAATAATAAGCAACATCAATACAACAACAACAACGAACATTCTCCTTCTCCAGACGTCTCTTCTCCATGTACTCCTCGACCTTGGCAGCCTCCTCATCCTCGTGACGCTTCTTGGCAGCCTGAACGTTATTTATTAACTAAATAAAAAACAAAAAATGAATAAAAATAATTTAAAAAACTGACGATCATGGCCTGCTCAGCCTCGGTGAGGTTAGACGTATTGTCGACCTCGTAGGTGGGACTGAAAAATAATTATCAATCCTTGTTTATTATTTGTTTCAAGCAGCAAGCAGCACGTTTTCACATTGAGCAGCTCTAGCTATTCACTTTACTAAGCAATGAGGCGCTCTATCAGTATCCGGAAGTGAAGTATTAGTCTTTTTGTTTATGGTGGAATTTTGTAGATCAGTTTCAACTAATTATTTACTGCTGTTTGTTGTTCATCGAGAGTGATGTGTAACAGCTAGCTATTTGTTCCGGATACCAAAAGAGCACCTGCTAGGAAGTATTAGTTAGATTGCCTTGTTAGCGTTAGTGAGCGAGTATCGAGCATGTTAGGAAAACCGAACGGGGGAAACCGAGGGATCGGGGAGCGTGCTCACCGCTTCGCTTGCCTGGAATGAGATTATTGATCTTCCGATCACGGATAAACTGATCTTTGATCTTTAATCTTTGATCTTCGAACTTACCGGGAGACCTGCTCTGCCTCCTCCTCGACCTCGACCTCTTCAGTCTCTTCAACTTCTTCCACCTCCTCCTCCTCGTATTCGGAGCTGCAAAGATCAAAGATCAGTCTTGTCACCATCCCCACTTCAATTCTGCCACTACCATATTACTACATAGTAATCCTACACCTAGCCACTACAGTATACCTGAGCAGAAGGCCTGTACACGACTGGAGACTGTTGAATGATGGCGAAAGGAATGTAGATAGGGAATGATTGGTAAGGGAATGGAGGCTATTGTGAGGGAGGCGACCGCTACTTGCGGGGAGGGGTGCGGCGAGTGAGGAAAGCGACAGGAGGAGGAGGAGACTTGTAATCACGGAGACGATGCTCAGCAGCGTTGCCCACTGCGGGCGAGAGAGGGACAGGAGTGATGGGGCGACGGAGGGCGAGGGGCTTCGGAATGGTGAGCGAGGCACGAAAGGAGCGAATCAGTGCTTGATCTACTTCATCGAATTCTGGAGCGGAGGTAACGATGTCGGGAATGGACGGGAACGAGGTCGTGTGGTGCGCGATTGAGGGGACTTGTCCCATTCCGGGTGCAGTCGTCACGCCACGAGCTGCGTACCCTTCAGCGTTTAAAGGCTGGGAAGATTCTCCTCCGAGCGATGAGCAGGACAACGAATCGAGGTCTCTCTTCTTCTTCTTGAAGGCGTTCTGTCTCTTCAATTTGTTGTCTTCGACTTCCTTCTTCTCTTTTCCGATCAGTCGATTTAGCAGGCCACTCTTCTTGTCACTGCTCTCCTTCCTCTTGATCGTCTTTGGAATAGCAGCATTTGGAGAATCCAACCAGTAGATGGGGAGATCCAATCCAGTCAGGCAGTCCACAAAGGGCACCTTCTTCAGGCGCTCCCTGGCCGCTTTGAAGTCCTCCTTGGTCTCTGGCTCTTCTTGAGACTGAGTCTTCTCGAGGAACGATTGAGGAATCTGGATAGGGCGAATCGTCCGCTCCTGCTGTTGACGAGGGAACGGAGTCTCTAACGTCATCGCCCTCTCCAGCTTTCCGATGGGTCTTCTCTCAGGCGGATGATGAGGATCGATCAACTGGATGGTCCGTCGTCTCTTCAGGGGATGCAGGTTGATGTCCAATCTAGCAATCGCCACTCTTGCACAGGCAAGCACGATCTTGGCCTTCTCCCTGTTGGGTGCTCTCTCGGTGAGTCTGAGATTGATGCGAACGTTCTTCTCCGGTACGAGACGAGCCTTGGCTATGATCGTCTGGGCGGTTTGGAAGAAGGAGCAGTGCTGCACGGAGATCTCTGCTGAGGATCTGCTAAGGCGATCTCTCTTCGGTCTGAGAGAAGCGAGGATGGTCTTGCAGGCATCTAATGGATGCAGATGACGTGGGGGCGACGGCTTCTTCTGTTCTTGCACCACATCTAGAGAGCCCGTGCGGACTTTCCTCAGTAGGGGTCTCTGAACAGCTCCTGAAGGTGCCTCGGGTGCCTTGACCTCCGAGGCCGGTCGGCCCTTCCTCAACAGGACTTTGTTCAGAAGACCTGGACTTGTCGTCTCCTTCTCCTCTCTGACGACGACTCGAGACGGCGCTCGGAACGTGCACGACTTGTCGTCCTTCTTCGTCACTACGGCTGATGGAACGGCAATAGACAGTGATGCCGAAGATGACGTCCTCTTCGGGATCAGAAGACTCTTGAGGACGCCCTCCTTGTGGATTCGCTTCTTCATCGTCTTCTCCACGTCGACGACGACCGTCTTCAACACCAACGGCGCCAGGAATGACGCAGACACCGTCATCTTCGACTTCTTCGGCTGGAAGATGATCTTCCTCGCGATCTCTGCTGCTGGCTTCTTGGCGATCGTCGTTGATCCATCGGTCTTCGCCTTTCCGAATACTCTGGTGCTCCACTCGACATGTTCCGAGGGGCTGTCGGGTAGGACGGCGTCTGCTTCCGCCTCGTCGAACTCGTCCACCTCCCAGTCCTCATCTGCCTCAATGCTCACTTCGGGGAGCGGTCGCTCCTTCGTCTCATCCGAATCAGTCGACAATCCGCTGTCGCTCGAGTTCGATCTTCTTGCTCTTGCGTAGTCATTGTTCCTGACTTCTCTGACGACGGGGATCTCCTCCCAAGCCCGCAGGTACTTTCTCTCGTCTTCTGCCGATAGCCCACGCCTCCGTAGGAGATCATCCACCTTCCTGTGAGCCTCCATCAGACGATTCGTGTACTCGATGGTGTTCATCTCTCCCGCCATGCCGCCCGGGCCTCCTCCGACCATTGAAGCTGACGCCATCAGTCCTCCTCCTCCGAATCCTCCTCCTGGCTTCTCCCCGAACCTACCGCCGTCACCGGCGCCGCGACCAGAGAGCAACAAGTCCCTAGGGTCCCTAGAGCTTCCCGGTAGGTCGAAGAGCCCTTCCCTCGAACCCCTTCTGAATCTAACCACGTCTTCTTCTAGGGTGGGCAGGCCTTTCTTTCTCTCGTCTAGAATCGCGGACGATTTGCGCTTTGCTGGTTCAGCTCCAGGAGCTGCGCTCCGCCCTCTAACCCCGTACAACTCAAGCAGCGAATCGGTCTCGGTGGTACGCGTCTGTCTGGCATTTTGCTGTTGCACAACGGCACGAACATCGGATGAGGAGGCCCTACGGGAGGTGAGACGAGACTCGTAAGAATTTGGAGTAGGGGATCCATAGTCAGTGATAGATGATATCTTCCTCTGAGGCTCTAGTAAGAAGGAGGAGGAGACTAGCGAGGAGGGACTACCGGGAGTAATGGATGATGTGGAGAATCGTGAGGATGGGCCACTAGATGATGAATATGAGGAATAGGACGAGGTAGACGGGGAGGAGGTCACTGGGTTCTTATACGAGGAAGAAGAGGTTAGACCAGAGAAGGAATAGAGATTGGATGAGGATGAACGCATTATAGATAATATAATCGATAAGTGACAATCGATAATCAAGAATAAAAAAAGGGTAACAACAATGAGGCGGACTTACTACTGATCCTCAACGTCGGACATGCTGTGAGTCTGAAATAATTGTGAATTGAGTTTGTGGAAGCTAAATGATCCTACGGTAGGTCTCTATTCTCAACCCCTTGTTGCTCTTAGGCGCGCGCTAGATCTGGACTGAGGATACGGGGGATGGGGACTGTGATGAAGAATCCTGGAGGAAGTGAGCGTCAGGCTGCAATAGAGTAGGAACTCCGACTGTGTCACACGCAAAGAAGCGACGACGAAGGAAACGTAAAGCGAAATCGGAGATGCGAAAGAGGGGAAGGAGGATAGGAGAAGATAGCAGGTGTCTAGTGTTCAAGACGGATGATTTTTGCTGCTGCGCCCCAGACGTCACGGCCCCTCTCTCTCTCCCTACCCCCATCTACCCCTGGATACTATGTCCTAGGGCCTAGGGCCTATGGTCTGGGGTACTGTATGGGTGGTCGTGAGTTGATCATCGTGATAACTTTAAGTTGACATACCGTTGAGTACGAGAGCGCTGGTTGCCTGGCAGGGAGTGGGTGAACTACTGAGTGGGAGAGAAGAGAGAGGTGCGCAGCCCCCTCCTATTCCCCTCCTGTTGTAATATCCCATCTATCTCGAGAAGTCTCTTCCAATCGGAATCCGTCTCTCTCTCACTCTCACAAAGTTTATCGCGCGCCACTTATCCCTGGGAAGAAGAAGAGAGAATAACTGGACGAGGTGCCAGAGAGAAGGTTACGAGTTACACAAGAGGTCGATGACTGGAGAAGTGTTGGGGAAGCGTCGATTGAGAGGGAGGAGAAGAGTAAGTTATCGAAAACATGGACTGAGAGGGGAGAAGATTGAGTGAGGTCGGGACTGCGTAGTAACGCGACATTTGTTCACTCCGGATCACTTTCACTAGTAGATTCCCGGGGACTTGCGAGAGTTATGAGACACGGCTGCAGTTGAAGAAGAAGAAGAGTAGGAAGCAGGGAAGGAACAAGGAGAACAAAGTAAGGTGTGTGCTTTACACTGAAATTACAAGAGAACAAACAAGTGAATGGTGAAGCAATGGAGAATTCTTAGAACTAGGAAGAGGATATTGAGGAATGTTGAGGAACGTCGTTCGAGGATCCTTCGAGGTTCCTCAAATCTGGGCTCTCAGCACTGGAATAATTGCCAACAATAAATTGTGCAAATAACATGCATTATTAACAGGTTTTTTTGTCAGAGATGAAGGATGTTTATGGGTAACAACCAATTTTTTTGGTTTGACGATTGAAAGAGTTGCCAACAAATCAATGAAGCGGCAGACACGATTCGTTCATCAAAGTAGAGTGGGATCGAATCGACTCGAGTATTTACAGAGCGGGGCCACGCAAAGATAAGAGATGTGATATCACTTGATCAGGTAAACGTAATAGCAGGATTTGATCAGTAAACGACAAGCCGGTGCTAGGGCGAAAGCCGCGTCTGAGCTCGTCTCCAATCAACGAGGGTTCATCCATCAAGTCGCTTTTTCGTCGACTGAAATGAGGGTGTAACGGCTCTCTCGGGACGGAAAATCAGGTGATAGCTTCACCCCAGCACTGAGCAATGACAATCTCGGTTTATCCCTCTTGGAATCCCTCGGTTTTCGTCTTCTCGAGGAAATTCGACAAGTGTTCGATCGTCTGAGGGATCTGTTTGTCTTCTTGGCCTTTTTCAAGAGTTCTTCCCGTTTTTACGGTTATTCGTCTACGGGGACAGAGGCCGAATCTTTCGATTAATCGGACCTGATCTGGGGTTCAAAAGGGATAATGGATGGTCAGTTACACTTCCTTGCCTCTTTTCTTCTCTTCGCCCTCGGGGGCGCCTGTCCACACTCAGAGGAGCAATGGAGCGCAGCTGTCGGTGGAGAGAGAGGAGGGGTCGGAGGGGGACGAAAGGAGATTGGATTGAGAGGTGAGAGGGAATTGCAGGCCAGGTGCACTCATTAAGAGGAGAAGGAACGAGCAGATCAAATCGAGTGGAATATTCGGGCGTTGAAACGACAAAAATCGGTTAAAATCATTGTATGGCATTACCTGATAGATACCGCAAAAATGAGATGAAATATAAAATTTAAAAATTGGAAATAAAGCTAATGGGTTACGGTACTCAATTTTTCCGTTCCACTATTTACGCGAAGTTCCGGAACTTTCACTACGTTTACCTTCTAAAAGTCGGCGAGATTTCGCGTACTCGAATATTTTCAAACAGAATGATTCTTGGTCTCTCATTATTTAAACTTTTTTTATAACACTTTTCTGCATCCTACGCCCTCAAATACTATGAGCAATCGGTCTAGATCGAGATTGGGCTTGGGTTTTAATCGTTTTCGCCTTTTTCAATGGAATGATGCTTACTCAACGTGAATCACCTTTCGCTTTTCCTTTTCCTTTGACCTACTTCTCTCTTTCATTCCCTTATATTGCAGGGTACACGCTGGCGACCACGACGATAACCATGGACGAGCAGAAACTGGGTTAGTTATGCCGTATTTTTATTGTTTTTCTTGTTTTTCGCTGATAAACACGAGCAAATCACCCACTTTACTCACCCAAAGCTCTTGTAATCGATCATTCTCGCTTCAAATCGCTGTTTTGTTGATCAAATTAGAGTTGTGAGTGATCGCAGTGGTGACTTACTCGAGACTAACAGGATTTTCACTGTTGAGTCATCACTTTTCACTGACAACTGTTTTTATATCTTATTTTCTAATAATATTCCCTTCGTCAATAACAGTTCACAATGAGTGAAAGTGACTCAGGCGAGTTGGATGAGATTTGTTGACGATTTAGTGAAAATAATTGGATTCGAATACCAAAACTCGTTTTCTAATTGTCAGAAAAATCGCAATCAAGGCCTGAGTCATCGTTTTACTCACAAAGAGCTGTTATGACAAGTGCGAAAAGATTAGGGCTAAGATCCTTTCTCTTTCAGTAATATCGTTCGCGCTGTTTCTGCTCGTCATCTGCATCATTCTCTTCTTCTTCCCATTCTTTGCCGTTCTGATTCCCATCGTCATCGCCATCATCTACCACGTCAACCAACTGCAGAGAGCTGATGGAGAGACCGTCAGCATTTTACCTATAAATAAAAATACTTTTTTTAATGTATTTTATTTTATTATAGGAATGATTCTTCAGGCCAATTCCTTCTTCGCTGGTTGGTCGTTCGGCGGTCACCGTGGTTCTCCCTACTCCTTCCCTGAGAACTCCATGTCAGGATTCGCTCAGGTACGAATATTTTACTATTTATTTAGACATGGGTCCGACGGTTGAAGTAATATTACCAACACAAGCATTTCGAATATGTTTCAGAGAGCGATGTAGAACACCGTACGAATACTCGATTTTGTTGTAATTAATTGTGTTCATTTAAATATTTCATGCAGGCCCAGAAGGAGGGCGCTGATCTCATCGAATTCGACCTGGCCATGTCCAAGGACGGCATCGCTGTGATCATGCACGACGATACCCTGGATAGAACCACTGACCAGTCTGGTAAATGAGTATCTATAAACAATTATCGGGTTTATAAAATCTGAACTATTGAAAATTATTGACATCGCGTGATCGATAGGACGACTGTCCCATCAGGTATACCGTAATCAGCAAGCTACCGTACCATGGTTCCCATGTCCATCCTACATAACCAATATACACAATAATGTGTAAACAGGAAATGAGTTAATCATAAATAGCTAGAAAAACCAAGTTTTTTTTAGATTGAGTTTCATTTTTTGAAACCTTTGAAATAGTTGTTCATGTTAGTAATTTGCACTGCTCCAGGCCCAGTAAAGGACAAGACGTTGAGCGAGCTGCGCTCTGCCAATCTCGCTGCCAAGTTCGCCAGACACAAGTGGGTTTCAAGGGATTGAACGACGTTTCAACATTTTGATGAAACGTATCTTGATTATAGAGATGTCATGAAAAAACAATTTAAACATAAGTACTAGAAAGTCAATACAAATTAAATAATTCAGTTCCTCTCCCGTCTCTGGTTCCGTCCCCAAAGAGGGAGTTCCCACTCTGGAGGAAGTCATCCAGTTCGCAACCAAGAACAACATTCGAATGCTCTTCGATGTCAAGGACTACTCTGATGAGGTGAGATTTGGGATGAAGTGTAATTAGAGGTGAGACAATGGCGCCGATCGGCGATAATTAGGCGGCAAGTAAAACAAGGTAAGGGTTAATATGAATATTCAAGCTCTTTATTAATTTTTCTGAAGGGCACCATTTTTCTTTTTCTGGTTTTATCTGAATAGTGTGATGTTAAATGGTGTGAAACTCACTTCAACGACGTTGAGAGAAACTCCGATGAGTGAAAAAAGTAATGCAATTGCACTGTTCGAATGAGATGTAATTAAATAAATAATTATTAAAAGCCATAATTAAGTTTTGAACCAATTAATTCAAAGAGGAGAGAGCGGCAAGTACTAGATAGATCATTGTTAACTTGATCAAAGATCACATCATTCCCAGCGACATCATTAGATGAGATTTTGAAAAGTAGTGATCAGAGGAAACACATCTGCTGTTTTCTGTAGTGATCGTTGATTCATCAGTTAGCAGATGTGATACTTGTGGTAAACAATAGTAACCAAGAATTACAATTTGTTCTCTAACCATGGATACTACGAATGAAAACAAAACAAAACCAAACATCCATTTCTACCTCAAATTTTGGCACTTTTGAACCTTCCTGGTTAATTTGGCGAATGAGTTTCACGGACTCCATGAAACATTTCTTTCGCCCGCTGTTTCTTGCAGGCTTGTTATGAAAAAGTCATATCGAAATGCATATGATTACCTGATCGTTGAGACATTAATTAGCAGATGTGATACTAATGGTAAATAATAGTGATCAATGATAAAATTATTTTCAGATTTGAATTTGTCAATAATTAATAATTAATATAATTTCAGATGGTCGGGATCATCGTCAAATCCTTCGAGGACTACAATCTCTACAACAAAGCCATCGTCTGCTCCTTCTATCCCTGGGTGATCTACAAAGTAAAGAGAGCCTCTCCAGGAATCCTTACTGGTCAGGATTTGTTCCACTTTGCTGCAAATCATGCTTGTGAAAAATGCGGTATTTACTTTCCCTGGATCTGTCAATTTTTTTGAAAATTAGTGAAACAAATCTAGTTTGTCGAGATGTCCACAATTGCCGAAATTGCTTCAATTTTTACTAGTTCACCTCATCATTTCCATAATTCACTTCATCATTTCCATAACTTAATATATTCTCATCAGGTCTCACATGGCGTCAGCACTTTTTCGCATTCTCTGATCTCGACGCTCAGGTGAGATTCGAAAAGAGAAAAATCGACTCGGTAGAGAATCCAAATACGAATTGTTTACCTATTCACCTGTTTTCAATACAATCTATTCACTCCTGCATCCCTGCAGATTCCCTCATGCGAAAATAGTTATCAACAGGGTGATAAAAGAGAAGAGGAGGGAGAGCGATTATAGTGTGTAATAGCAAAATGCGATCGATCTTCGTGCTATGCGGAGTTTGTGGTGAAATATTAGTGATGATTGACTGAATTGCATCTCGATTTTAGATTATTATCAGCCGCAAACAGCGATTTGCAGGTATTGAAAATGAATCATGCGTCGCATTGTTGAAATGGGGACAAAAATAGTAACTGTAGATTGGAGAAATGTCCCCTGCTACGGACAAATTGAATGAGTTACACAGATTGAATATTTACGAAATGGTCCAAAGAGGTGCAGGAAAATTGTCCGTCCCTTACAAAAATGTTGAGGTTCCTCGCTACTTCGGTCTTTCCCACTATGCGGCTCAATTCGTGGATGCAGTCTATCTCTTCATGCTCAAGACTTGGCTTCCCACCTTCCTAGGCGCTGATATGCTCCTGACGAATGAGAAGGATGTCTGCCCGTGAGTTTTCGAATATTCTTGATTTTCTACGGACAAATTAATGAAACGAGTTACAATATTTCCCTTAAAAATTCATTGGAGCAGGAGTCCCAATCAGGAGTCCCATGTTTTCGAATATCAGCTCCGTTTGACAGTATTGACTTGTAGGATAGATCGCATTAGTCGCAGACGGGCGCGAAAATATATTTGCTTCGTCAAAGTAAAAGAGTACTGTGCCCCTCTCTAATCTCTCACGAATATGCGCATGATCAAACATATGACCCTCAGTAACGAATAATCTTCGTGTTTTTGCTAAAATGCACAGCAATTCTCACGTAATGGTGCAAAAATTACCAAAATGGCATCATGCTGATACCAAATATGTTTCACGACCACATAAATATTGGAATGGTTTTATCGGGTGATGACATATTTGTCATCAAAGAAAAAAATGGAATTTGGAAGGGATTAAAGATTGCATTGCAGTGCTTACGTCAATGCGATGCGTGAGAAGGGAATGCGAGTAGCCGTTTGGACTGTCAATGACATTGTTCAGGTAATAAAAAACAAAAAAAAATTATTTTTTTCTGGCATTTTATGTACAAAATTGGACAAAAAAAATGATTGTCATCATTTGCAGGCGCAATGGATGATGGGCTCACTCCAGATCCCCATTCTCACTGACTTCCCGTACCTGTCCAAACAGCTTGGCAACCTCGACAAATTCGTCAAGAACGGTTTCAAATAGTTATAGTTCGACCTATTTCATTTTATCATCCCTTGACCCTCAAACTTTACAGCACATAGAGACAATGCGCGCTCGTTTTCGAAATAGATTTCGATTCTTCTGCGCTCGCTATTTTGGTGGCCTTGTAGTATACTCTTTCGCCATACCACCATTCGTTTCCATTGTCAATATGTTACCTGCTCGTCACTAATTTCACTGCGAGTAATCTCAACTACCTTAGTATTCCTCGACTGTGTTATCAAGCCATGCACACACATTTCACTCGCTCTCCGATTATTTCATAGGGACTCGTCGACAACGTGATTAACATTCGCAATTGGTTGGTATGAATAAATACGCGATCGCTCGCCGATATTTTCCTCTCTGTTACGAAATGGCAAATCATGGTTGGAAAACAAAATTTTGCAGTGGAGCGTTGAATAGAAATGAGCGAGAGTCGGTGATTGGTACCAGTCGTCCACCTATTTTCCTCCCCCCTCAAGCAGCTTGTTGTCCAAACTTTGGGTGTAATATTTCTCGAAAACCGAGCATCGTCGCGACAAAATATGCAGCGATTTCGTGCAAAACATGCTCGCATCTCATCTGACTCGGCCGAGTACACTACTCACTCGTATTTACACCATTTCCACTCTTTTACTAGAGCAATTTGACGCACACGATTGATTTCCGGTTCATGAGGTACTCTTTGTCCCCCCAGTATTCTAGAGCTTCTTCGTACTTTAGTCACAGCTTGCATAGTGCAACTGTCTGAACTCTTGCTGGGCTCCAATTTCTCTTACTCCTTTCATCTTTCTCCTTTATTTCTGCACAAAAACACAGCGCAAACAATAAATTGGACGACGCAATCAAATCGAAATGAAATAGATAACAATTTTAATGCACGATAACACTCGCCGTCTTTTTCGCCGTCATTTTCCACTTCTTTCACAACAAAAAGTAGTTCATTGCTCTCTTTATTTCTCAACTTCGGGTTTGGATGACTCTCTCCCCCTTCTCTCCTCGAGGCCATTTAACTGCTCATTTTACATTCTGTAAATCTCCCTTTGTCCACTCTTTTCCTCGCTCTCTCACCCCTCTTCCCTATCTCCGACTACTCGCCTCCAGGCACGACCACTCCCTATTCATATTGCATTTTGGAGTGAGAGAAGGGGGGAGAGACACCACCACAAATCAGATCATACTCTTAGAAAACACAATTTGCAATGGCCCCTGTCCTTATATATCTGATCTGGAATTTTGTTTTTGCATCGAGAATCCAGAAATTTCTCTGTTTTCACACTAGGGTGTCAATCATTTGGATGCACAATCTCTTAGGCCGGCCCGATTTTGGGGCGAACGCGCAAATTCCCCGCCTAAAGCCAGCTAATAGCTCAATCACAAGGATTCCTAGCAGTGATTCTGTGCGGATTCCTCACTCGAAATCTCCTATTCGTTTCCCTCCTCATTGCCTCCTCTTCAATTCGATGTTGCTACTCGTTAGATGGAATATATTATGTGTATCGGAGGGAGGCGGAGGGAGAGACACACAATGTGTCATACCCCGGCCTCCTGGCTCTTAATCGGTTCTGGAACTCTCCTCAATTCGCCCGCTCTCTCGCCAGTTAGAGCGGGTGAGAGAGCGAGCAACAATGAGAGGGCGCGCCTTCTGTTCCATCATTTCGAGGGTAGCCCGCCACTTTTCGATGTCCAATCCCTATATTCAATTCTTCTGTCGACCCTTCTGTCACATCTGTCCAATCTAAGATCCCATTCACCTTTTTATTCACCATTTGCTGAATTCGCATTCACTCTAGCGGGGCTTTCTTGTGCGCTCTATAGCCTGTACCCTTCTCGGTTTCCTCAGAAATAGCAAGAAAACAATACTATCCAATTGGAAGAGAGCGCGAGCGTTCGATTTATTTTGCTGTTTACACTCAAAAACAGACGTCGAAAATAGTGAACATGATTATTGAGGTAGAGAGGACGATTGATTGTCTGTTTTTATTCCACACTCACATTCTCGTTTAATCACTTTTTGGGATGAAGAAATTGCAGATATTTGTCAAAATCAAGCAATGATTCATATCGGCTTGTGTTTCCATTGTGTCAGAATGCAAACTGAAAGATATTTTGATATTTTTTCAAGCTTTCTCTGAAATGTAGGGAGGGGGCTTTTAGAAATGAACGAAATAGCGACCTTGGAGTAGGAAGCTTTTCGAATCCTTTTAGTGACTTTGAAAGCTTTCCGATTTCACTCTGAAATTCTAACAATGAGCCGGCGATTGGGGTAATTTGCAAATCGTCGCTCCATGAACAATCTGGCACTACTTTACCTTCGCTCCCTTCGATAAACAACGCCCGTTTTAGACCGGCAATAGTCGCCTCTAGTTTTTGCTCAATTTCCTACATTTGCCCCTTTCATTTGTAGATGTATTCTCTACTCACGAAATGTATTTCGACATTCTCGAATATGTCTTCCCTCCCTCTTCATCCTTTTGCCTTCTTCGTTTTTCCGCTCATGCTCTCTTCAGTCGTCAATTTTGCTAGTAGTAAACACGTTTCGTTGCCATTTTAGAAAAGAATTCGATATATCCGACACAATTTTGCTTGAAAAAAGCGAAAAGAGGAGATATCACGGGGAAATTTAGTTGTGTCTGTCTCTACATTTTTTTCTAGAAAGAAACGCGGTGAGATGTATGCATCAGATAGGGCCGGTCTTGCTCGCTTCCCCCATGTTCTTCGTCTATTTATTTCTCAGATTTATTTGCGTGTTAGAGAGGGAGAGCGGGCCAATTCGTGCCGTGTTTCTGAATGGAACGAGAAGAAGGAAGAATTTTCTCTTCTTTTCGCGAGATCTCAAAATAAAAATCTCCGACCCCCTATTTTCGACCTCTGCCGTGCAAAAATTGTGAAATTTGTCCACTGCTGGATAAATAGATTCGACGGTTGACTACTGCCATTACTGTAGTCAAGAGCCCCTTTTGTGTTCGTTTTCGACAGAGAGTTCGTATAAATAAGACCCAATAATCAAGATTCCATCTGTCCATTTTAGGTCTATTCTAACGAGACCTTCTACTAATCTCATCTCTCATTGTGTGTGCTAAAGTGACAATTAGGCAACGAGTCGATTATTCAGTTAGACCCCCTCTCTTGTTCCCCTCGCTGACCTTGTGTTTCATCTTCTCTCTTCCTCATTTTCCTCTCTATTCACATGTCAGTCCAATTTCGCATTTAAACTCGCTTCACCCTCTCAAAGTCTCGCGGGCTAATTGTGATAGCTTTCTGAAATTCGTAGCGTAATGCGATAGTTAGAGAAAGGCGGCGGGAGAAAGAGTATTTTCAACGCGTTTGTTGCGAAATGGCTGAGTAAAAGCTGCAGAGAGGTTTGAGAAAGTGTGTAATATTGAAAAAAGACACTTTTCTATTCTTTGCTCTACTTCCTGCATTTTTCACTTTTTCCGGCTGATTTCTCTCCAAATGTATTCAACTACCGTAACCCCCTCATTTCGATCTCAACTATTCGCTCTCTATTCACTTTTCGAAACGTCTTTTTGTGGCGCCTAAACAAATTCGCTATTGCGATAGAAATATCCGTCAAATTCCTGCACTCCCACTTTCCATTTTTCCTATCTATCTCGACTTCGCTTTTTCCACAATACAATCAATTCTCGTTGAATAGTCTGTTTGCTAATCTCTCAAACACAACCCGACGACTTGTCGACCTTTCATTTCTCCCCCCACTCTCTTTCTTCCCTCGAAATTCGTAATATTTGAGTTGAGTCGAGGGAAAACGGTATACATTTGATCGATATAAGTAGCAACTGCTGATTTAGAGGGGCTGTTCGAATAGGATGGGGCATCTCTTTTATTACATTGAGAAAGGCAATGGAACACTTGAACAGCTGCGCTCTCGCATATTCGATTCCCCTCTTCCTTTATCTTGCGCCTCCCACTCATTTATGTGAAGCATAGTTGACCCGGGCGGCTCGGCTTTGTCGGGATCATTTTGATCAATCCGACATTTGTCTAAATAGATAAGCCCTTATTTTGCTTATGGGATCGTTCCCTGGCCCGATTAGGACTACGGTAGTCGCATAAGGGCGATGAAAACCTCATATAACGTGCCCAATTGACTATGAATTTCCATTCCCTTTGGTAGCCCTCCTTCTACCATTTCCCCTTATTCCACGATTCTCTGCGCATTTCAAATGTATGTGTACCCAACATTATCTGAGCAAGGAGGAGAAAGGAGGTTGAAAAGGTGAGAGATCGGGCGGTATGGAGAGAGATTGAAATTGAAGAAAGAAGGTGGGAATAGGCGATATCAAGTCAACACCGAGGGCGCATGTTTATACTGGAATCAGAGGCTGGTTCTCCCTCCGGTCACTATGAATCATTGCTCCGGAGGCAAGCGGTTGTGTCTCGTCTCTCTGCGAGTTGACCACTCTGATTCATCCCATTCTTCTTCCAGCCTTCCCCCGTGCTTTCAATTTGTTTGACTTGTGCGAGCGAAATTTCGAATCTTTTCATTCGATCTCGTGCTCACTTTTTACCCTTTCGTGAGAAGGTTTTTGTGCACTTCCTCGCTTCCTCTCGTGTAGATTCATAGTTGATGCCCTCGCAATTCGATTAGCACTCCGTTCACAGTAAATATTCTGATCCCCCACTCATTTGCATATACTGGAGGTTCTTCTCAAATAGACTGTGCGTCTTATTATTATTGTCGTCGAGAGAGTGGGCAGAGGGGGAGAGCGCAGACGGTGAGAGGGAGGGGGAGAGGGAGGAAGGGGAGAACCAGGGGTCAGTCTTCCCTGTGCTATCTATGTGCCATTTGCGCTTCTATTCCATCCATCAACCTGTCTTTCCTTCCTCCATACTTTTCTTCCTTCTCCTGACCGTTCCCTCTGGCATTCCTTCACAGCCTGATGGGTCAACTCCATGTCTATTCACCTAATTAGAATAGCATTCACTAAGTCAGAGGTGATGAAGTAGATGTCCACCAGGTACTAATGAGCGAAGTCCCCAAGTGCCCGGATAGCTTCCCCTGGCACAGGTTTCCCTAATAGATAGCATCAGGTGTACCTCCTATCAATGATCTTATCATAGCAAGGAAGTACCGGGAACACATGTCCCTCTCTAGATCAATATCATGGGAAAGGCACTTGACGGGACGGACTTCGCTCATTAGTACCTAGTCGTTTTATTGTTAGCCAGCTCATGTTTACTACGACCCCTTTTCCCTTCTACTCTGATGCGCTAGGTGAATAGAGGTGAAAACGAATTTGACCCACGGCTTTCGAATTGTTGGTTCACCCTTAGGCTGTAACGGTACTTCTCCCTCTCCTGTCCACTACTCCCCATTCTCGATTCTCTTCTTGTATTTGAGCAAACACCCTGCGATGTCTTTCCTCCCTTTCCCCTTTTGTTCGACCCCCCGGTTGACTGGCCGGCTTGTGACCACCATTTCATACATTCTTCGTCGTCTGTCGTCGTCATCTTAGTCATTGCTTTCAGATGCGCGACGACGATCTGCACATCGTTGAGGAGGATTCGAACGGAAAGGAAGACTCCCAGACGCCCACTGATGTGAGTCCATGGATACTGTAGCCAGGGGCAATCTCAGGGAAGGGGAAATAGGAGGCTTCTAGCTGGCGAAATATCATGTATCGGAGATGATTTATGCCGAGTGCTAAGGAAACCAATTTAGTCGCGTGTTTCAGTCGACGCCTTCTCCTCCCTTTTCCACTCCCATTTCATAAATCCCGATTCCAATCAATGCCCACGAGTTTTCTCTCATGTTTCTTTTATCTTTGCGTGTGACTCAAGCGATATTAGTAGTCTAAATCGTATTCTATCAGTCGCCTTCTCTCCGTCTCTTTCCTATTTACCCACCATTCATCCATCCACCAATCTTATATATTCACATTGGATACCAAATGAGATAGATAGAGGGAGAGGGGGGAGAGACTGAATGGAGAGAGGAGGGTCAGATATCCCCTTGCAACATTCATAATGATTCAGCCAATAGAGAGAGAGAGAGAGTGGGCGATTGCGAGAGAATTAGAGTGGTCAGAGACGCACATTATCTGATTAGACTCAAACGAATGGCACAATGACCTTCAATAGAAAGGAAGAAAGAGGCATAATAATATCGAATGCTATGATCGAATAGGTATTTGGGGGGGCCTTGTCCTTCTAGGATTCCTCTCCAATCGATATCTTCCAGAAAGGATCAGTTATGGACGAGGACGAATGCCTCCCATCAAATTCCAAGCTCGCCTCTGAAGTATCCAGTCTCCAGAAACAGTGCACTCTCCTCTCCCATCAGGTAAATCGATTCGCATTCCGGAACTATCCCTCATATCTTCTTTCAAGAACGCGCCCTCTGACCTTACGGATCCAATTTCGCTTTCCTTTCTACGAAATGCATTGAAATGAGTGCGAGCACAGGCATAAAATGCGCGTGTTTGCACTACTGATTGAGGTGAAAGTCGGAGACGATTACACAATTGAGAGACGTCCTCGAGGGCCGCTAACAAAAAGCCAGAGTGCTGACGAAATTGTTTCGAAAAAGAATGACAAGCAACATATGTTACTTGTTTTGAAGACAAGGGAACAAAGACTCCATATATCCAAGTAACCAATAGACTCGAACTTCAAAGGTCTTAGCCGCACGGATCAACGCAGATTTATGATTGTAAGAGGAGAGGGGCGACATTAGACTTGGGAACTCGGCTATTACTTTGTCCCTCAGAGCTGTCAGATGCTTTAAAGGGAACAATAAATGATTTGAAATAAATAAAGTTTGCGTTTCAGATGAATCTGATCATGGGTCGACTGCAGCTGCCGCAGTGCCCGTGCGCCACTTGTCGTGACGTCATCCGACAACAACAGTCCATCCAGCACATGCGACTCGCCCCCAACGGCATTCCTGCAGCACACCAACCTGCAGCAGCAGCACCCGTCACCCCTGCGACCCCATCAGCACCCCGCATGATCGTGCCCATGATCCCGATGCCGATGCCAATGGGCACACCAGTAGCCATTCCGATCGCCAACGGCGTCAAGATTCTGAATCCCTCGTCGATCCCGAGAGCTCAAGCGCCTGTGCTGCCCGTTACGCCGAAAGAGACCATGGAGGGCACGCCGAGCGAGAATGGATCGACCTCGACTGAGGGAGAGGTAAATATCAATTTTATTATGGTTCTGGGTATTCTAAGGCAAAAAAGTTGAATCATTTACAGATCAAAGAAGTAACTGTCATCAAGAGCCCTCAGACTGATGCAGCAACCAATCAATTGCTGACTTCCCTCTTCAACACTCCAGGAGTTCTCCAGACAATCTCCAATGTCTCAGCCACATCCGGCACTCCTAATCCCTTTGCTGGTTGGTCATTTTGAATTTATACTGCGATATTAGGGAAGGATTATGAGATCCGGCGCTTCCTTTTGTACTACAAGATCCTCTCTATTACAAGAGGCGAGGTCAATCTGCTTTGATCTCTCTCTTCCTCTTCCTCCTCTTCCAATCACTGTGCTTCTTACCCATCTTTCTCTTCTGCCCGAATCTCTTCCAACCATAAATACAATTGGCGAGAGACGACCGTCCATTTGTGTTTGTCCTCAGCGGTCCAAGCGGAGCGAATGGAAAATAGTGCAGTGAATGAGGAGAGCAGTAGGGGTCAACTGGGAGAGCGATGGTTGAATTGAGAATGCACAAATATGACTGACCGAGACGAGTGCTTTCCATTATATCGGAAAGATCGTAAGAGAGAGAGGGAAAGTACTGTAGGCAGTTTGATGAGTCAAACCCGAAAAACGGATTTCAAAAGTGAACGAACTATTGCAAAACCTGCGCAAACAATTGAATAGGGGGATTGGTGATGCATGTTCATGGGAAAATATGTTTGTGATCGAAAACCTGTTGGAGGGGTTGAAAATAAACGATTTTCAGAGCAAAATCATGGCGGTCGCAAATCTAAGTATTGCAATCCCGAAGAGAAGAGGATGGTCGCCGAATACGCATCAATGCACGGTGCCGCCCAAGCCGCTCGCAAATTCGGCATCCCTCCTTCAGTCGCAGCCTACTATCAGAGAAAGTTGGCAAAGATGAAGCAGAACGAGAAACAGAGTACGGTAGCTTTGGGCAAGGCTAGGGTTACGATAGCCTCGTTGGTTACGGTAACCATGACTAATAATCGATTATTTCAGCCGCAGCAGTCGCCGTGGCTCAGGCCCTCGGCGTGCCGCCCAGCCATATCGACCCCGAATCAATGTCAGCCAGCGAGGATTCACCACTGAAGAATGTGAGTTCGGAGACCAAAGATCAGCCTGAGAAAATCATATTTCAGTTGGACTGCACGCCTGGAACTCCCACCACTCCGTCGTATCTCAGAGGAAGAGGTCGCGGAAGGCCGAAACTTATCGGCGACGAGTTGGATGCCGAGCTAATCGAGTACATGACCAAGGTTTGTTTTTAAATATTTTTTTAAAAGTTTTGATTTTTCGATAATCAAGTCCAATCTCCAGCTGTCACCTCGTATATTCATTTCCCCCTTCACCTCTAATAGCTGACCTAGCGACAACTGTCATCGATATTGAATGGGATATTCCAATACCCTCCTCACTCTCTGATTACAACCTATCGAATAACCCTCTTCTAAATCTATCTGTGACAAGGAGAGAAGAGGCGAATAGCAACTGTCCCAGTAATTCCCCTTCCTCCTCTCTTGCTAGGCAGTATATTTGGATCTCGGGGTGTAATACCTATTCGCCGTTCACTGAGAGGGAGACTCATGTTCCTTCTGTTTGGGGTTTCGTAAAGAGCCCTCTCTCTGTGGGACATCGAGAGAAGGGAAATAAATATTAGATGGAGGGAGGAGGAGGGGGTCGAATAATCTCTCCCCTCGCCCTAGTCACGGGTCACTAGTAATTACGATATTTACGTAGAGAGAGAGGGACTTGTGCCCTCTTCTCCATTTGTGTGTACTCTATTTGCAAATAGTCGAGAAGACAGTGAGAATAGCGATGGGAAGACATTGAATACTCGACAGAGGATGCCCACTTAGATTACGGTACTTCACTCTTCTTTTTGTTATCGAAATTCGATAGGCGAAGGCAAGCCAAACACGACAATAATCGTTTTCGATATACTGGCTGATCAAATAAATAGAGAGTACGAAGGGAGGAATCGTCTCTTTGTCCGCAGTAATAAAACACGAGTCAGCGAAATTAAGGGTAGAGGGAATCATCAATAATTAACGAGATAGGGATCTCGTTGAAAATTGCACGAAGTCTTTTGAATAGCGGGTAATTAAATGTAATTGATGCAATGCTAATTATACCATCTAGTTAATAATAGAAAAAATACAACATATAGTTTAAAAAATAATAAAGAATATGTTTCAGATCAAGATCGAGAATCCTCAACTGCACTTCACCCCCGCGAGTGCTCTCACAGTCGCACGCGATTACATCCTCAAGAAGGCTCCGTTAATACTCAAAGAGAGCGGAGGAAGCGTCGAATTGAAACTCACTTGGGCCATGAAGGTGCGAATTACTACTTTACTTGCGTTCACGATATGTTTTTAATTTCGGGCATGCGTGAAACCTATCCAATTTTGCGCAAATTTTTAGGGGAGAACAAAAGTGCCCGAAAAAGACAGATATTATATATATATCATCCTGAAACATGAACTCATTCCAGCTCGTCTCTCGCATCTCTGAACGCGAGCAGGAAATAAAGTTGGGTCTGCCTGCCGGCGCCCTCAACAACTACGGCCGCACGGGTCTGCAGCAACTCCAGTCCATCAGTGGAAACAACGCCAACTTCATCAACGACATCACCTCAACCCTATTCTTGCAGCAGCTACAGAAGATGACTGAAGAACGTCAGTGATTCAACCTTACTGAAAATAATTAAACAAGATAATAATGAATAATTATATCATAGACTTTAATTTCAATCGTTTTTAATCAGACATTTTGCGAATTAACTTTTCTTACACCTTCGATTCCTGTCCAACCCTCGATTCTTCCAGAAGGCTTCACGATGCCGGAGATCACGAACGTCAAGGAGCTGAACCTCTCCGACTTCACGTCCATCGGCGACATCGCTGACGACGCGATGAGCGGTCAGGACGACGACAAGGACGGATCGACGACGCCAGAAGTCAATGACGTCAATGACGAGGCCGAGAAGGCCATGGAAATGCACCAGCCAATGGAGGGCATGCAGCATCTTACTGCTTGCTAAGCAACATCTACTTACTTCTACTAGATCCCAATCGAATCTCATCGACTTAGATTGCACCCGCACCTCACTATTTGTATGCGTGATATCCTGATTACTCACTAAGGGCAGACCTGATCAGTTCCTGATTTTATGTTATAACTGTACAGTCCGTATCATTCTTCAAGCTTTAAAGCTTCACCCCAGCTCTTGCTTTTCGCCTCCGAATCTTTACTAGCGTGCTCGTACACAGTTCATCTCATTATTTACTCGACTTACAGCCTGGAGAGACTGACCCCTCCGTGTCACTCCGTGTTGTCCGTGTTGTCCGTGTTGTTAATCCCTGGAGAGACTGACCCCTCCGTGTCATCAACGCCTCCTCTTTTACGTTATTACCATCACATGCAAACACTTTCCCGTTTATTCCTTTCTACCCTTCTTTCATCGTATTCCTCTCGAATCATCACACTTCGTGTTACTCTCCCTTGCATGCTAAGTATCTCTGGAACTACGAAGACCTTTTTGTCTGCTCCGAAGAACTGACTCCACTCACTTTAATAGCACACTTTCATTCGCTCTCCTCTTGAAGATTCTGAACTCTCAGTGTTCCAATCGTTTGTTTTTACTTGTCGTACCAATAAACTATTACATCACAAAGTGAAAAAAATGCTGTCAATGTGTGAACCTGTGCGAGGGGAACGGCAATTGAATGACGAAATAGGGCAGGTGATCAGGAAGGATTAGAGTAATTTGTCTACTTTTCAGTAGAAATGGTTGAGTTTCACAATTTTCTAACGAAAAAAGGTGGCCGGAATAGTCCACAAGTATAGAATTAGGTTGAAATTCGGGAGATTCTATTTTCTATCCTGGCTGGTTCAAATGTATTCGTGCTTGTGCTTGTAGCCAATTGGCTTCTTGGTTCCTTGGTGCCAAATCGGAAGATGTTTCCGAGCGAAGATTTGCGCAGAGACATCCTCTTACTGGGCCAACGCCATGAACGAGCGAAGGGAAGATCCTCCTCCTCGGGCCTAAAATTTTTTTAAAATGTTTTATTTGTTAAATTTTTGTTTGACAAAGCTCACTCTTTCAGCGCTGCTTCTTGCAGCAAATCCGACCGCTCCTTCAATTTTCCTTCAAGAGCACCCTGTCGATCCTGAGAATTGTTTCCAGTTTATAATTCCAAATGTAATAAAAAATTGACAATTTAAAAAGGAATTCATCATATAAACTGACCCTCTCTGTCTTACTCCTTTTCCATATGAAACTGGCTATGAACATGCAAAGAATGAAGACGATCAGAAAGATACCGCCAATCCCCATGACAGTGACACGGTCGGGTTTCTGAATCACCAATTAAAATCTTTAAAAAAATATAAGTTGTTTATTCGTAATTAAATGTGTTCCTTCGAGTACTGCTTTAATCATGAAACACAATTCACATGCCCTTTCCCACTAGCGTAACCAATAATGCCTGAACATCGTCGAACGTGCTAGTGATGTTACCTACCCACGATATCTACCCGCAAGAAAGAAAATAAAAACTCTCACAGCATGCAACACCTTCTTCTTCGGCTCTCGCGGAACATGGGGACGCACTGCGGGTTTCTTGATCTGCTCGCACTCGGGATACGGAGAGACGTCGTAGGGCTGTTTCCTAACAAAAAAAATATGTAAAAAATTTCAATATCACAAATCGAATTTTTTTATTCTTCCTGAAGAATATGGATGAGTTTCAGGGATTATTTTAAATTGTTATTTTTTTTGCTTAGTGACTCACAAGCACGCGTCACAATACTGGCCAGTGTAGCGCTTCGAACACGTGCAACTCATCGATTTGTTCTTCAGATCTGTAAATCGATAATCAATCAATAGTCAGACTTCGATCAATAAACCATTCAATAAATTTTGACCTACCAGCAGTTCCGTGATGACAGATGATCTTGTGACAGTATTCTCCCTCCCAGTTATCATGGCAGGCACATCTTTTAAATTATTATTTTTCATTTTAATTAAAATAATAATTACCTTCCCCTCGACGCTTGTCCGTTGACACACTTGGACACGAATTGACATGACGGGCCGAAGTGGTATCCAATGCACTCGCAGTGACCATTCTTCCACTCTCCGAAACTGTTGCACTGTAAGTAATCGATATTTGTCTCCTCTGAGGTTATATTTACTGTAATCACTGTAATCATCATGTTATCCCTCTTCACAATAGGATTACGTACTTCTATTGGATCATGCGACCTTTCAAAGCGCGCACCGCCGCCTAATCCCCTTTCGCAGTTCTTTTCGCCGGCACTCGGCTAATCCTAATCAAGAGAAGACCGCATGACCACGCGTGGTCGGTTGTATCACTCAGTTGTATGACAAACGAAGTTGTTTATCGGGTTTCCTCGAACGAAAAGAGGATATCTTATCACTGGATGATCGATGAGGGTTGGAAAGATGATAGATTGGGTTGAGTCTATGACAATTACACACCACCATTCTTACGTGAAATGATTGATCGGAATAACTCTGACACTTATACGGAACCTTAGATTGCTCACGTACGAGAGTAAAGGGCAGTGAACTGTCTAAGATTTGCTTTTTCTTCTAAAACACCCACATTTTTCGGCTATCATGCTCAGATCACGTCTTTTTCCCTTGCAAAGCGATGTCAGGCAACCGCAACAATTCAATTATTTCATCACCATTGTTTACCTTCTCACTAACAGCGTACTCGCACAGATCACCACTCCATCCACGGGTGCAGATACAGGGCTTATTAAAGAGTAGAGACTTGGGTTGGAATCGAAGACCGATGGACATGCCGTGTACTGTAAAGAATTTGCATTGCTTCGATTTAGGCATTTTCGAAATCTGAAACATTCCTTCTTTTATCTCTCCCGCAATGAGTTGCATTCCATTGACCGATAGTGCGCGTACTGCTGATCTTGATAGGTTGTGACACGTATGAATCAACGGGAGAGAGCAGTTCTCGCGCCCCATGTATCACTCCCAAATTTCCCGCAAGTGTTGCCACAACTGACGCCCTTACTCACAGTGGATCCGCTAGCCGGATGTAGCTGCCCTATGACAATGACTAATCCGGCGAACCCGTCAAAAACGATGATCTACTGCTGCCGTTTGACGAATGAGTAATCCCATCGAAAAAAATGGCCTCGTTTTCATTAGAGACAGCTGAAGTTCATAGACGGAACCAGGAGTTTACTCTAATAACATTTTAATTTTGAGAGACGGAAAAAGCCAACTTACCGCACTGAAATTCCGTGCATTCCGAACCAGTGTTAGGGAAGATGCAGTGACACCGGCCTCCTGCGAAGACTCCACCGTTTCTGAAACATTTCGTTAGCGGGAACTCCATCTTCAATCTTTGCCGTTGATTTTGATAAATACTATTTACCTGCACTGACTCTCGGGATCATCCTGATCTTGATTTTCGAATATCTGCTCCATCGGCTCTCGTATGTCTCGGCGTACCCTTAATCAAAGAACATTAGGTGATGTTCTCCCATGCATATCATCTTAGTGTTATCACTACCATCCCCCTAGCAGTGATCGTGTGACACCGAGGACAACTATGATAAGAGGGTGTTCCGAAGGGAAGTGACACTAGTCCGTGACCCCTCCTTCAGATCTCGAGTTCATGCACTTATTAGTGTTCGAGATCGGGCCCATCTGGATTTCTCGTTCGTCTACGTTCTACACAATTGATATGCTCCAGATGCTCCAGACTCTTTTGTTCCGGAATGAAAGCTGTCCGATCATATTTATCGGTCCGCATATGGTGGGATAAGAGAGCAGCCATAATATGGTCCTATTCCTCAGGCTGTCACTCAGTTTACACTCTCGTTCATAAACATCCGCCAGAGGTCATAAGTCATCTCTCTCACTGGGGCGAACAATGTGACATCTCGACTGGCTTAGCGGACTAAGACCAGAGACCCATAGTCAAGGCTACAACCTCTAGGAATGACAAGATAAACGAGTAATCACAGACCTTTGCAGCTCCAGCCCGGTGGCTATCGATAGCAGGAAGATGAGTGTATGCATCATCTCATGAGATTGGAGACGAAAGTGAATTGTCGAGTGATGCGCGGGGGCAAAACTGTGGCGAGCTGATAATCGAGAGGAGGGGCGAGGGGCAGGGAGAGCAAAGGAATGAGAAAGTAGCCGAGTTCGCTGGGTAATTAAGCAGGCTGCTTGATCTTTTCTTCTTTCGTCTATACGATTGCCCCCGTTCATTCCTTATCATTGTTGTCGCGTTAAAACCGCGAATGATCAACACGTTTATGGCAGGGGTAATGGATGGTAAATCGAGGAGTTTACGATCGTTCAGTTTATTAAGAATTCGTTCATGATCAATCTTACGATCATAACTTAGTATTGTAATATGCTTTAAAGGTGGAACTAATAAGCGAGAATCCACGTGTTCTCTGATCCCCTCACTTCTCCCTCATACGTGGGTCTTCTCTGCAAACGTTCATTCTCTGTCTCTATCTCGATCACTCTTCTTCCTCTTAGCTTTGTGTGCACTCGTAACTTCCTTGCAAGAGAGTGCGCGCAGTAGTGGAGCACTTGCGAAGGCCATTGATTACTCTGAGATCCCTTATCATATCACTTAATCTACCCTCCGTTGATCACTCCACTATAGCAGTGTTCCCATATCATGGAGAGGGGAAAGGGGAGTATTTGTCCATAGGAAGCTGCTCTCTCCTCTCTCTCTCTGCTGGTCACTACTCTGGTCATCTTCCCTCTCTCTCCCTCTCTCTATCCCTTCTTCTCTCCATTGATCGACCTCCCTCTCTCTCTCTGCGCGTCCTTTCCCTTGTGTGAGCTGCTGTGTGCCTGTTGTTGTTTAGCTGCCTGCCTCCCTCCCTTATTACCTTCCTTCCTCTCCAATGAGCAGACCTGGCCCCCAGGCTTCTACCTTTGAACCATTATGCCTCCTCCTCCCTCTCGTGTCTCTCCTTCTCTTCCTTCTCTTTGCTAACCTTCTTTTGAACGGGAAGCTCATTTTCTCCCCTAATGAGGGGATATTAGAAGGATGCGTTCTGTCTCCTCTTTCCTACTCAGTTTTCTTCTATTTCGGGTGTTTGACATTCTGGCATTTGCATTTTGGCATTTAAACTACTTTATCAGCTGCGTAAGTGCTGGTTTCGCAATTAGATTTCCATGGGAGTTCCCCACTCTTTCCTCTATTCTCAGATGCGATAATAATGTAATCGCTTCTTTCGCTGTCCTCTAATCTATGAGTAACCGTCGCCATAGTACAGATCCTGTTATTGTCTCTCGGCACTGTTTTCCATTTAGCTAGAATTCCTTCTTCTCTCTCCGATTGATATGAATCTAAGTGTGGCAAAGGGCCCTCATATCAGTGCACTTTCCGAGCGATCTGGGCATTTAATCGCTCTTTCTTCTTCTTCTTTTCCTCCTTTTCTTCTTTTCATTCCTTCTTGGCACTACTTCTACGAGCCAAAACACGGGCCAAAATAGATTAGGACCTCTCCCCGTTCCAGGCATGGTCAACAGACTCACGTACTCGACTGTAGTCACTCTATACTCAAGTATTGCTTGGGTTCTCGATCAAACATTGTGCCTAATCCTTCCTTGATTGCTTCCTCCCCTTCTCATTTCGACAAGTGTCTCTCGCTCTCTGCCGTCTCTCCTCCCCTCGTGCTCTCTCATCTGACCTGCCGTCCGCATCCCAAATTTCCTCGCTCATTAATCGGCCTCACACGCGATTCGCAAAGTGTTTCGGTGCCAGTAATGCAATTGGCGCCCGCGTGTAACACACGGCAATCCAATTTATGGGATGATGCAGGAAGAACGCATTTCTCTTCCATTCCTCCAGTTATCTTCTCATATATGATATATCATGTCATATCTACTTTAAATATATCACTCAAACATCCCAGATTTTGAGTTTTGTGGTCATGCAATACGGAAGGAGAACACACATGTGATTCATCCTGACTTATTCATTTCTTCCTCCACAAATTCCCATTTCTGAGAGGACATGTGTGACACTAGAGTAAATGTTCCTGATCTATCGCCTCCTCCTCAAATATTTGTTAATGATACTTGGCGAGCGAAAATAATAGTTCCAAGTACGAATCGCAAAGTGAAACAGCCTTGGCAGTGCTTTTCCCATGATCCAGCCTGATCCATTGTTCAGATATCTTGTTGCCCTCGCTCCCTCATCTCTCTCTCTTCTCCCTGGCATGTGAATGAGAGTTTGTGTGTGTGTAAACTGGACGAATGATGGATGAATATCGCGATCTATCGCCCACCCGCGAAATCACATGAATTCGCGCCGCTCTTCCAGCCATTCTTTCATTCCAAGTCGCCTTTCGTATCGCCCAAGCCTGTAGCCAATATCATATTACATATTTATGATGCAATTCAGGTAGGAACTCATTGTTCGGTGGGCCAATCCTGACTGAAAGAGAGGGAAAGTTGGTAATGACCACCGTTGGCTCACGTGAATCATTCGAACAAGGACACTCATAGTGGACTCTCTGCCTACAAACCTCTCACTTTCTCAGTTATTTTTTGTCGCCTCTGTCAGTGGGAATGCCTACTACTTGGGAAGGATCTGATTCATCTCTAGAAGTTTGCGAGGAACCAAAATCCAATTTCGTCATTCCTTCAATCCTTTCTGCTGTAGGCCCATCCTCGAGTTAGAGTTCTGACTTTGCTACTACTCCAATCGCATCGTATTCCTTCCATCTGGGCTCTATCTCATCTCCCTTTGATAGCTCTCCTCCACTCGCGGTATCTTCTCCTTTGCAAAGAGAGAGAGAGATTGCGCAGTGGCTTCCTTTAGTCGCCCTAAGAGTGAAAGGGAGGGAGGAAATTCGCGAAAGGAAGAATCGCCAACTTTGGCGCG
Source organism: Pristionchus maxplancki (assembly GCA_900490775.1). NCBI lineage: Eukaryota > Metazoa > Nematoda > Chromadorea > Rhabditida > Neodiplogasteridae > Pristionchus > Pristionchus maxplancki. The sequence goes on from LS593836.1 coordinate 304,284, forward strand.
CGCGCGCGAGAACAGGTACGCTGATTGTGATAAGTGGAGCCAGTTAGAGTTGCTCGAAGGCACAAGTATTTCGAAAATCGAGAGTTGCTCGACTCTGCTCGCCTACTAGTACCCCACCATCATGCCCCTTCTTTGTCTGAGGGTAATTCTACGCTCATCTTACCTCCCTCTCCTCCCTCCCCTCCTCTCACTCATTCCTTCCCCTCGTTCTTCCTCCTTCCCCACCATCCGATCCCTCCCCACTCTTCCTCTACCACCCCACTACTGCAACACATGTTCTTTCCAGAGCGGATTGACCCCGCCCAAATCGTTTCGCTGCCTCAGGAGTTTATGGGTGCCCCCGCACACTACTCTTAGATCAAGCAAACATACGGCTTTAATCCACCTGCTTCCACACCTCTCTCAGCACCTTCTCTTACATGCATTTCACCTCCAATTCTCAGACGATCTAGCCTCGATACTTGCAAAAACGAGGATAGATCCGTATCGACTCATCGGATCAGCTATGATCTCTACCGTTCCCATTCTCCCCTTCACACCTCTGCCCTCTCTTATCTCCTCTATCTCCTCCATTCCCCAGAGGGCTCCATATTGATTATTGGTTTCGATAATTAATTCATTTCTGCCATCTCCTCTGATATCTGGTGTTCAATATACTTTTCAATATCTTTTTCTCTTATTTCATCTGCTCTATATCCTCTTCTCCAATCTGCCCCAGAGGGTTCTCTATCGATTACTAGCCTCAATTAGTCATATCTCTATCCATAGGGTAGCTTGTATTGAATATTGGTGACGGAAATGATTCACGCTGGTCAGTGGGGCTATGTGGCAGAAAGAGAAAGAGAAAGAGACAGAAAGGGAGGGAAAGTTCCTGGTTTTTCACAGTATCGCAGTGACCGCCAATAGTTGTACTCTGCCCAGCGGTGAACGTAACATTCCTCGCGAACTCAATAAAATCGTCAATTATTGTTCACGTGAAGCACATTCCTCCCCGGTTCTCTGATCCACTCTCTGTTTTCACACTCTGCACTTGCTTCATGTTTTCCTGGTTGCCGACCGCTTTCCTCCCCGCCCAGCTCAAGGAATGATTACAGACAGTGGATTCGCGGCCGCCCTCGTCGTGCGTCGGCGGCACGTCGCTGGCCACCGTGGCCGAGAACCTCCCGCTCGCCTACAATATGGCCACGAGAAGTCTGGACGCCTCTTCTGCTGAAGGAGGAGGAGGATCCGAACAGAGTGAGTATCCCATCCCTTTTGTAAATTTCTTCTGTAATTTTCGATCAGAGCACGCGCTTGCTATGCATAGTCCTAATCAGGCCAACAATTAGGACACGCTTGCTTTTTGCGGGAATTCACTACAGTTTGTGATTGACATATTCTGATTGCGATCTCGATTCTCCCTCTTCTCAATCACTCTGAAACAGATTGACCGTATGTGAGTGATTCGGGATGTGACAGGTTCAGGGCCGAGGGTTTGCCTCCTTCGGTTTACTCTACGATACCCTAAAATCGTAGATTAGGGTGCAATATTATCGATTTCGCTCGCCTATTTTCGTCTGAAACTCATCTGTTTACTCTGGGATGATTGGAAATCTCGTGGTCTCGCTCGGTCATCTGCCATATGATTCATGATCGGTGTTCCTTATTCAGTTTGGGTGTGGTGTCCTATAGGTCAACGGTGACGCAATGAGAAATGGTCGAGATTAGGGAGAACATGCGTTCAGCTAGACTACAAATTGATCCTGATCATCAGATAACAACTCAATTTTGCTTCCTGAACTGTACAGCTGAGGAGACAAACAGCTTGTGACTAATGGGAAGGAAGGAGAAGAGAAGGGGGCAAAGTTGGGCGCTTTTCTTGTCACAAGGAGAGAACCTTTCCTAGAGAGACAGACAAACAAGTGGTAGATCAGCGAAGGGCTTAGGAACCTGGATAAAACATTCTCCAAAGAGCATGGCTAGTACACTCCTTTTTCACGATTGGGACCCCTCTAGCTGATCCAATTTCAGCTTTATTTGCCCGCACTTTTAGTGGAACTCTGCAGTGGTGGTCACACATGCGAGTGCAAACGTTACACTGAAGCAGTGTACTCTGATCAGAAGGCCCTGTCATGTAAACGAGTCTCTCTTTACCCGTCAAAACTCACTACTATGCGAAACAGCTGCCTGAGTGAAAACGAGTGAAAAAGAGGCTGCTCAAGCACTCGTCTGATAGATGAGAATGGCATTTCACTTAGAGGCTCATGAAGATTACGAAGACTTGATTAGGTCGACGGATGACAAAACAACAAGAATATCTCCTATTCAGATACCCCACGCGCCTTCAAGCGAGGCCACATCCGTCGATCTTCCTACGAATCTGCCGATATTCAGCTGAATTTCCCGAGAAGGCATGATCCCCGACCGTCGTTGATCAATCGGTACCTTTTTTTGTCTTTTTTTGTCGAACATCTCGCTCAAGATGGAAACTACCGTATTCCCAAGGCGGATCTCTCGATCGTTTTCTTAGAAAAGGAGCAAACGATCCTATCACCCATCGCATCTACTTTTACGAGCCCTTGCAATAGGGCTGCGGTCTCTCCAGTTCCCCTCTTCTCTCGTTCAATTTGTTTTTACTACAATGACCTCAGCGAAACCGAGCGCGCGTGTTATTTTTATGCGATGCGCGAGGGTTCTTGCGAAGACCCGAGGAGAGGTCATTCTAGGGTTTACGAGAGGCTTGTTTTCTCGCGAAAGAGAAGAAAGGAGGAAGCAGATACAAGGGCAGAAGGAAGATTAGCCCAAGGTCGATTATGAGTGAAATGAAGCAAAAGATGAGGAGATAAACAAGGAAATGAGTAGTGATATCATATTCAGGGGCTTCAAGTTAGATTTGGACAGATTGGATAGAGATTGAGCTATTCGGGACACTCCGACCTCTAGAGAATTGGCCCTTATCTTAATCCGAGATCGGGAGCGTTTTACAGCTTCACATTTCGGGATCTCCCTTCTCTCTAGTTCCCATTTCATTTAAGGAAATGAGGGACTCTCCAGTTCCATATGTCTCATTCTCTCTTCAGTTCTTCTTCTTATTGATCTCGCCTCTCGCCCTTTTTAGCGCGCTTAGGCCGGTTTATTCTTGATAGAAAACGCGCGCTGCTCCTTGTTCTGTCTGGACTCTCTCGCATTCGCCCGCTCTCTCATCTTTCTCTGCCTTCTCATCACTGATGGGCTATCGATTGTGTCGGTTGTCTCATGGCAAAACATCCATGGTCACTACTCCACTCTCACTTTCTTGCTCCTCATCCATCTAAACTCTTCCCCTCCCTCCACTTCCTTCTTCTTCTCTCTCCCTCAATTGTTTCTCTACTACTGCGATCCAATCAGGCTAATAGCACGCACTTTTGTTAAATTGGGAGAGAAAAGGGAAAAGAGAAAGGACGAAACTGCGATAGTCTCACTTTATCTCTCTCTAGTGTTCCTATCAACCCATCTCCATAATCGGTTGATTGCATTTGGTTGGGGAACCGGAGTGCGTTCTATAGCAGTGTTTCAGTGATTGCTATTCCTTTTATGATTTCTAGCAGTTCAGATGGCGTTTTTATTTATATGCTTCATTTTTAAATATTTTTAAAATTACTTCAGAACCTCCTTCGAGGAAGCCCTGTGCTCCCTGCATCTCGCTGCGAGGGAGGAACGAGAGCGGAAGGTGAGATTCTTTTATTTTCACACGCCCTATAATTTGTTTGGCAGTACTTGCGAGTACAACTTCAAATTTCGAAAATTCATCGAATTTCTCCTTCCCTTTGCTCTTTCTTCCGCCTGAGAGTGCTAGATAGTACAGGAAAAGAGAGTACGCCCCGAATCTCGCATCTCCTTGGTGTCTCCATGGAAGAAACTGAAAAGCGTTGGCGGGCTGAGGCGAAACGAAGCGAAATCTGAATTGGCAATTTGTTTTCGTCGAGAGCGAATAGTCTGTATCTCGCTTTCCCTTGTTCTCTCTTTTCTCTAACTGGCGAGAGACAATTACATATTTAGTGAGTAAGAACATTCATCTATCTCTTCGCTGCCTTTTTCGTCGGCTAGATAGTACAAGAAAAGGAGAGAGTTGGCCCCGAATCTCGTTTATCTTTGGTGTTGTCTGTCGGAAACGAGAGAGTAATCTCATCTCCTCTAGTGTAATTGACTGTTCCAGGAGCGAGAAGAGGCGGAGAAGGCGAAGGACGAGCTGAGGAAGGAAGAGGATTGCGGATTGTCGTGCACGTCTACTGACACAAGGTTGACGCCAGACTCGGCTATTGGTGAGGAATTTAATTATTCATGGTCTTTCTGAAACCCGAATCAGTTTCACTAGACTCAATCTCATCAACAACTTTTTTTTTTTAATTGGATACCCTCGTTTTCTTGCTTTCTGGTTGCTTGCTAGTTTTCCTAAGAGAATTTTATGAATTGTGAATTTGTGGGAAGAGTTCACTATAGTTTAGGCTGAGCGATTGCACAGTGTAATCCTAGCATGTGCATCCACTAAGAGGTGTTGGCCAGTGTGGATGAATCATAATCAGTGTAATCTCGCGAGTGTTCGCGTCTCTCCCTTCTCCATTATCTCTCTCTTGCTAGAGACTAATATCTCGTCCGTTTCTCAGGCGATTCCGTCGAGTCGAAGCGTTCCTCTCTCGACCGCAAGAGTGATCTCTCCGTCGGGGACTGGGAAGAGAACAACGAGGCCGACGCTCCTTCAGCGTCTAGCACGAGAAGGCGGATCATTCCATCAATAAGGTTCGCCAAGTGGGCGGTCGTATTCTTTATTTCAGAGGAAATATAGCTTCACAACACACCAGCGCCAAACAATTTTATCAGAAACTTTAGTAAGCTTTGGCTGTCATCAAGCAACTTCACACCCTTGAATTTACTAAAAAGCAGCGTTTGACCCGGATCCTTTCACTATCTGGCAAGGGCGAGTTATGAGCCGCTCTCTGATCCGGTTTCGATCTGTTGTACATGAACAGATACACACACGCGAGTGAAAGGCGGCGACACTGTCTCCTTTCTTCTTCTATTCCTCGAAAACAAGCGATACAGTCTAATGAGAAAGCGTGGGTCGAAAAAGCAGGCGCGAAAGAGAGAGAAATCGACTGTTTTTCCTGTAACTCCCCTGAGGTAATCGCGCGAGTAAAGTGAGGGGAGTGTGCCAGAAGGTGTTATCAAAGAGCGAACAACTCCTTATCTCTCTTCCAGTCTCCAAATATGATGCACACCCAAACGTTGTGAGTTGGCCATCCTTTCCGGTGAGAATACTAGTGTGTTGATTGAGATGATTATATTTCAGAGGACTCTTCTCGAGGAAGGACGGAAGGACAAGTAGTTGGAAGAATCCCTTCTCGAAGATGAAGGAACCCAACGGAGTCGTCCACACAACTTCCCTAATCCTCGAAGAGCGACCCAGGTATTGTATTCACTTCCCACTATAGCCATTCCTAGTGAGAGCATCCTCATAAATTTACATGAACCATTCCACTCGAATAAACAGCGGAGCATCCCAGTAGTATTTTTTGCCATGGAGCGAACTCCCCTACTTCAATTTTTCTCCAGTCATCTCCCCGCAAAGTCCGCCGAAGAAGCCAAGCTACACAAGCAGATGCATCAGGAGGTATCTTATCTTGTTTTTGTTGTTGTTTTGCATCTTTGAAAACAAAAACAATAACAATAACAGATGATCGTGGCGAACAAGCGGCGCGAGGCTAAAGCCGAGAAGGAGCGAGCGAGACAGATGGAGGAGAAGAATCGTCTGGAAGAACAGGCGATGAGTGCTTGTCGGATGTGGAATGATCAGATACTGCCCAAGTGGGATGAGATGTGAGCTTTTTCTTGTTATTTTTCTAAATTTTTGATCCCTGGCAGCTCAGGAGCTAGTAAAAGTGGGAAAATACGCTAATCCAATCACAATTCAATCTCAGGCGAGCCAGTAAGAGGTGTCGCGAGCTGTGGTGGCAGGGTGTGCCCTCTTCGATCAGAGGGAAGGTGTGGTCACTGGCAGTCGGGAATGATCTCAACATCACGCCAGGTTAGTGCGCACCGCGCCTCTCTTCTTGCTATCTCTGGTTATGTCTGATCGTTATGAAACCATTTATCTCTCGATCTGTCTATCGAACCAATAGATTGGAAGATCACTGGTTTGCAATGTTTTATGCCTATCGGGCGGGTATCGAACCATTTAGTTGAGGAGAGAATAAAGTTAGTATCAATGTTCAGAACTCTACGACTGCTACAGTAAGAGGGCAGAGAAGAAGCTCGTGGAGTACACTGAGACCAAGGGATTCGACGCTACGGGTGAGATAATTATAGCTTCAAACCCTCAAAAACCAATGTTCATGCGCGAAATTCTTAGTTGTTAGGGTAGAATTATCGTTATCTTCGCTTCAGAACCATTTCAGCATTCAAATATAGACAGATAATGTCATCGATGAATTGTTATCGTTTCAGAACCAATTTAGCTTAGAGAAATAAAAAACGAAATTTTTTTTAATTGTCATCATTTCAGAACCGTGCGGTTCCAATGGCAATCGTGAGAACTCCCTTGCCCAAGTACATCTCGACGTCGCTCGCACTTTTCCTTCGCTCGGAATCTTCCAGAAGGACGGCCCATACTATGACAGTCTGCAGAAACTCATCTGTGAGTGATAAAAACAACATCAAAACAATAACAATAACAACAAAATCAAAAACAATCATTCAGGTACGTACGTCTGCTATCGTCCAGACGTCGGCTACGTGCAATCAATGAGTTTCATCGCCGGTCTTCTTCTTCTGCAGATGGAACCATATCCGGCATTCGTAGCTTTCGCCAATATCATGAGCAGACCACTGCAGGTTTGCTGTTGTTGTTTTTTTTTGTTATTGAATAACAACAACATCCTGATTGCAGACGGCCTTCTTTCAACTGCAACAACCCGAGATGACGGAGTACTTCATCGCGTTCGATCGATATTTCGCCCAGGAATTGAAGGAATTACACGCGCACTTTGACGAGATCGACGTCCGGCCCGATCTGTACCTCATCGAGTGGTGCGTTTCATGATTTGACTCATTGTTTACGGTAGTTTAGGTTACGGTATCAGAATCTTACGGTACTTAAAGTTGTACTTCACTTTGGGTTACGGTACCTCGGGTTACGATAGATAGGATTACGGTACCTCGGGTTACGATACATTGGGTTATGTCATCGGTCACAGGTCATTCAGATGGATTAGACGACTACGGTAGTCTGATACTCAATCTCTGCTTTAATCCTCCAGCATAATTCATGCCACGTGGTAGAGTATTGAAAATAGCAACGCAATTGAGCTGCCTCAACAAATTTTGTCACACTTCTGGGAAATAATTTTTTGTTGTTGCATGAAAACATTTCTGAGGTTTTCCGGGCAAAAATTTTTGACTTTTCGCGGCGAAACCTAATTGCAGGGTGTAATTGAGCGGCCTCTAATAATTTTGTCACATTTCTGGGCAATAATTTCTTTTAATGCAAATCCAACTAATTGCATTGTGCATCCAAAATTAAATATGAAAAGGTGGTGAAAATGGATATCCAGAAACAAATTGATTATTTAGCAATAATCACAATTAATATTTGCAGGGTGTACACGCTCTTCGCCAAGTCTCTTCCTCTCGACGTCACGTGTCGAGTGTGGGACGTCTTCCTCCGTGACGATGAGGAATTCGTGTTCAAGACCGCACTTGGTTAGTATTCCCAATAAAAATAGCAATATAAGATACGAAAAAAAAAAACACAAAAAAAACAAAAAAATAGACAGGAAGCACTGAACAGTGAAGAATAACACCATAAAATCATGAAATGACCTAATGATGACGCAATCTCAGGTATCCTCCGGATGCACTCATCCTCCCTTCTCTCCGCCGACTTCGAAGGCGTCGTCTCCTTCCTCACCCATCTGCCCGATACACTCAGTGGATCCGATCTATTCCGCCATATCGAACCATTCATGAGGAGTTATCCGGTCAATAGTGAGACGGCTAGGAGCAAGAAGAGATTCTTCCAGGTGAGATAAGCAATCAATCTGTTTCACTAATACTTTTCACAATTTTTGTTTAAGAAAACGGAAGAAAATTGTGAAAATCGGATTTATGGGTTACTGTAGCCAATGAGTTCCATAAATTGTTGAGATCAAGGGTGATTTGATTGATATTCTCAGGTTGTGGTAGTGAATGACTTTGAAAGAATGCTGTAGTGAAAGAAATGAGCAGATTTCTGCAAGACATTTGAGGAGTACTGTAGTGAATAGGTTTCACATTTTACAGTAGCGAATGAGTTTCGTTTCTGCACATTTACTTTAAAAGAAATACAGAAATACTCACTTCATAAATTCAGATTCTTTCCGAAGTGAAGGAGCAATTCAAGCCGGTTCGTTCCGAAAGCTCGTCCACCGTTGAATCGTCCGTCCAATCGATGAAGATGTCGAAGAGTCTCTCGTCGTTCATCGGCGATCTTCTGAAGCCGTCCGATTAACGTCGATGACTTCTGGAGTCTTCAACGACGACGTCATCCCTTACCCTCCTTACCAGATTAGCGAACCAGATTCTCCAGATTAGCACATAGTGCGTCGATCACTTATCTCCAATTCAATATCAATCATTTGCAAAGTATATTTGTAGCAGCTCAATTCTCCCTCTTGTCCCATCAATGTGCAACTTTCTTTCCCCTCGTGCCTTATTTATGATTGCCAATATTGCCATTCATTCACTTCGCTCAGATTTTGGCTAGATGGCACGTAGTTATAACAATTTATATCATCATTTTGTTTTTACTATATCAGCATTTTTGCGACCCGATATGCTTTCTTGATTGATTAGCAATTTAAATTTCCATCTCACTTCGACATTTCCATATTGTCTTTTCATCTCATCGCAGATTATTACCAGATTATGAGTTTGTTTCCGTCCAAATCCCGAGAATTCGACCACCTAGAGCTTAGATTTCCCGCCTTTCGTAGTATTCTATGTCCCAATCGCCCTTCCGCTAACATATTGCCACTGTGCTCGCTTTATTTGTGACCGTACACACATCTCCTCTCGCATGACATATGAATAGCAGTTACTGTAACGTCATTGCTTCCGAGCACGTCAGACATTGTTCCTAATGTCGGTTTGTGTCTTCTGATTCCTTTGACGTCGCCAAATCTTGTTGCTATCTTTCCTATCCGATGACAAACTTCGCTTTAACGCACCTACGCATAAGTTCAAAACTGCTGACTTCGATAAACAATCTTTGTTTTCCATGATCGCATCCCCTGTGAAAATATGAAAAGCGGAACAGAATAGAACAGTTCCTTGTAGTTATATTTACGATACTCTTTTAGTCGGAACCAGACAATTTTTTAGTTCCTGAAAAACACATAAGATCCAAGGTGATGTTATCGAACAAAGAACCGAATGAGTAATAGTACTCTCTCTTCATAGAATTTCGTTGGGATAGCGTGCGAGATCTGAGGCTAACTTCGAGGGTGAGTTGTACTAAAGTTGCGGCGAAAGGTGTTGACGCGCCCTCCACAATTAGGGTGGCTTGTTGGTTGCCGCCACTCCCCAATCAGTACTCGATTTGTGTACTCGTGAGAGTTTCTTCCCTTTGGCCCCTCACGAGTCACACACCACCTCCACTTCTCGACTTCCTTAAAAAGGTGATATCATAAACATTTTGATGTTTTGTCATCATTCATCTTCATTATCTGTCACTTAGTTGTCATTCGTCCCTTCCTTCCTTCTCCCCGAACAAGTCTCACAATCAGGTGGGAATACCGTACCCTCCCTCTCTCTACTTCACCCTCTCTCCCTCCATCGACTTTTTACCCACACACCGAAAGAGAGATAGGCAAGGCTCGAATACAGAATTCTGTACAGAAGGGAGAGAGGGAGATATCTGATTGCGGGTATGGGAATACTGAAGAAGAAGCTACCGAGGGAGAGAGAGAGACCAATTTTGAGCTTTGTATCTTCCAGGTCCTCTAATTCGAGCCTTTGTCTCGCTGTGCGGCCCTAAAATTGCCCTCAAATTTGGATGGCCGGAAAGATAATTAGCGGTTGCAAGAAACAGTTTGGCCCGGGGAACCTCAGGGTGCGAGCTACGGGCCTAAAGTGCAATGTCATCATTCGAATATCATTCAGAAAGTAGACACCGTAGTCCAGACTGGGAGCATCCTTGCACTTATGAATGGGTTCTAAATGCACTATGGCGAGTAAATCCCAGGGTTGTTTTTGGACTCGGATGCGGGCAAGCGATAGCCTCAGAAGATCCTTCATTATTCTCTTTTATCTACCTTTATCTCTATGCGCTCTCCATCTCTCTCGCGCGCCTCACAGTCTATAGAAGACGATATAATGATGACTAGTCCAGTCGGCGAGAACACCTCGTTAATGTCCCTCTACTAACAATCGTCGTCTTCGAAGAAGGCTCCAGAATCCTGTGACGTCGATGTCGGCGCTTCCCGACTGTTCCAGGGAATGTCGCAATCGTCGTCGTGAGATTCGTCTGCAACTGTCAAAATGGTCGCACAAAGCCGTCCTGGCTGCAGGTATCTCTCCCTATATGCTAGTCTTCCTCCCGAATGCCACATGAATCACGCTCGTTACTCTGTATTTCCTTCTTGTCTCCTTCTCTTTTTCTCTCCAACCGTTAATCAGATGTCTCATTACGAATCGGATAGGTGGTCGTTGTTGTGGCGGCACACGGAACACATAGCGATACGATACCTGCCAACCCCCCTCGAGACACTCTCCCTCCCTTCTCCCTTCCCTCCCGCCTTATCGTGAGCATTGCGTGTAATCGAAAAGCAACAGGCGGGCGGCGAAAATAATTAAACGGTATTAGTCCTTCTACCCGCTTGCCCAAGCCCCTCGAGGCCCCTCGCATTCATGAGCTCTGATATTCCCACCCAACCGGCGCCCTCTTTCGGACGCGGATCGCGGGAATTTGGGCACGGGCTGAGAAGCGAGAAGAAAGGGAGGAGCATGCCCATTAATACGCCTGAATAAAAGATGGCAATCGGCGGGAGGAAGAAAAGAAGAGGACTACTTCATTTCATTTGAGCGACTTAGATGGCCGATAGGTCCTCAGTGAGGCTCCTGAGGTGCCAATTACAATCAGCAGAGGTCCATTCGTTGATTGCTAGATAGACAGTCAACCTCACTGGTTAGACATCACGCTGATTCGCCACCTGTAGCCTTTAACTGTTGCCTTTTCCTTGATTACTTCAGCGAACACCACTGCGCTATCAGCACTTGTAGTTCCCTTCGATTGTATGGTTCCACCTTCTTGTATTCATTCCTACAGTCGTAGCTGCACTACAGCAGTAGCTGCCTCCAATTGAACTACAGCCAATTCGTACTCTGATCTTGGTTTGTCTTGTGCGATTTTGTGTGGCGGGTCTGAAGAAGACTTCTACATTTCACCCGCAGCCCTCGTTTCCCAATTAGGCCCTTCGCCTAGAGATTGCCTTCATTCCTCCCCTTCCTCCTTTGTGCGTGTTTCTCCTGTCATTCCCAGAGTGCGTCCCATCACAATCCTCATGTACTTCCTTCTCTCTCCCTATCGCCCCTCACCCCGAAAGTGGAATTATTTCGCCAGTCTCTAGTCTCTGATTGAGTCAAATTGCGCCCCGCCAAATTCTCATTACCCTTTACTCTCACCTGGCCCGATCCCTCTGCCCCATATCTTTCCCCCTTCCTCTGCCCCAGAACTGAGAGGACCGCCCCTCTGCCTACCGTATCAGAAGCGAGGAGGGAGAGAGAGAGAAGCATACAGGCCTCGAGGCCACAAATTACCTGGACCCGAATAACAAGTCTCCCCGCCGCTCTCCCTTCTTTCTTTCGTCGTCGTCTTCTTGCTTCGTCGTTGACTTCGTCTTCGTCGTCTTCGAAGACGACGCAGAGGCCGCCCCTGTTTTCACCCCCACCACCCCTCCTAGAAGAATGGCGAGCAATTGGCACCTCTCCCCCTCTCTCTATCACTCCTTCTTCTCTTATTTTCGTGATATACCGTTCGTAGCTTTGTACGATACAATTTGCTGCTGCAATTTGCGCCGTAGCCGCGTGATTTTGAAGCGTCCATAGATCTGTCTGGAAAGCCCCCGTAAAGTGGGCATCGCACCTTTTTGATGATGTCCTTTCACATTTCCGCCCCCTCTGCGAGAGTTGCGATATTCCGGAAGCAAAGGGAAATTTCGTGCATTACCCAGCCCCTTCTTCAGCCCTCTTTCAGCTCGCGTATTTTCTTTGGGACTACTGTAGCGCATATTTGGGGGTGTCATCTCAATATCTCAAATTCATTGTCCTCTCGCTGCTCTTTTTGATGAATGACCCGCGAAGGGCACGCCAATTAGTCCTCCGCTTCTCTTCTTCGCCCCCTCCTCTCTAATCTGACTACCTCTAACCCCTCCCTTCTCCTCCTCCCCGGTTCGCTCCTCTAATCCCTTTAGGGGTCCTTCTTGTAGGGGCTGCGAATAAGGCGTCGCCCAATTAAAATTAATGAGAGGCGCGCACAGGCGAAAGCAAGGAGAAGCAGTGGTTATTAGAAGGCGTCGATGCACTTGGGATGACAACTTGACAAGTACGCGACATATTAGACTCTAGCCAAGTGTTATTATCTAATTAGTAGCAGCCAGGCGTGCGAAGACTATTCTCGCCCTCTGATGTCATTGTCTTTTGCAGGCCTTGAAGAGATCGCTGTTCTCTTCTCCTCCCTCGGACCTCCTGAGAAGACTAAAGGTCGGTGAATCAGCACAGCCCTTGGCTCTCCAACGTGCATCATTGTATCCGTTCCCACTCGCTCGCTATCACAACAGACCTGGGAATGATAGGGATAGATGCCCTTTGCCTGCGCACCCAGATCACTGACCTTCCTTATCACTATGTAACTGTGGTATCAATGATGATAGTATCTCCATTTTGAGTGATCTCTAGCGCAGCCTCTAGATTCGAGATAGACCTCTGCATCGTATCACAGCCCATCCCTGGTAGTGGACCGCATCTCATAACAAGCCCCGTTATTTGAGCCCCCATCTAATGGCGAGCATTCATATATTTTCGTCGGCCGGACCGTTGCTTATCACTACAGCCAGCTCGTAACTCTCCTTTTCCCCACTCCCCCGACATCCAATCTGTCCGACCATTTCACATTTCAATCTCGAGTCTCATTCTCTGGAGGGGCTCAGGTTGGGAAATGGGAAAGGCAGGGGAGAGAGAGGTAAATCATATCGCCTTCGTCCTCTCAGGCTCATTCCACCTCTACGAGGTAATGTGCTTCTGCCGTCTTTTGCATGTCTGTTCCTTCCCCCTCCTCCTCCTCTTCCCATATCCTGTCCTCTGGCCCTCTAATCGCATCCTCTTTTCGCATCCCTCCGTTGCTTTTCCGGTAATTCCTTCACGATTAGTTTCATTCTCGCGCCACTTTTCCCCCCAGGGAGGTACGGTCCTCCTTTGTTTTGCCGCTTTTTTCTTCTCCCTTTCCATTCGTCAGAATATACTTGACGCACGGGGGGGGGGAGTTTGTTTGGGGAGGGGCCTGGGACCAGAAGAAGAGGGGAAGAGGGCGTATACGGTAGTGACTAAGATGTGGTGAGAAGGCGCAGGCTTTCACCATACTCGGCCGCATACAATACTCCTTCATTTTGTCTCGCTTATCTCATTTCGCGACTTGTCGCTGACGGTTTTGCCGCCTTAATTACGCCATTTCAGGTCTGCCGATCGACTGGATTCGCTCCTCCGCCTGTGTCATGTGCGAAGTCGGACAGAGCACGACAGTAGAGAAGGTGATCTTTGATATTTGATCTCCATTCTTTGTCCCCATCTAATCTTATCTAACAACTCCAGACTGAAACCGCGGGACCGTCAAAGCCCCTTCCTCCATCGCCATCCAAACCAAATGGAGTTCCTCATCTCAACGGAGAATTTATGGCCGGGATGCAACTTCTCAATTGTGAGTACTTACTCGATTTTAGCAACATCTAGCCTTTACTAGGCCAGCATCATACACGTATCTTATCATTGCAGCTTCTTTATCTCATTTATCATGAATCCACAGGTAGCTCGAAAGCATCCACAGCAACAAGCATCATTGAATGAATCGTGTAGATCAGTTACACATAATTCGCGGTAGTTTCGTATGTGGGGCATACGGTAGGCCGGACCGGCACAATAATCTTGGTCTTTTCTTTCGCGCGTGTGCCGTGAGAGATAACGCAGATTGTTTTCGGCCTGTTCGATGCCTTAGGAACAAACCTGCCTTTTAGCTTCGGGGGAGAGAGATATACAGCCTATACAGTCAGTAGTAGTGAAGGGATCTACACCTTCTTGTTTTCTTACTTTTTCACTATTTCTGAATGTTTTAATTTTTATCAATCATGAGCAAGCAGTAGTCCTGCAGCAAGAGCTATACAGTTAGTTGAAAGGGATCTTCTATGCCTCAATCAAAAGGCCTCTTCTGCGCCTCGAATTACATGTGTATCCTTATGGCTCCTCTTCCGGAGTAGTAGCAGCCGTCGAAATTCGGTCGACGGCGCTCCCTAATTTGTGTGCGACGCGCGATTATTCTTGCCTTGCCTCGAGGACGGAAGTGAAGGGAGCACTGCTCATTTCTCCCCTCTCCTCCCTCTCTTCTCATTCCCGAATATCCGTGAGAAGTCATGAGGCCCGAAGTCATTGCGAATTCAAATCAAATTGGGCAAAGCGCCGGCGCAGTTAGGGGCGAAATGGGGCTCACACACCTTGGCAACTTACCTCTTTCGAGAGGGGGGAGAGGGGGCTAGTAGTACTGTTGTTGATAGGCAGGGGGCTTGTGATACGACGACCATCTTGTTTACGCTGGTCTTACTAAATGGCACGGTGCGATTCGTAGTGGGCGGGAATCATCTTGTCTCCGTTCCTTTCTCTTGAGATAGGACAAGTACAATTCAGATTGGAGGCGTTTGACGAAATTGAGGGAGCGCGACATCCGAGTACAGAATAATAACGACAGATCGGATACAAAACGGGCGGTTTGTCGCAAAGAACGCAAGCAAAACTACGGAAATCAGTCGAATATTGGTCATTTTTGATTGTCTTTTCGGCTCTAGTGCTGTTGAGGGGGCGCTCCTTTCGGCCTGCATATTTAGTGGTAGAAGTTGTCTTGTTGGTAGGGTCATAGACATTGTGATATCACTAGCATCAAGTCACCATGGTTGCCCATAAAGCCTCGCTGCTTGCATTATTTTAGACCCTTCAAAGCGCCTTTTTTGTAGTTATGTTGTCGAAAGAGATGTGGGTCACGCGTACAAGTTCTAAACGATTTTCGATTAATTTTTTTAAAATCTTTTTAAAAAAATTTATTTTAACACGCTTCAGACGAGATGTGGGCGCATGCGTACATGAGTAACATGATGGCTCCCTTTAATGGAATGAACGGAATGATGCAACCGGACTTCGCTGCGTTGCTGAACATGGCTGCAAGTAAGCATTTTTTTAATTTTTTATTTATTTTTTGTATCTTAATCAATAATTACAGTGATGAGCAAGCAGCAGGCCTCCGGCAAAGCAGCTCTTCCGCCCATGCTTCCTTTCGGAGCGCATCCTCATATGGTAGGCACATCCTTCAGATTATCCTATCAAATTATCTTTTCTTGTCTATTCATTAATCAAGTTTCACGTTCAGTTCCATCCGCAACTGCACGCTCTTCCTCTGCCGCGACCGAAATCTGACAAACCCAATGCGCTCGATCTCAGTCGGAAATCGGTAAGCAATCAAACGGTGTATTGACTGTATTTGACAGTAGTTAGCAAGCATTCGAAATGCTGGATAGGACTCGTTAAATACGGCAAAACTAATGCAGAGAAGCGAGTGATTGTGGAAAATGGAGAGATTTGAGATGGGAAATGATTGCTCGTTACAGGGTCTTCAAGCCACCGTCGCTGTCGATCGAAAAGGCGGAGGAGTGGTGAAAGCAGCGAAGCGAAGAGTCGATGCAGCATGGTAATTACGAACAACTGTCTGACTCTCTCCAAATGGAGTGCTCTCTCGCCCTGTCTGATTGACGAGAACAATATTATATGAAAAACAACATTGTTCAGCCCGGTTGATGCTCCTGAGGAACCGCCCAAGCCCACGTCAGGGCCAGGAATGAAGAGGAACTACACACAAGCAGATCTGGACAAAGCCGTCACTGATATTAGGTGAGCAGGCACTTTTATGCACCAGCGGCTTCGTCAGTCATTCACATCGTCAAGAAAAACAGGCATTTTCTGTAATTTTCTCACTTTTTCCATGGGAACGCCGGAAGTGATCTCAGTATATAGGAAACACCTGTTAGCTAGGAAGTTATATCCTTCACAAGACAGACCTAGAATCAAGATGTCCAAACAACGCACCATAAAGGGGATATTCCTTGTGTGTCATGAATGAACCATCCTCATTCTCACCCTTGCTCCTCCTCAGATGCGGTCGTCTCGGTACGCGTCGTGCCTCGGTCGTCTACGGCATTCCCCGGTCCACTCTCCGCAATAAGATCTACAAACTGGAGGCGGCCGACGAGCAGGCGGGCATTGCGCCCATCTACAAGAGACGGAAGGTACCGTAACCAAGCTACCGTAACCCGAGTACCGTAACCAAGCTACCGTATCCTGAGTACCGTAACCTGTACTACCGTATCCTGAGTACCGTAACCTGAGTACCGTAACCAAGCTACCGTAACCTGAGTACCGTAGCCTGTACGTACTACCGTATCCCTATGCTACAGTATCCGGTTAGACCAACTTAATAAGGTGGGAGGCGAGAGGGGCGGAGCGACAGCTCAAGATCAACCTCGACTTCAGGCCGGAGGACAGAGCAGTGCGGAGAAGATGCTCGCTGATGTCGTCGAACTGACCGCGCGATCGGGCATTATCACGAAGTGAGTTTATTAGAGGATGGTTAATGTAGGGGTACGGTAAGGATTATCACGAAGTGAGTTTACTGTAGATTACGGTAGATATAATCAATAATTCAAATGAATATAATATAGATTACTGTAATATTATGAGTTAAAGCGTAGTGAGGTGATTTCGGTTAATTTCGGAAGGCGTACTTTAGAGGGCTACTTGATGTACAGTCTGAATCGATAATTGCAGAAAAGAGGAGTCTCCCGATTCATCGCCTATCGAATCGGCGCCACCCAGCAAGTCTGCGTCTCCTACTGAGCCGATTGAACCGATGGAAGAGATCGAAGTCAAGGATGACACTCCAGAGGCAAAGGAGGAAGCAATTGAAGAGATGAAGGAAGACGTGGTTGAGATTGAGGAGGTTGAGGTGAGAAAAAAATAAAAATAAAATAGAAATAATAATTGTAGATGGAAGAGGACGAAACGGATCTAGTGCAGGCATCACTGAGAACGCTCGCGGAGATGGCTGGAACTGTCCCTGTACCTGTATGTTTCATTTTTATTGTTAAAAACAAAAAAAACAATAACAATAACAATTATATTTGCAGCAGCCGCAAGAAGTCCGCCCTGAGGTCCCAACGACTCCTAATCTGCTCGAATCCCCAGCTGCTGCGGATCTGCTCAACCAGATGATAAGGAACTGCTTGCCACTGGTATTTTTTATTTGTTGTTTATTTAACAAAAAGCATTCAGGACTTTCTCGCCAACAATTTGATGATTCCTGCCGATCCGGTTGAGAAGATTCTGCTGAATGGAGGGGCGAATGTTGAGGAGCAGATGGCCGTTTCTCCCTCGGGTGATTGGAAGAAGCAGAGACCGAAGAGGGGCCAGTACAGGTAATCTTCACAGGAACATTTGCGAAACAAGCAAAATCAAGTAAAACCAAAAAAGGCATTTTTTTTCACACTAAGGAGTTCAGTGATCAGTAGCTTTTTCGATAGACCCCGGTTTCTAGCCCGATACTTGCACTAGACTAGATGGTACTTTGTCCAGTCCCTTTCATCTTCGGATCCGTTTCAATTGTTTGATGAGGAAGTGCTTTGCGCGCTCACCCGAGAGCAATTATAATTGCTCGAGAGTGAAAGGCGATGGGAAAATTATGAGACGGTCCGCAAACTAGAGTCTTGCAAAAAGTTGTTTACCATTTTCTAGTGAAAATGGAGTGATTCCTTCAGAAAGTACGACAAAGAGGCACTTGACGAGGCAGTTCAATCAGTTCGACGGGGCGAGATGAGCGTACACAGAGCCGGAAGCTATTATGGAGTGCCTCACTCTACTCTAGAGTACAAGGTACCAGTCCTGTCCATTATTAGGTGCATCTGTACCTTACTCTCCCATTGACTGATTGAGTGAAGGCTCTTCACAGGTGAAGGAACGCAACCTCTCCAAGCCTCCAAAGCCGCGTGATGGATCTCAGAATCCTTCCGAAGAGTGTGATTCATCACCATCTCCTCCTCATGACTCCCAGAACAATAACACCAATGAACCCCCAGTTTTCACTCAGCAGTTCACCACTGTTGTTTGATTGTCCATATTTATTCATTTTTCTCTATTTTTGTCCTAGTTAGCCCTGACCATAATCCCTCCAAGTTACCTCAAGTTTTAGTGCAGCCATTTCACAGCAACTACGATTAGATCTCTCTTTCACTACTCTTTTCCGTCCTCACATACCCTCCCTCCCAATAACGATTCCTATCGATATGTTATCTACTCTGTGATTTTCGAAACTCTTCGTTCATATGTCCCGTGATACTCTCGAATACCCGTTGTCCTCCACAGCGCAAGCCACACTCACCACACAGTTTATGCTTTCTCATAGACCCGTCTAGTGCCCTTCTCCAGTCTTGTATAGATCTCACTTGAACCCCCTACGATTAGCCAACACACAGAAGAAACCCGCGCGGCGTCGACTTGAAATTGACTATTCACTCACTCGAAACGTAGATCCCCCTGCTAATCTCTTGATGATCTCCCTCTCGGTCCTTCCCATTGTATAAAGCTGCTTAGACAAGCAAACGGAGTACAATGGTATTGAATCAAGGATTGTGCATAGAACAGCTGTGTCGTTTCTATACAGCTGTCTAGTGATTGGTGGTGTGGCAGAGATCAACGATCATCATTGTAGAACACGGCCACTCAAGTCATTATTGTAATGACGAAATTATTTTTTTGCAAATTTCACTGTTATGAATTTTCAGTAGATGGTCGGTGTTGAAAGATTTGGCGGTATCATACAAAGTCCGGAGAAGTGCAAATGTGTTGTTCTTCTAGACCTGAAACACAGTCTGAGAATGGCGGTTAGGTTTTTATCTGTCCCTCCCACGCTCCAGTGCTCCGTTCCATCCGTTATCACATCCAGTTCTCTCACTTTCATTGCCTCTTCTCACTTTCGGAGTCAAGAGAGTAAGAAAGGAAGAACTAGCCATGGCCATACCAAAATGACTGCTTGAGAAGGGGGAAGGAGGAGAGAGGGGAGAGACCAACGGCTCGGGCTGACCCAAATCTCAGAGCAATGGGCTCTCGCTCCAACCGTAATCTACCCTACTCTCACTCTCGCATTCCGCCACTTTTCCTCTCGATTCCTCAAGCCGGCCAATTTTCGCTCTCACTCTCGGGATCTCCCATCTCCATTTACCGCCTCCTCCCGAGCACTCGGACCGCACTCGGCCCGGACTTCCGGAACGATGGGAAGGAAATGGACAGTATCCAGGGGGTCCTAGGTACTGTAGGCCATTGATGTCCCTGTCTTTGCCATTGTTTCTAATTGACTCAGTGCCATTGTTCCCTTCTCTTCCGTTCTCAGCCCTTTTCGAACCTGCTCCTATCTCCCTTGTCAGTTATCAGCCCAATCGACTGACTCATTTGGCTTTATCTCGATCCGCGAACAGGATTTCCATTCTCTTTTCTCTCTGCCGAACCGCACCCCTGGGCCGCTTTTTGCGCCGCTTTTCCTCGCAATCCCCCACCCTGTCCATTTCCATGTTCATGCTTGATCGACTGAGCTGTTGCATCACTGAACGGTTCGCGGACCCGTTCATTCATAGTGTGTGCGCGATCCATCGCTTGATCGAGTGTCCCGTTTTTTGAAACACACCTATTGGACTATAATGCACCATTCTTGGTCTCTGATCTCCCGGTTGATCATTGGTCAATTGCCAATGGATAGTACCAGACCCATAGGAATTGGTCTTTCGCTATGCCAGCTTTTCACGATTCCTATGTTTACTGTAGACCATTATAGTACTATACACTTATGTCTTTCTTATCGTGCTTTCGTGGTAGATCAACTAATCGATAATGCGAAGCTAATCGACAATCCAGGGAGTCCACTCGAGTCAGTTCGGAGATGCTTCTCCGACTGCTCATTCTTCCCTTTCTGGGAGCAGCACAACTATTCGGAGGACCACCCGCACAGGTTAGGTTTCACTCTTTTCGAAATATCGTTTCTCTCGTAAAATAACAAAAGGTCGAATCAAGGATCGGCAAGATCAAAGAAATTTCCGCAATTAGAGATCTTGTTTGATAGCAGCCCACAGAAATACTCAAAGAATCGGCTCGATGAAATAGAATGAATAGAACTTCAAAATGCTTATTCAGGATAATTATGACACGTTTGGCATGCGACAATCGTTGGGCAAATGGACAGAGGCACTGAAGAAGATCGCTCACCAGAAGTTATACGATCCGTAAGTTTCAAATCATGAAGTACCCCTTGTTTGATCAACTTATCAATCACAGCGAGTCATCAGTTTCATAACCTACTTTCGATGAAGGTTCTAATGCAGATGATAATAATCGATTTTGTTTTAGTACCACTCCCGGTCCCCACGATGTCGTCCGACCATCTCTCTTCAATGGCAAAGCGTCGATCGATGAGGCACAGCATGCGGTAAGTCCTTATTTTCTCCTTTTTAGTTTGAAAGTATATTGAAAAAATTTTCTCAGGACGACAAGCCTACTCACCGCCGGAAAGGGAAGGGTGATTCAATCATCAACGCACAGTTGCTCAACCTCATTCTACCCAGGTGATCTTCTGAACCTCTCATTTCGAAATTCTCCTTTTCATCTATTAGAATGGGCGATAGGTTAGACGAAAGTGGGAAACCCAGAGCATTCCTCTATGAGATGGTGCTGCAGGTTATATGAGGGTAAGAGACCCGGATCACTCCCGGGTGCTAAACAAGAAATAGTTTTCGTGCAGTAATTAATCTCATTCGTGCTCTCTATGCGACCAGGTAATGCGAGACAGAACGTGAAATGGAGAGAGTAAATAGCAAATGAATCCCGTTTGACAACGATCTCGCGCGAGTGATGTGCCCCAAAGATGGGAAGGAAAGTGAAATGAGGTTGCGAAAAGCGGCTATGGAAGTGACAGCGAGAACAGCGGAGATTTCACTCTCGTTCGGGATCGAATAAACGTTTCCCGAACAAAAAATCGATTGTCTATCTTGCTAGACGATGGCAGAAGTGAATAGCAGGCTCTATAACACACGAATGATTCTGATGAACATTGACTGTTTGAAACCAGCTAATTGCAGATATAAATCCGAGGACGATCTGAAGAAGAAGAAGTTGGAATTGGAGCAGAAGAAGGTCTTTTTTTAATTTTTTTTTATTTTTCGTATTTATATCATTCAGAAAGAAGAGGAGGAAGAGTACGAAGATGATGAGGAGTATGAAGACGAAGAGGAGGAAGAGACAACGACCAAGAAGGCTACCACTACGACAACGACGACTACGAAGCCCACTACCGCTACTCAGAAGCCAACGACGACAACAACTGAGGAACCGACGACTACTACCGAAGAGGTATCTGATTCTTCCCAACTAATCGTATTCGTCGCATTATGACTATACAATAACCTGCCGTTGAGGCACGTCACCTGAGTTCCCTGAGGCCCATCTCGCTAGCTATCTTTATTTGAGGCAACAACCACGGAGGAGCCTACGACTACCACTGAGGCCCTTACGACTACCGAAGAGGTGACGACTACCACTGAGAAGACGACGACTGCTGCTCCTACGACGACAACGCAGAAGGCTACGACTCAGAAGCCAACGACGACGACGACGACGGAGGAGGCAATTACTGAGGTAAAATTGACGTCTACAACTCTAACATGTGCTCATAATGGTTATTCATCAACATAGATCCTTTGAATATTATGAGTTTTCAGATCAAAACGCCGAGCGACACTGCTCTGAAAGTGCGAATCCGCACAGCGGCTGAGAGAGACGAAGAAGATAAGAAGAAGAGCGAGGAGAAAGCGAAGAAGGAAGACGAGAAGAAAAAGGAAGTTGAGAAGGTTGAGAAGACTACAGCGCCTTCGACTACTGTGCCTGTGAGTATTTATCACTCTTTCCATGACTTTAAAGATGTTTACGAGTTGATCATGGACGCTTCAGGTGAAAATCAAAACAAATATCGTCATGGACGGTTCTAACTGGGATGATTTCACCGAGGAAGAGAAGGAAGAGAGGAAGAGATGGAAGATTGAGGCGGAGAAGTTGAGCAAGTGAGTTTTTTCTTGTTTTCTTTTAATTTTCAAATAACAAATAAAAACATCTTTCAGACAATTCGACGCGATGAAAGAGTGGACGGAGAAGAAGAGGAGGATCGACGAGGGTTTCGAGGAAGAGAAACTGCTCGTGGAGGGCAGTGGTATCGAGGGATCCGGAGATACTCCTGAACCTGTCGCTGACGTCACTACAACTACCTCCACAACCACCACCACAACGACAACGACAACTCAGGCTCCCACCACGACGGTATCACCCATTAGTTTATTTTGCTTTTGTAGCAAAGATATTTGAGGCTGACGAGAAGACTCGACTAGAGGAGACCAAGAGGGAGGCCGAAGACCGACTGAGAAAGTTGCTGGAAGAGAAGGAGAAGCGATTGCAGGAGATCAAGGTAAGACCACCAAATATTATGCCATGAGGAATTGACAGAGCAGTGAATCATCGTTCCCTTTTATCTGCCGCTCCGTCTGATCAGAAAGATAGACTAGAATGAACTGAGCGAGATCATTGCACAGCTTCCACAACAAAAAAGTGTCTAGTACTCAGATTCATCCAAAAACGGGACAAAACGGGAAAACGGATAGACACACGAAAAAATTAGAAATCCAAGTGATGTCTGGTAATCACTCCCTCTCCAGGCTCGCCAAGAAGCCCTCCAGAAGCAGAGACAGGAAGAGGAGAAGAAGGTGCGGGACAGCACGAGCACCACTTCTACTACCACGACGACAACGACAACAGAAGCACCGACGTCGACCACTACTACTGAGGCCCCCACGACTACTACGAAAAAGGCCAAGAAGGTATCATTATCGTTACCAAAATGTTTCATTGGCTGTTTCAGCTATTGTTCTAGTTGTCTTTGAAAGAAGATGATAATGAGGATAACTTTCAGAAGCCAACGACGACCACCACTGAGGCGCCAGAAGAAGAGGAATCCGAAGAGGTGGTGACGACGACGACAGAGGACCCGAGGGGAAAACTCATCAGAGTGTGGGAAGATGACTCCGATGAAGTGACGACGAAGAAACCGAAGAAGGTGGGTGGATAATTAATTGATTATCAACTTGATGATCTAAGAAAATAAACACCAGCACTGATGATTCTTTCACAGAAGGCGACAACAACCACTGCGGCGCCGGAAGATGAGGAATCTGAGGAGGAAGTGACTACGACGACGAAGAAACCGAAGAAGGTCAGTCGTGATTGGATGCATTCAATCATTCAAGCACAGACTTTGGCGCAATAAGCCTTCACAATTATGATTGTGAGGCAGTTATTAGTATGATGAAATCTTGCAGGCCCTTAAGCCCGAAGACTCCTTCCGCCGTCTAAAGGTGATCAACGAAGATGACGGCACTGAGGACGTCAGGAGGGATTCTGAAGAAGAGACGACGACGAAGAAGCCGAAGAAGTCGTCGAAGAAGGAGACGAAGAAGAAGGAGAAGAGTAAGGAAAAGAACGAGGAGGAAGATGAGGAGACGTCGACTACAGAGGAAGTGGAGCAGAAGGCCATTCCTGAGGCTGAGGTGGGGGACTATGAACCATATCAATAACAATAACAGCAACAATAACAACAACAAAATTGATTTTTTATTATCAGTACGACGACGAGGATAACACGATCACTGACGATCTTCCCATCGAAGAGTACAAGAAGATCGATGAGAAGAAGAAGGAATTGGAAGAGCAGAAGAAGAAGGCCGATGCAGAGGAAGAGGCCAGGTTGAAGGAACTGGCGGAGTTGACTGAGAAGGCCAGAGCGGCAGAGAGGAAGAGGAAAGGTGAGTGCCAAAACAATAACAACAACAATAATAACATTGAAACAACAACAAACCTGCAGAGCACCGACGTCGTCAGCAGCAGAGGGAGGAGGCCGAGGAAGAAGAAGAGGAGGAGGAAGATGACTCTCCGGGGATTGTCCAGGAATCGAGAGGATTCGTGAGTGTTGAAGTTCTCACCGTGTGTAAAGGTGTTGGGGCAGATGTGTTTCAGTGACGTGGAACGTCTGGTTTGGATTTTGCTCAGTCCAATTTATTTCCAGATCCAAGAGGACGTCATTGCCACTACTGACAGCACAGTAGCCGGCTCTCCCTCTCCATCCACCGTCTACAATCTTAATGTGCGCTCACAGCCTTGCTTATTAGCGTGTTTATATAAGTATTTGTGCCAATATCAAGTCATTGGTGTACTCAATGGACCTATGTTCATGCTGAAACAAAATGTTTCAGGCCAACGCCAACTCCAAGGCCGACCCCCAGATCTCCAATGTCGTAGCTCCGATTGCTGGCATTGTCGATTCCATCTCCCCGTTGCTCCTTCCACTGATCGGTGGTCAGGCAGCAGCCGCGAGGGCCAGAGGAGCCCCTACCTATAACCAGGCTGAAGTGCCCGCTGGTGAGGATTTGATGTGCATTGGTGCCAATTATATGATGGCTTGCATAGGAGGCTGTTCGTATAACGTACAAACACTCAGCTTATAGGAAAATCTCAGCTTTGCAGCATGATTGTTCTGATTTCCAGGCATGGTCCAGCAACCGCTCTCCGAGCAGTCTCTGGTCGGATTCGGATCCCAGATCGCAAGGGAGATTCTCAACCCAGGATCATACCAGAGAGAACAAGAGGCCTCGACGAACACCTTCATGGCCCGAGTGGCAGAGGCTAAGGCACAGGCGAAGGCTGCAGAGACAGCGAAGCAGCAGGTATTGTTGTTGTTTTTATGTTTTTGTTATTGTTATTTATTATCGTAAGGGTAATCGACCTAATTAATTCCGTTCAGGAAGCAGCAGTAGCTGAGCATCGCCGTAAACTCGCGGAGTCACTGATGAAGCAGCAGCAAGTGGATGTGAATGGAAACACTCTGCCTGCGTTCACTCAGGAGGTACGGTTGATCTATTAGACAAGTCATCTGTGTACTAGTCATGTGCAAATAATACATATGGAATAACGCAATACGAAAGCATTCAGGCCGCACCCATCCCTGCTCTCACTGCCCTGGTTGCTCATCCTCCCCCTCCTCCACCTCCTCCGCCGCCGCCGCCCCCGCCTCCCCCGAGGAGCTACAAGGTATCATTACCTGATTTTCAAAGTTGTCATAAATGGGGAAATCATGGAAAAGATAACAAGATCAATACTCTACAGGGACGCGTACCCGTTCCTCCCCGCGCACCTCCTCCACCTCCCGTCCCCGAGGCTCTCCTGAGACAGTTCGCTGCAAAGTACGCGCCGCGTGTGCTGCCTCCGATCTACACTGGTATGAACACGCTCTTAATCCTTTGTTTGACGTTAGACGTTAGATTAGGGCCAAATTTAGTTCTCGGGTGATAAAATAGATCATAATTACAGGCAAGAACGGCGTCGCTAACCTGCCGCTTCTCCTCGATCAGAACGGCCATCCCGTGCCCATGGTAGTGGACGGATTCCATGAGCAGGCCAAGGTGCAGCCGTCCACTGTGGCTCCGGATGAGGCTGGTGAGGCACTATTTCGGGTGTTCATCGCAAGAAGGATTTAGCGGTTCCATGGACCATAATTTTCGCGACAAAGCTTATTTAGTATCTCCTTGTTCCTAATTCCCAATAAGGTGATCTGTTCAGGTTTCGTGCCCATCTCAAATGACCGTCTCGCCGACTTCGGTGGTGATTCCGGAGTATCGTTCAACCAGGCGCCACCTCCCGGATTCAACCCGAGCGGCAACGGGTTCGGTCTGATACCATCCGGTGGTGGGGAGGACTCGGGCCTGACCAGAACCAGACCCTCCGGGCCCACTCCTGGATCAAGATTGTTCGGAGGAGCTCCTCCCGGGATCGACAGCGCCGACTCTGGTCTTACTCGCACCAAGCCTAGTGGCCCTAATCCGTTCGGAGGAGGTGAAGAACCGTCAGCGCCATCTGGATTCGATGGGGACAGTGGGCTGGGGGGAGCAGGAGGAGCCGATTCGGGAATGGTCAGGACCAAGCCGGACGGGCCTCCGCCCGAGTCGAGACTGTTCGGAGCCGCGCCGCCCGGGTGAGAATATATTTCATACTGCTGAAACCCTGAACGAAGGACGGGCAAACAGCAAAATCATTCTAGGCTTTAAATTTCGAAAATGATGACAATTCAGATTCGACGCTAGCAGCAGCGGCACGCGCTCGATGAGCGAGGAGAAGAAGGCATTCAAGAAGAAAATGAAGGAGTTCAATGGTACTTTTTTTGTTCCGCTCAATATTCGAAATTGCCCCATTTCAGGTAAGGACACTGGCTACGAGAAGGGACGACATGGTGTCTCATCGGCATTCGAAGGGGACAGTGGTAAGAATGATAATCTGACTCTCAAACTTTTATATTTATCGTCTCCCGTTACTCTGAACGATGAGAAAGCATTGTGAATTGAGAGAGAGAGACGATTACTCAGAAAAAGTTCTCGATCTCAACAAAAGAATGAGCGCAAAGCGATCGCGAACCTGATGTGTGACCAGTTTTAGTGAGAAAAGTTGAGAACTAGGGAGAGATCGTTTTTCTATTCTAGAAAGTTATCGATGAATACTTTTAAATAATCGTTTAATTAAGGAATGATGATGGGCGGGTCCGCACCGCCACCTCAAATCGACATGAGCTCATTCTCATCGAGTGGAACAGGATTCGGGTTGAGTGAGGCGCCTGAACCAAAGAAGGAGGAGAAGAAGGAAGAGGTAGATAATGATGAATTGTTTGTACTGAATTTCTCGTTATAGGTCGAACAAGAGAAGCCTAAGAAGAAGAGGAGGAAGAACAAAAGGAAGGTGAAGAAGGTAAAGGAGAACTCCGTCGTGATCGAACCTGCCGTACTTGAGTTCACTCCTCCACCGCAGGAAGTTGGAGGCGGTAGCTTTGGAGGAGGAAGCGGAGGAGGTAAGCAGAAAGCTTAAGAAACTAAAGAAATGAACTGCGCCGTCCGAGATTCGAACCAGGGGCTTACCACTAACGAGTAACCATTGTAGGTGGAGGATTCGGAGGAGGACGAGGACCCTCGGTCGACTTTAGTGAGGTCGAGAAGAACACTGAGGAAGCTAGCTTGAACTTCTTCGGGAAATAAGTCGATCGATAGCTTAATCATAGATAGTCGTTTATCCTCATAGTTGTTTGTATGAAGTGCTCGCTTTCCATCGCTTCTAATAATCTAATAAGTATGCATAATCTCTCGCAACGATACGAGTTCAGTATTGATACCTTGCTCTTATTGTCATATTACTCGATAAATGAAGTGCAATTTGACTGATTCGACATCTCCACTCCCCACAGTCCTATTGACAAAACAGCGACTTATCCGTTCGCTGAATTCTACCCTACTCAGGGGACAGAACGGGGGTGTTCGGCTGACTCATCCATAAGCGGAAGTGCTTATTAGTTCGGCAGCTCGAGGGGAGAGATCGATTGATCACGTTTGATCAAGTTTCTTCTCCTTATAAGCCGAACATCGAATGTTGACCGAGCTCATTCACTCTCTCATCTTTCTCACTCAAATCGTTTCGCAGTTCGCTCAAGCGATTGATCGTGACCACTCACCACTTCCTCCTTACCGCTTAGTCGTTAATTAGTGTTAATTAATTAATTAATTAAGTTAATTAACTTCAGGATGCGCTCAACGACGATCCTATTGCTGGCAGTGCTGGGCGTGGCACTAGCGCAGTGGGGTGGAGGTACGTATTGATTTTTCGTCGATTATCGATTTTTTATCATCAAATGGTTTATATATTGCAGGAGGCAACTGGTGGAACGGTCCGGGCAGCGGTTCCCGATGGTGGGAAGGCGGAGGCAGAGGAGGATGGGGCAGACACCATCATAGAGTTCGCTTTCCACCTTCGAATCGACCCAAAATATGGTATAATTGTGAAAAATAAGCATTTTTCAGCACGGTGGCTGGGGAAATAACGATGACAACGACGGCGGAAACAACGGAGGTGGATTTGGCGGCAGTGGAGGAGGACGAGGCGGACAGGGAGGCTTCGGAGGCAATGGTGGTGGCCAGAATGGAGGGGGTGGATGGGGATCGGACAACAACCAGGGAGGAGGAAGAGGAGGCAACGGAGGAGGATTTGGAGGACAGAATGGTGGTGGATTCGGCGGAAATGGAGGAGGACAAGGGGGCTTCGGAGGCTCGGCAGGAGTGGGTGGAAGTGGCGGAGGAAGAGGAGGAGGACGCGGAGGTTCCGGATCAGGAGGCTTCGGAGGATCTCAGGGAGGCCAGGGAGGATGGGGCAGCGACGGAGGGTCTACTGGAGGTTTCGGCGGCTCCAATGGAGGCCAGGGAGGCTTTGGCGGTTCCGGAAGCGGACAAGGAGGGTTCGGAGGCTCACAGGGAGGAAACGGCGGATTTGGAGGATCCTCGGGCGGCCAGGGAGGCTTCGGAGGCCAGGGCGGCAGCGGCGGCGGTGGAAGAGGAGGCGGAAGAGGTGGAGCAGGATCGGGAGGCTTCGGAGGC
>LS593836.1:334091-359682 GCA_900490775.1 Pristionchus maxplancki
CGGAGGCTTCGGCGGTTCGGGACAAGGCGGATTCGGAGGTCAGGGAGGAGCTGGAGCTCCCGGAGGCAGAGCAGGAGGAGGCGGACGTGGAGGTGGACGAGGAGGCGCGGGAGCCCCGTCGTTTGGTGACGCAGGAGGATTCGGTAGTCGCTAAGCGGTTCGTTATCTCTCCGTTCTTTCATTTTCTTTTCGTTTGATCGCCCAGCAAAGATCAAGTTTGGGCCAACTCAACACCCCCGACATTGCAGGTTCCCCTCTCCAATCTCTCTATCGCCCCTCTACTACTACAGGTCACTCGTATCATGCAAGAAGAGACAGAGACACTCAGTGTTTGTACATTCTTATCATCGTCGTAATAAAGTCCGATTTGATACGTGCCGAGTGCAAGCAAAGAGTACTGTGAAGTGGATTGGGAAGGATTACAATCAATGATGAATCACAAATTTTGATCTTTATATTTGGCATTTGTGTTGATCCCTAGAAATGAGAGCACAAAAAGTACAATGAAGTGGATTGTCGGCAATCAATGATGATTCACAAAAATAAAATATAAACCCAAATTGTCGTGCACTAATGAAATACTGGGAAACAGTTGAGTTTCATAAATTCATGTATTGATTCGTTATGGGAAAACATGCATGATAATTTATTGGAACCTATTCAAGTACGTTTTTTTCATGCGCGGTTTCCATTTTGGGTAAACCAAGTTCCACAAGCTGAAAAACGATGGACTTTTTCCGATTGTTGATACGTTAGTAATCACTTTTGTGCTGATTCACAAGAATCGCGAGTTCAGGTACAAAACTCGCGGTTCAAGCTCCACTAAATTGGTCGAAACTCGGAGAAGAGCGATCAACGAAAACAGTTGCTTGGTTGTTGTTCCTCTTTTCATATATCCTTAATTTTTCTCCCAAATTGAATGAAATATTCAGAATGCGTGTTCTCATTCTTCTCGTTCTCTTCTATGCACTTGCAAGTGCCCTCCACCACTGCAAGGATGGAACTACTGACTGTCGAGTGAAGGTATTCCTGCACTTTTGTTTCACGCATTCTTGAAAATATTGAGCAGTACAGCGTTGTTTGAATCATCGCGAACCCTCTCTATTGACACCTGTCAAGTTCTTTCTAAGTATTGAGAACTGACGTGCGCACATCAGCCAGAATGAGAGAGCACTCACCAGTTGCCCGGTTAGCTCAGTCGGTAGAGCACCAGACTCTTAATCTGGCTGTCGCGGGTTCGAGCCCCGCATCGGGCTGGCACATTATTGCTGATTTTTCTTTTGGCGTATTTGGTAAATTTTGCATGCAATATTCGCGAACAATTGTTATTTTCTTTTTAAACTCTTTTTGGAAACTATGAAAACTCTTTTGACTAAATTTTAATTATTTTTATTGCAGAGAAGCAGCAGTAGCTCTGATTCCTCCGATAGTTCTGAAGAGAATAAGAAGCACCACAGAGGTCATCGCAAGCACGGAAGGAGGGGAAAGCATCACAGAAAGGCGAGTTGGGCTACAGTTTCTCCTTTGATATAGTTATTTAAATTCATTTATTTATCCATTTCAGCACAAACTCGATGATGAGGGTGAAGATGAGGAGAAGGAGAAAGAAAAAGAGGATGAGGACAAGAAAAACAATGACAAGAATCACAACAACAACAACAGGGATCGTGACAGCAACAAGAAGGATAGGAATGGAAAGGCGAGACTTGTCCATTTTATTTATTATTTTATTTCAATTGCAGAACCAGGACAGCAATGAGAAGCGAAGGGACGATAGCCAGGAGAAGAAGAGGGATAGCAAGGAGGATGGACGTTCGGATAGAAATAAGAACAAAGATGACTCTAAGGATAAAGACGGCGATCGAGATAGGAACAGAAAGTCCAAGGATGAAGATTCCAATGAAAACAAGGGCAAAGAGGTGCACATTCCTCGTGGATAAGCACTTGATTCCAATTATTATCAGTCATGTTCATTAATTATCGTGATTCCCTCGAGTATATCAGATGTTTTCCACTTCCTTAGCCCGCATCATTCTCACATTAATTAATTTGATTAATTCCCCCGAGTGTCTCACATGTCCCATCTTCTCTCCAAGTCCCTGTGAGATTACCATTGCTGAAGTTTCTGAATTCCGTCTAGTGTACCTCAGAAACTTTTTTCTTTTGCGTGCGATAAAGTGCAGGATGAATCAACCCAAATATTTATACTTGATTCCTTGGAGACAGCGAGATCAGTGCATATTGGCGATTATCATCGAGTGTTGGGCGTGAAATACTTTGCGTGGGCTGGCACGAGGGTCAATGGTACAGATTTGTGACATTATCACAAGGAATCTTCACGTTGCTGAACGAAATGATTCAGGATGGGTCACCGAGAGAGGGGGCGAGGGTACATGTGATCTAACCGAGAAATGTGGGGAAATGCACGACTACAGCTTTTGGGCGACTTGGTCGCAATAAATATGATTAAATAGAGCAGAAATCTACAAGATTTCTCAATAGTCAAGGCCGAATTCGTCGAGGAGGATCTTCTCGATCTCGGTTGGTTCGTAGTGCGCCTCTTCTCCGTCGCTCCAGGACTCGTTGTCGAAGTCATCTTCGTCTTCGGATGTCACCTCGAATACGCCTTTCTTCTCCGCACGACGACGCCCGAACCATCGACGATGACGATACTGAACTAATTTTTTTATTAATCTATATTTTCGCGAAGCATTCGCTGATTTCCAGCCATTTTTCCTTGTTTTCCATCAAAACTATCACTTTGTAGTGCACATGGGCCACATTCTTTCCCAAAAAAGCTGCGAAAAAGGAAGCTCAGCTCTCTCAGAATAAGCGAATGAATCACGAGATAACACACTCGGATTGGATTGGTGCTGAATTATGGACGACGTCTTTCTCAGAATCCGCTCTGTTTGATTACCGTAGGCTAGAAGATCAGGAATCTGACCTGCTGAAAGACCTTCTGGAAGCCGTGGATACGGTAGTGGTAATGGATCATGGTGAAGTCGTCCAGCGGGCTGGTTGCCCTACAATGAGTTCCTAATCCCCGTTCCCGGCCCTCTTCACTCACTTCTTAGCGCATCCTGTATGGGCCATCTCGTCACTTACTCTCCTCGGCTGAGTCTGAAGTGGGGGATTCTCTAGCCTCCCAGCTTCAGAACCTCTCAGAATAAGCCGAGCTTACCATGACGACAAGTCTCCTACAGCGAGAGCACATCTTCAGTGGAATAGCTCCAATCAATTCCGGATCCAACTCGTACATTCCTCGCCACGATAGGGTGAAACCATCCTTGGTCTGTAATTTTAAAAAATATATATTTTCATTGTTTTCTTGGAAGTCATCAAAAGCTGGTCACAATAGGCCAGGAATAGTTGTTGTCGGCGATCTCTCAGGAATTCACAGCCATCACAAATGGGTGCTTTCGTGCAGGCAACAATCGACTCTCTCATTTTCAGTGCTCTCTAAGGATCAGACAGAGCTAGAGATCAGGACAAATGGAGAGAGTCACAGCATTCCTTTTCGTGCAGGGTAGCCCCCATGTATATAGTATGCATGCGCAAGACTGCGCTATCTACTATCGCCCCCTGCTATTTCTTTTCCCTCTTCTGTTGTAGGTCATCGTCTTCCCTCTTCCTTCTCAGTCTCAGACGCTGTGCTCAGAACTCAACGCACTCATAACCACTTTTTTGTCGTCCTCATCTTCCCGGAATTGCGGCCCCATACTTTGATGGATCGCTCGCTAAATTAAGTCTGCGAGGAGGGGATCGAGATCTCGCATAATGAGACGTTCTTCCATATGAGAACGAGGAAGGGTGGGCGAGGCAGGGTAACGACCACTCCATCTAAGGCCCCTTTATGATGGCAATAAGCGGCAAGAAGTGCATTGGTATGTAGGAAGGGTGGGCCTCTGACTCGAATTTGTGGGGATTGGGGAGAACTGGAATCGGTACCTTGATGAAGAAGTCATTGACGCAGAGGAAGGCAAGGATGTCGAAGATGCGTTCGAGTGGCAGTCGGAATGACTCGGCGATCGAGAAAGCGACGATGGTCTCGATGTGGACCTCCCCTGACGTCGACGTGTTCCACATATCGTGAATCCACGCGAAGATCAGACCCAACTCGAGCTCACTACAAGAGATCTTTGAGAGAATTTAGATACGGTATGTCATCAAGATACTCGCGGAACGATAAATACCTGAGTATCCAGCCCGTTCTGATCTTGTCGGTCCTCATCATCTGAGTGACGACGGCAATCATCTCCTTGCCGTCCACGTCTCTGACCAGCGGACGAACTTCCAGATCCAACTGAATGATAGATTTTCGAAAATGTTTCGATGACTGAGCCCGATTCCTGTTGCAAAGCACCTTCTCCTCTTCCCCTTATGTTTTTCTCCCCCATCGGGAGGCGCTCGCCCGCTGTCATTCGACCCCCAGTCCTGCTCAGATTCCAACACACGTCCCAGTACTTCCTTGCACTTCCCTCCCTTTTAGTTGCTCCCTACAATTAAGACTTGTTGAATGATCTCTCGCATTTCAATGCTCTCTGAGAGATGAGATTGAAGAAGAAGTGTTTGTGGTGGTGCGGCTTCAGAAGTGCTCATTACTCGAGCTGAGCGTAATTGGCAGCGTGCTCTGAGTACTACTGCGAATGCCTGCCCTTTGTGCCTTCCCTTCCCCGATCATTATGACGTTTGCCTAGGTGCGATCTAAAATCGATGCCGGCGCATGTTGAACGACTTCATCTTATTTCGGCCACATAGGACAAGAGCGTGCTGGTGAAGAAGGAAGAGGTATGGATCAAAACTGATCCAGATTCTAACCATCTCAATTCCTTACCTTGCGTAGCTTCTCATTTGCGGCATCTAGAAGTGTTTGTACCAGCTCCCTCAGGGACGATGCCGATACGCCAGTGAACTTGTAGTTCGCGAGTTCATCAAACGATAGGACGGAACGATCATCATCATTAGCTAAAAAATGATGTGATGGACCATTAATCACACAGGGGACTTGGCAAATATAAGAACAATAAAGATAACAAGAATCAGTAAATGAGAACGACTCACGATTGTTATTGGTGAGGAGAATGCGCACGAAAGCCAGGCAGAATTGCTTCTCCTGAAGGCAGAAACTCGTCAATTATTCAACCTCGGCCTCTTCCGCGAACTCCAAAACCTTACCGACACGAGCGGATTCCGGAGGATGTACTGCACGAAATCGACCATATTGATGGGTTGATCTCTCGATTTGGCGGCCTCGATGACTTTCCGGATCGTCACCTTCTTGGTCATTCCTCTCGCCGGAGAAGAGGCAAGACGCCGACCGCTCATTCTAAGACCCATAAGGATGTGTGAATGTTCTGGCGGCGAGCGAAGGGGCGGGGTCAGAAAGCGAGATCCACGCGCGCGAGCGAGAGTTGATCACAAAAAAATGGGAGGCGTGGTGAGGAAAATGTAAATGAACAGATGGAAAGGTTAGGGTGGGGTATGAATGGAATGAGGTGAACATATAGGGGGTGAAGAGGGCGATTGTGCGATAGTGAACGCGCGCGTGGAAGGATGATTCAAGCAAGATTGCGGGAAGGAAAGAGAGAGGGGTGACAGACTAAGACATATGAAGTGAACAAACGAGAGGGCACTTGCAATCTCTTACTTTCCTAGACAGAGATGAGAACGAGAACGCAGGATGGAAAAGGGAGAAGTAAGGACAGACCTCCCGAGTACATGAATATTCACGCAGAGGAGAGGGAAGAAGGAGGGCTCTAGAAACGGGAGCCAAGAGACAAAGGAACCAATGAGTGACACACACTCCTAACTTCGAATTAGAGCCCGAAACAAGAATAAAGAGTGAATTTTCATCGAAAAATGGTTGAAGGGACGATGATAATCCGCAAAAAGTGTCTGACTCTGTGCGGACGATCGGCATAATCCGTCCGATTCTCGATAAATAGGCTTGGGAATGCGGAAAAGAGAGGAAATATAGTTGATAAGCGCGCTCCCCAGTGTCTGTCTCTCTTTATTGGAGTTTTATTGCCATCATACCCCTCCAGAATGCCAATATACGAGTATAAGGGCCGACGTCGTCTGCTCTTTCCCTCTATTTCCATCGCCTATGAGAGATCGAAATTGCCCAATCAGCGTATTGATGGGTCACAGCCAAATCATCGAAAGTTCTGCACACTCACCCGCATTTTCTTCTCCAATCTATCAAAAACGTTCTCATTTCCCTATCGCGCCTTTCTCGCCGCATAATGTAAAATAATTTAGACAAACCGCGCGATGATGCCGAGTTAGACGGCGCTTATTCTCATCTGTTCACATTTTTCTGCTTCTTCTCATTGCTGCTCTTGACAGCTCCTGTGTTCTTGTCGAGACTACAAATTAGCGAGCGGCGCGAGCAAAGAAAGAAGTAGGCAATGCGTTTCAGAAGGAAGTCTCGCTTACAGCTCCTTCTTCAGATATGGAGGCGATTCTGGTGAAATTTCGGGCGCTGAGGAACTACTATCGCTATGTAATCGTGGCGGTGACCTTTATCATGCTCGGCTCGCTAATGATCGGGCCGGATGTCTTCACTTACACGATGGTATACATGGAGAACAATAGCACGGTCAGCTTTTTTCGAGAGGAAAGAAGCGATCAAAGCCGGAAACAGTTTTTTGCCAAAGTACGGTGCGTTTTGAGGGAAACAGATATCAAAGGGAAAGATAAAAGGTTGTCTAGTTATAGGCAGAGAGATCAGAGCATAATAGTGCGTGAACAAATGAAAGATCAGCTTGCCTATCGATCTCCGTTTCGTTCGGTGGTTCCAGTTTGCACGGATTTATTTATTTCTCGTTGTGTCTGGGACGGAAATGAGTGTGAAGAGCGAGAGAGAGAGCTCGCAACAATCGTCGGATTATTTCCTGTCTCTCTTACAGGAAATTGGGCCGAGGGGCTGAAAAGGCTGAAAATGTCACTGCAACTAGAGGCTTCTCGCCGAAATAAACTCTAGTAAAATTAGGCTGAAATAATGATCGAGTTCCGGTAAAAAGGGCTGAAATTATGGATGGAAATATCTAATTATTAGCGATTCTCAGACATCATACGCCCTAAAGCGAAATTATTTTTTTCAGACGGATTCCTCAATTCGCATCTACAGTGACGTCGAGAAGAATTATCTGATAACCGCAATGGCGGTTGGAACGCTGATTGGAATGTACCCCTTCAATTGGCTCTTCTCGAGATATGGAGCGCAATACACGATTATTGGTGCAGGTAAGGCCTAGAATATCTCTCAAACTTTGCCTGACCGGCGTCAAATCATTGATCCAGGGCTGCTGTGCACTCTTTCTACCTGCTTGGTGCCTCTTTGTCTCGATTTCTCGTTCGCCACAGCGATAATCGTCCGAATTATTCAGGTAAGAGTCAATTCGAAATCCAGTGATCTTTCACTTTCCGATAATCTGCTTACGATTTCGGTTTCATGCGTAGAGTCGAGTTTTGCGTAAGCGATCAAGCGACAGACAGCGCATAGTCTGGGCCATTCATGTTTGGGTTATGGCCATAAAATAGTTTTATCATCCAGGAAATGCGGGAAAATGGGACAGGGTCAGAGCAAATAAATGGAAAATTGAGCGAATATGTTTCAGGGGATCTCGTACTCGGCCGATTTCGGGTTGGTCGGATTGGTTGTGACTAATTGGTCGCCAATCGGAGAAACAGCCATCATTCTCGCCCTTCTCTCCTCGTTCACCTTCCTGAAAGCATCAGTGCAGCTTCCACTGGCTGCTTATGTGAGTCAAAAAGTGTTTCGATGATTTTCGAAAATAGAAAGAAAGGAGCAGCTGACACATATGCGAAACTGCTAATCACGTGTGATCTTCGATTTGTTCGCGAAAAATCAAACGTCTGACTCTTTCCTTTCGCAATGCTTTCTCGCTTTTCTAATCGATGATGGAACTAGTGAAATGGGAGTGTCAGACAGGGGTTTCTCAGCTGAGTCGATGAAAGGTCATCCCCCAGATGCTGCAAACGTATGGCTGGCGCTCGGTCTACTACGCGATCGGCGGGATAATCGCGGGTGCGACGGCACTGTGGACGATCGTGTACAGGGATGATCCTCGATCTAGTCCGGCAACACCGCTAGAGACAGTTCACATCGAGAGGGGCAAGGAGAGGAAGGAGGGCAGGGTGCGGGTGCCGTATCGGGTGAGAATGCTTTCCATACCGTTTCAACATACAACACCCAACTACCAACGACGAATTACTGTGTAGTCCTGGGAACTGAGATTCACGATATCCCGTCTGGGCATTCAAAAATATCCTCGCCTATTTAGAACAAGACCCACTGCAGAGAATTCTCCTCGACTACCGTATCTACGCTCTCTGGGCGGCTGCTCTGGTCGACACCGCAGCATCAATCATGCTCATGACCTACTCGTCCAAGTTCTTCGCCAAACTGGGCTTCGATTCTAGTAAGCTTATAATTTTAAAAACAAAAAAAACAATAATAACAACAACAACACAACAACAACAAC
Source organism: Pristionchus maxplancki (assembly GCA_900490775.1). NCBI lineage: Eukaryota > Metazoa > Nematoda > Chromadorea > Rhabditida > Neodiplogasteridae > Pristionchus > Pristionchus maxplancki. The sequence goes on from LS593836.1 coordinate 342,605, forward strand.
AACAATATTATTCAGCCGGAACCGCCCTGGCCACTTCTCTTCCTGGCTATGCCTTCATTGTGGGCAAAATCCTCACCGGAATCCTTAGTGATGCCATCAAGTAATCATTATTTGCTCGCATTTTTATTTCCTATTTTCGAAAATAATGATATTTATTTCCAGAATCGTATCTGAAACTACGAAAATTCGAATCTGCACGTTCATTTCGCTTCAGCTTTCTGCTTTTGTGCTTCTCGCAATCGCGTTGACGATCGAGGGAGATAAGGGAATGCAGGTACTTTCTTTTTTATATTTAAATACTTTGTATTTTGTTTCAGGTCGCATTCCAAGTCATCTTCCAATTTCTCATCGGCGCCAACGTCGGCGCCTTTTACAAGGGAGGCGTGTTGATGAGCGGGTGAGCTGTTTACCGATCAATGATCTCATGAGAAGAATTCATGACCTGTATGCAGAATCCCTGCGTATCTCATCTCCTGGTCTTCGAATTCGGAGAAGGGATGATTGTTAATCATATCCCTTTCCTGGTTTCAACACGCGATCCCATGCACAACTATGCCTGTTTCTACCTTGTAGTCCCATTGATGTGGTTCCTTGTATAGTTCTCTTGTATTTCTTATCCCGTTCTCAGAGTAGTGACGTCCAATCGCGTAATACATTCAACATTTAGCCCTTTCACCGACTTTCACTCTCTCACTTTCCCATGATCTCTCGCTTTTCTGATTACGAGAAAGCGTTGATTTATTCAGTCCCTACGCCTTCTTCGTCATCGGCAACGTTCAACTGTTCAAGTCGCTCTCTACACTGATCGAACCGCTCCTCTTCGGATGGATCGTCGCGAATAATGAGCTGAGCGAGTGGCAGACCTTCTACTACATTCACGTCGGCGTCCTCACTTTGGTCGGTTTTATTGATCACGACGGATCTCTCAAGGGAAACAATAGCTGTCTCATGTCCTTGGTCACTTTGGCTTGTAGGCAGCAACAATTATTAGGCTTCTGGTGCAATCGGTTTCAAAGAAAAAGGTGATCGATCCCTTTTTCTTTGAAACCGATGATCATTGAGGGTTTACTCAGACTACTTCCCTGTAGATGTTTTCGATATTCGAAATAGTCCTTTCAGATCACGTCAGAGCGCAAAAACTTGGCCAAACTCGTATCTATTCACACTTATTTTACATATTCAGGGCACGATAATCTACATTCCCTTCGTCACGACTAAAAATAGATACATGACGACGGATAAAGTGAGAGGAAGTGACGAATCAGAGGACCCATCGGAACACTGCAAGCTCTGAGTTTGACCTACCCCAAATATCCTGATAATAATCCACAAATGAGTGCTACCCAGTAGCCATCTGGTGCAACTTTACATATCTTATTTGAAAGGCGTATAGGAAGATATTTCATTCGATAGCAATGCATTAGTAGTGACACACATGTGATCATCATTAATACCGAAGTTGCTGCCATATTTTATTTGTTTTCATTATCTGTATGTTCAGTTGTTATTTTTATTTCTTGTACGAGTTAGGGAAGGAATAGGGAAGGATTAAGAATCGAATAAAGGTCGCATGATCTTTTCTTGAACTTCTACAACACACATATTTGCTACAAATAACTTGAATTCAACTCAGCAAAAGTGACGTTTAGTCTACGGTTTATCACAGATGCTAAATATAATTAGGAAAAATTGATTATGTTGGGTTGCTTGGCATTACAGCACTGAAACGATAAAATACGAGATCAGGAGTTACTATCATAACCTGGTAATCAACGAGTTTGGTCTGGATAGGTATTGAATACCTGTAGTAATTATTGGGGAAATAATAACTCTCAGATATAAATGACATTATGAGACGAATCGCGAGAGAATTACCCATTTTCGAGGTCCCTGTGCCATCCGCCAAAAGTTTTTCGTATCAGCCCCCCAAGTTCACCTAAGGTACTTCGAACGATGCTCTTTCAAACTGCGCTTCAGGATTTTTGATATCTTGTCTAAATTTCGCAATACGAAAGATCAAAGATCAAGTATACACCAGGTTTTCGCAAAATGCTCGTCACCCATAGAGCACTTTTAAAAACACTGGAAAGTCGAATGGGCTCTAATTCAGAGCACTTTGAAAATGTAGGTCACCATGGGTCAGAATATCGATTTTTCTCCCATTAATGGACCTGTAAAGTGCTACAATGAATTTTTTTGAATGTTTTTAATAATATTTAATAACTTTTAGCACATTTGTGATGAAATGGAGTGCTTAACGTGATGTTTCCAAAAACTCATTTTCGGACCGGCGGATAAAAGTGCGGGTCTTTTTTTTCCCATCCTCAGATTTGTCTGATTTTTGGATATTTTTTAGACATAAATAGGTTCTTTGAAAAAAACATAGTCACAAAACAGGCAAATCGGTATCCCCATGGTTGCACCATCTTGTCGTCCACCCGACCGCTCCGCACCAGCGCATCGGCCAGGAATGAGTTGTAGTGTTTCGAAATGTTGTCCGATCTTTTATCTCTCTAATGCAACTTAGATAGAGTCAATATCTTTATTTTGAGCCGAGTTATGATCATTTCCGCGACGAGCATTTTGCGAAAACCTGGTGTATACTTGATCTTTGATCTTTCGTATTGCGAAATTTAGACAAGATATCAAAAATCCTGAAGCGCAGTTTGAAAGAGCATCGTTCGAAGTACCTTAGGTGAACTTGGGGGGCTGATACGAAAAACTTTTGGCGGATCGCACAGGGGTGGGTGACTCTCTGGCGCCTCTTATCTAGTAATGACCTTAATTGTGTTATTACTGGAGAAGGGGTTGACCGTTGTTGTTCTCATCTGTGCTCGGATTATGTACGACAGTAGAAGACGACGAAGTTTGCCCGAGATAAGAAGCATCATGATGGGTGAGGTGAAGACTGCCAGCTCATTGATGTAGGGATACTGAAACAATAATAATAACAATAACAACAATGAAAACAACAACAACATTAGCAGCAACTTACCAGCATCAGTGTGATCGTCTGAATCGCGCTCGCACTGGGAAAAGAGGCGAAGATGATCTGTTGGACACACTTCAGTGAGTGCGACAGGAACAAGACTATAGAGTAGCACAGAATGAGAGCCTCCTGTCTCATCATATCTCGCTTCTTTTTCTCCTGAGAATGCTGTTTTCGGGTTATTTGCTGTTTATTTTAGTAATTGATATTTTCGAAATACTCACACTTGCTGCCTTCATCAGATTACGGAGTTTCTGCAGTGAGAAAGCTGTCAGGACAGTTCCGATCACAACGTAGGAACCATAGATTACGGCCGAGGTGGTTTGGACGATCTGTAAGGAATGTTATTATAATTACAACAGCTGCACGTGGATACTGTGAGATAATTGAAAAGTCTTATATCTCACCGTAATGAGATAGGGCGGCCCATAGCTGGTTCCATTTCCGGTTGGCTGTGCGCACGCCAGTGGTGAGGCGACCATTATGGGGATGACAAACTGACCGACGAGCATCAACACGATAGTGCGGGTTTGCAACTGCAACGAAGTATTTCACATCGCTCTTTTTTCAGCCAAATTTGCCATGCGGTGATCTACCACTACACCAAGAACATAGATGAATGAGCAAGCAGCTCATCAACTCACATTCTCAGTCAGATTCGGTGAGCGAAAGACGGCATATCGGCTGATGACCACGTAGAATTTGGCGATGGTGTGACCAATGGCGGTGATGGTGCTCAGCGCCTGAATTAGCACATGGATTAACTATCCTTGTCTGTCTAAATCCAGGAGTTTGTTCTGGTATTAAGGGGTCAGTCAGGTAGGGTATATCGTGTTCTCTCTGTACTATATGGATAGATGTCTGGGTGGATGGCTTCGCTCACCCTCTGAATCACGCTCGTCGGCAGGTCCCAATACCACTTGAAGTCATACCCAACGATACACAGGATGCCGTAGATTCCTAGAATAAACTGATGTTGGTGTTTCGAAAAGAGTGAATTTTCGAAATTCGCACCTCCACTGACGAAGAAGATCCAGAAGGGTGTCCGGAAGGCTTTGTCCTTCGCGACGATGATGGCCAGAAGGATCAGGGCGTACACCAGACTACCGCCAACGTTGAAGTACACGTTCACCATCATTTCCGAGAAAGACTGAGCTGGAACTCGGAGTGAATGGGACAAGATATCGAAAGAATCAAACAGTAGTAGCAAAAATCAATTTTCTAGATCAGAATATTAGGCCAACGATATCATAGGCTTTGCGCCTACACCGTACTACAGCTATCTGGGCTAAGAATACTCGGAAAGAACAATACTCTGCCTACGACGTAAGGAAGGTGAATATTTCCTGCTTCGACGAGGAGTGAGAGAGGAGAGGATTGCCTAACTCTCTGATTCCACCATGATCTTTCATCGATCAGTGAGGCGAAATAGCACGGGAAAGTGAGAGAGTCCGACTATTTCACTGAGGAAGAGGGAGAGAGAGGAAGAGACACGAGGTGCGATCACAATGGACTTCTGCTTGAATGAGGACATCAGACTCTGAGGGTAATGTGTTATTCGAGGCACGCGATGCTTTATGTAAGAGAGAAAGAGTGATCGTACAACGAGACTGATGTTTCAACTTGAGACTAACAGTAATTAGCGAATCGATAAATTTAATTTGCAAACAAGTAATAATGAACATCACATTCATAGTAAGAATCACAGTGACAATCACAGGCTAACTAACTGAGCTGCCTCCTCTCACGCGGAATAAGGGGAGAATCAGATACTTCCTACTCATAACGCTGTCTGTCCGAGGGGAATCATCTCTTCCAGTGTCCTGGCATCATCCTGATTCGGCCGATTCCTCTGTGGATCCGATGAGTAGAAAACCCGCATGCACCATTGGGTAATCGCTCCTGCAACAGACAGCATTTGACTGACTCTGTTGCTCTCTCGCTTCTCTTACCGACGAGAGAGCATTGAGAAAATGAGAGAGACAGACTTCAATTCCACTGAGTGCATCAGCGATGGAAGAAAATTGCCCATAATTTCATCGGCCCAATGCTTCTCGGTATGGAACTAATTCTCATTTATACTGCCACTTCCTGATCAAACGACCAAAGATGTTGTTTTCTTTCAAATTTAAAGAGGCCTCAGAACTATCGCCTAGCTAAATTTCCCTCCTCCAACAAGACATTCCGAGTCAGTCATGGACCTCAGAAATGGTATTGCAAGAGTTCCCACTGGAAAGAAGTTAGTTCCCGGTAAACAACTAGTTCTAAAGCCGCTATGTAAATGGCGAGAATAGGGAAAAGGGGATGTAATTGTTTAACTTGCTAAGTCTACTGTCTAGTATGCTAGACTAGACTGAATAAAGATGATCCCATGACGTTTTCTTCTATTTTCTGCTAACACTGACGTCACCTGCTATAGTCTCTTCTATTATGATCATTATGCTCCCATGAGCTGGGAAGAAGACTTGTTTACCTACCCCTCACCTAGTACTGCTTATTATTAACGAAAAATTAATCCTGATGTGTGTGTGAAACTTATCTATTTAATACGCTGTATCACTAAAATAGCGCTTTTTATTGAAACTAACGTGTTCTGATGCGCATCTTTGATCGTATTAGGGTTACGTTTCAACGTAAATTCGCTCACCGGAAGCTGCGAGGAGCGTCACGGGTTGATTCTCTCTTCTAACCAGAGCGAAGTAGAAGATGAGTGCAATGATAAGGAGACCTCCTCCGACAAGGGCGAACTGAGACAAGAGACCTCTCCAGAATAAGTGAGAGTATGAATCTACCTTTGGGTCCATCGTTGAAGTCAGTCACCTGCCACTCTATAGAGCCATGGGAGAGTGGAACGAGAGAGCTGGGGGGAATTAGCAGTCACTTCTTCGTCTGGTCGCTGTGAAAGGAGGGTGTGAATGAAGTGAAAGGAAACGAACCTTACGCGTCGAGAGAGGAAGAGGGCATCAGAGCTCGCGACCTCTCTCGCTCACTCAGATGTAATTGGATGCGGCAGGCATTAGTAGCATACTGCCCCCCCCTCTCAACGCTACATTCTAGGAATCTAATCTAGCCGCAAAGTTTCTTGACACTCACAGCAATCTGTTGACGATAACTGCATTCGCCGCCTGGCGAGAATAAAATGAGCAGTTTTTCTGCCTTTTCCAGACTTCACACATGAATCGCGCACGCAAACCTCTGCAAGTGGAGGCATTTTCGGCAGGAATATTTAATTATGCCTTATTTCGGACTGAAGATTTCTCCTACTACTGTATTACTCCAATAGACACCAGAAATCATCTTTTTGGAAGCGCGTGTCTGTTCTAACGTTCTTGGTTCTGCGAATTGGGGCAATTGTGGCGTGACTCACCCGATAGAAGAATAGGTCGATGGATGTGCTAGATACTGAAAAAAGGAACTTTTCACCCATTGATTGGCCATCGCTCAATGATGTCTTACTCAAGGAGGTGGTACACGAGGTTGGGAAAATTCATGATTAAACTCTCACGATATCTATTCTAATTTCAATCTTGCATACGAATATACTCAAGAACAATTTACATGAGTAGAGTTCATTAATTATCAGCAGAACTATCATGGGATTGGGTGTGAACATATCCAAGTTTTTAAGAAGTTATAATGCTAACAAAAAAAAATTAAATGTAAAATATAACTAATAATTAATTAATCAATTAAAAATAATCAAATGTTCTGAAATACTATTTACCGGTGTGGATGAGTTGATGCAAGTCTGCATTCTGGGGAGAATAAAGAAAAAAAAAAAGAAAAAAAATTGTACAGGGGATTCATAAATAGTGAATGCCAACCAATGTCAAGTGTGACGCCTGATCGCATAGTTCGATTTATGTATCGCCTGGTAACATGGGAATGGTAGGCTGTTCACCGTCATCTCAATCTTGACCACAATATTGAAAATCGCCAATCCATCGGTTCCCACTAGCACGCAGGCCATTCAGACTTGCATTATGACCGGGGATGACCACACATCTACTCTGATGCGGATAATCTCATCTGATAAGGGATAGCATTCTTTCATGCCTGACTAGACCGATAGTTCTGATGAATAGTTATCTCAATCACACCCTTGTCCCGCTCAAGAATGGTTCGTCTTCCTTTCCTTACCTACTCACATTCAAAGCGAACATGTGGAGAAGGCGCGCGGGAGACACAAACGTGCCCCATTCATCCATCACGACTCAAGAATAAGAAGTGATTTGTCTCTCCCTTTTTACAAGTTCTCTCTCTTCTCTTACCGACGAGAGATCATTTCGAAATGACAGAGATTGCTCACAAGAATGGGCATCTTACTCTCGGACCTGTGGAAAAATGGAGAAAAATTGCGCGGGTAGGTTTCACTCAGTCACTCGCCGTGTTTCTTCCCTTGCTTCTCTTGTCTGACCTATCAACACGTAATGAATCAGCTAGTTAAACTTCGCCATTACGTGAGTTAGATCTTTCAAAAATAAAACTACGGATTAATCGTTCCAGTTGAACACAAGAATTAAAGAACAGAGTAATGAGACGGGAATTGCAAAGAGCTTGATCTACAAGTCTCTTTCGGTGACCGAAGGATCGATCTCGGTGCTTACAAATGCTAATGGTTCCTTCCTCGACAATCCCTTTATTGCATTGAATCGATGGCCCGATCGGCTCGCCTTCCCGCCAATGATGGTTGTCATCAACGGTGAGAGAGAAGATGTCTATGTGGGCAACCAATCCTCCGAGGAGACTCTTGAGTATGTGCAGTCAGTCGAAGGGTGAGCGCTTATTCTATTGCTTCCTTTTTGTTCATGGGCCATTTTCACTTTTCACATTATCTATAATTCAATAGAGACTATTGCAGAGAAACGACACCTCCACGCGTCCTTCATCGATTAGACCTTGTCGTGGGCACTTTTTCTTTATTTTTGTATTTTTTAGTCCAGTAATTATCTGACCAAGATGTTCCTTGCAGCTCGATGCTCTCTGCACTCGACAGAGAGAGCGCACGGGAATTGCGAAGGAGCACATCAAAAACTCCTTCACTCTTCAGCTCGAGGAGCCTGTCTTTCCCAGGGAGGCACCATTCGGTGCATTCTTGTACAATCCCTTGCCCAACGTTAACGGCATGGCGAGATACCTGGACCTCGGTGCCGTGAATATGAAGATTATGAAGAAAACGATCGATATTTTGGTGGAAAAGATCGGGGACGAAGAAGAAGAAGAAGAAGAGGAAGGGGAATTCGAGACTGTGAATGACAACGTAGTTGACTCCTTCGATACCGCCGATCGACTGATCTTGCTACTGAGCGAAATCAGAATGTTCTTCGAGAGTGAGGGTATCGATAGACTCTCCTTCCATCCTGATATTGTCGGAAAGATGATTGAGTACATGGAGATGGAGATAGCTGAGTTGGATGACGACGATGAAGTAATATATGTCTAATAAGGAGGTGAGTTACGGGAGAAGTGCACAACCTCATTGACTACTTTCAGTTGCAACTGCTGATCTATCTCATTTCCTTTCTCTGTTAATTCTTCCCTCATTTCACTCTCCACTTTAATGGTCTCCGTGTCTTCGACTTGCGTTGAATATGTAATCAAACTGCAATCAGAACTTACTTAAGCCAATTATAAATAAAGCCAGAGGACATTAAATCCTGACAGTACAACTGTGATAATGTCCTCAACTCGCAGCTGAAACATCACGATTTAGCCACAGATCTCGCATATCTTCTCCAATTTCTCTCTATCTGATTAGTTTTTTATGCATTGACTAAAAAGATGACATTTCACTGAGCGTGGGAGTAGTTCCTGACGACCGAACTTCTTGCTTGGCGATGGAAAAGGGTGAGATATCTCAATTCTGCAGATATCATGTGCACACAGACTATTGTAAGTACAAAGGAAACCTTCAAGACTTTTGCTTTGTTTTGGTGACTCGATAATTGGGGAATCACACTGTCTTCTTCCGAATAGGTTCCAAATCTCCAAATGCATCATGTCCTTTCATGTTTCAACCAATTCTTTAGTGCCCCTACCTTTGTGGCTTGCATGGTATAGGAGTACTGTTTCAAACACGAGACCAATAACACATGCAATATTTATTCGCGGTAGTACCTCGAATAAAATCGATTCGGGGAGTACAGTAGCGTATAGTAGCTGATGAGAGAGGGGTATTACGCTAGCTAGAGAGAGGGGGTAGTACGGTAGCTGGAGAGAGGGGGGCATGGTATCTGGGGAGAGAGGGGATGGTACGGTAACTGGAGAGAAAGGGGTGGTACGGTAGATGGAGATAGAGAGGAGATCAGGGATGAGAAGGCTACTCGTCGCAGATGAAGCACTGTAAAGTTGATGGTTATCATCAGTAAGTGACTGAATTGACCTGCAATATAACCGCTGGCTTAGCAGTGGCTCCCCTTCATCAACAAGTTTTCAGGAGGTGTTAATCATTAAATAACCGCGCCGCGCGGGATCCAAGTGCTTAGGGTAACGGGATCATTTTTATCAGTTAGTTATTGGTTAATCAGGATTGTTTAATCATTAATATTATTAAAATTAATAAGTAGAGAAAAACAAACCTTGATTTGCCTGGCGGTACAGGCATTCGTGCAGCAGAGGTCGGCGAGTTGCACCGAGTTTCTGTATCTCTTCTCCTTCGATAAACACTCTCTCTCGTACTTCATTGCCTCGGTGAGAGCTTCTCCCTTTGTGCAGAACTGAACATATGGGAAGGTTAATGACGAAATTTATAAAATTATCTTACCCTTTCCTGTTTGCCTTCGTACTGGAACTTCCTGCATAAGTCCTCATTCGTCTGCAATTGAATGTTGATAAATGATAGGAGATGATAAAAGTAAGATGTGAACGAACCCCTTCAAGTGCTCTTTTTGATCTCTTATGAGCTCCGAAGAAGATCAGAGAGGAGATGATAATGAATCCGGCGAAATAGCGAAGCATCTCAAAGTAGTTTCGAAAACAAAATGAGAAGGAATTAGGCAAAATAGTGTGACAGTATAAGAGAGATTATTGATCTCATGGAATTTCGGCGATTTCGACTTCCTTTTATCCGAATCCGAAGCTGCAAAATCACTGCGCCGCGCAGAGAAATCACTGAAACGACAGCTTGACTACGGGATATCCGAGATTTCGGACCGTTTTTTCGTCCTTTTCTCCGAGTTCCAATAGTGCTGTAGTCACCCAAAAAGGTGTGTGGGAAGTAGTTCCTGGTAACCGATCGCTTGCAGATAGAATGAAAAACGGTAAGGTATCTGGAAGGCACCGAAATACCACTGATGATCTATCTGCTGATGAATTTAGATGAAGATCTCACGTACTGTATGGACCAATGTTTTCATTCCATTTTACAATGAAAATACACTACTTCGTAGAGGCTTAACTCCATAATACATTTTCCCATCCGAAATGAAATCTTACAGGTCCGTTCCCTGACGTCAATATGATGATGATGACGGATACTCCACATCAGGTGTTCTTTGATCTCGTCTTAAGATCCATATATATCGTCGTTATCAGCGCATCCGTGGCATTCATCTATAAGCACAATGCATTCACTGCTCAAAGTGATCCTAAACAGATGCACCTAATGATTGAAGTCGTCTCAACGATGTTGATTCACTTCTTTACTTGTGCTGATACTTGTCTCGACTATTCTCGCTGCAAAATGCGTTGTTCTGCGCATCCCGAGTGAAATTCGAAATGCCAAAGCTAGAGGATATCTGAGATTTCGAGCATCCAAAAAAAGGAACTGCCTGGCAACGGGAAGTTTGCAGGCTGAAAAGGGTTTGATCTCGATTGCACCGAAATTGCACTCAATTGCTGCAAATTTCTGACGAGATCTGAAAGATCTACACGATAGAGTGATTGCTCCAATGCAGTTTTTCCAGATAATCGAGAATATCCGACTGCAAAATGAGTGCAGTGGCTTCCACGAGGGTATCTACGATTATTCGTTTCCCACAAGGTTTATCGTAAACAAATTACACTGTTGACTGATTCACAGAGAATAACAATGGGAGATGCATGCGAAGTATGATATCCGGAGATTTACGAATGTTTCTGAGCTTTGAATCGGGTTACAGGGATGAACTGAGTAGCATAACAGGGATGAACTGAGTAACATGATAGGTTGAGGTATTAAAACTGATGAAATCAAATTGTACAAAACATAAACGATTTTTGCTAACGAGAAGCGATCTTCTAAACTGTAATGCGCACCATTCACGAATTAGCTCGAGAAAGATAGATCATGAACACGTAATGTAGACCCCATAACGTTAATGCTAAGACAATGATTGTCTTTGCAAAAGTTGATGGAATAGTGTCAGTGTCGTTATTCTCGGAGTGTTCCTTCCCGTCACCATCCTGTCTCGTTTCCTTCTCTTTAGTTTCCTTCAGATTCTGAGAACGACCCTGAAATTAATAATATTTCTGGGCATCTCTTTTAATCACGCCATCATTTTAAAAAACTCCAACCTTAGTTATACTGGGGAAGTCCGTGAGAGACGGGATTGGAGAGATGGTTGCACGGCCGGCTGCAATTTCGCTCATATTACATCGATGAAATACACCGCCCTATTAAGCCATCGCTAGATAGTATTATTGATTCGCTTGTCTCAGATCAGAATATTCGCAATTACGCTTCTTCTCGCGTGTTATCACCCCGTGTCTTCTATTCAATGCCTCAAGTAAACCCATTCGCTCCTCTTGCTCTCTCAGAACCACCCCGTGTCTCTTCTTTCAGTCTTTACCCGATCGCTCTCTACAATCCGCACGTGATGTCGTTCTTCGCCCTTTTCCCCCTAGTCTGTACCTGCTTTGAGCATCTATAAGAAAAACGACTAGAAAGCCGAACCACCCCCGTTTAGTGATGTAGGAGCCGCATGCCTGGTCATTAAGCGATAAGCTTCGTAGAAAATCAACTAGTGCACCCACTCTTTTTCGCTCGCATCTCAGAACGAGAATTGTGAACTATCTGTACGGTCGTTGCTGCGGAATGTGGCTTCTCCTGTAAAGCGATGAATAAATATCAAATATATTTTATCAAAACCGAACCTCAACTACATTAAAAAATTCCATGCGAGAGGGCAGAGATGAGACAGTCGTAAGCGGGAGAGAGGAGATGGTCGGAGATGGTCCTACATATATATTGCGTGTGTACATACTACATATAACATATACTACATATAATATATTGCGTGTGAACCTCTACCGAAGGCTAGCTTATGACCACAAATATTCTAACCTGTTGCATTATTATCCAGTGCTCTCTGTACATGATGCGTCTCTGTGGACGCCTTATTCTGCAGAGCAAATTTAAATCATTGATTAATTTATTTTAATTTAAAGATCTCAAAGATATTCTTAGCAATCAGAACCTCTCTATGAATCGGAAACATCAACCACCTTATAGGTTACTCTGTAGGAGCGGCACGGCACCAGCCGATCCGGTGATTTCGCTGGAAAACATGCATTAATGAGAATTACAGAAACTAACGGCAAAAATGTAGACGTTCCACTAAGATTGTCTCATAAATCTTCCTTAGAAAGCCGAATTATATTTCGTGCTGTGAACTCTCGATAAGTTGATTATGATTTCAGCAACTAAGACTCACCGAGAAAGAATCTGCTTTCGCCCGGGCGGATTCCGTCGACATTGAGAGTGACGAAGGAGCCTTTACTTACACAAGAAGCGACGATGGTAGCGTTGAGATAGGCACGACACAGATGCGGGCGTTTGGCCACCTGGAAGCAGCAGAAAATCCCGTCAAAGTTAGGCAGTGTGGGTATCAGTCCTTGACAAAACGCCCTCAATTAAGCCACTCGTACAATTCCAACTTGAGATGAAGTCTACCTCGAAGAACTGATGTTCCTTCGTTTCGCAGAGCGCGACCGCGTAGGGCCTGCCCTCATTTTTCTGCAGGTGGAGATCGACCAGCGTGCTGAATTGATCTGTTTTCACAAATTTTCTGCTTTCGTTTGAATTTCGAAAATACTCAAATATAATAAAAACCTACAACACCCGTTCGTACGGCCTCTGCGCTGCAAGGATGAGATGGGGCAGGAAGAGAAAGAGCATCGACTTCATTCCTTTTTGCATTCAAATAACAGAACGTGATGATCGATGCGAGGATGCACCACGAAAGAAAGATTCACACGCAAACAATGAAAAGGGGTCGTTCTATGGCCAAATGTGAGATCAAATTACAGTTGATAATCTTGCTAAATAATTTAGCCTAAATGCAGCAAGGATAAACGAGCGAAAGGTAGAGCGCCGAAGACGATGAATGAGGTAAAGGGCGGGATTCAGGTCAAATTCGCGCGTGATCAGCACTTTTTACTGCCGAAGTGCGGTCCGCGCGACTCCTCTGTGCCCATGCTCTCTCGAGGATCTCGAATACGAGAGACCATGGGTGATCGATAGAGCATAAGCATATGGGAACATCCCCATTCCGAGAGTGGAAATGGTCAGAGAGATACAGATGTTCTAGATAATACGAGGCGAAGCGAAAAGGTGGGAAGGGTTGAGGAATGGAAGAGAGGGATGTGTGATTTTCGGTCCAGAAAAAGACGAATGCATTGAATGAGTTTTAACATCCACAATGTCCACTTAATTTCCCACTAGCAATTTTACGGCTGATAGCGTCATCTTATCCGCATTGTTATCAATCGCTACGAGCATTAGTTATGTTGACGTTGTTCATTATCCACCTGTCGGGTCAGTTATGTGGCCAATATCCCTTCAAAGGTCCACCTCCACCCACTCACACCTGTTGCTTTCGTGCGAGTTTGAGCTATTTTTTGAACTGTGCCCCAGATCGTGCATTTTAAATGTTTTCCTCTTTCCCGACCCATTCCGATCCCAATTCAAACTTCCTCGCAGCCGCGACGCGAACCGCAGACGCGGCTTTCTCCTCTCTTGGTAGGGATAGGCATCTGCTATGTTCTTGGCCACTCCTCGTCCTTTTCTCTCGCCTTTCTCCGTCCCTTCACGGTTTACAATTGCTCCGTGTCATTTTGCAATTCGAATGCGTTGAAGCTGCAACAGCTGTGATGAGAAGAGCTTAGAGAGGAAGAGTGAATGGATGAGAATGGGAAGTGAAGAAGCGAGATCCGCCTCTGTTGCAAGAGCTTCGACGAGAAGTCCTCTCCCTACCCAATAGCCAACAGAACTATTATAAAAGTGGAAAATCTCCCGATTATCTGAGAATAGCTTTTTGGCTAGTTTATTCTCTCGTGTGCGTCTTTTCAAGAGAAGCAGCAGAGATGAAAAGGAATGGGAAAGAGGGGGAAGAGGGAGTGCCATTAAGTGAGAGTGAGAGGAGAGTCCCGTTGTAAACACCCTCAAAGTCCTCCCTCAATCCTTTCATATGTTCCCTTTTCACTTCAAATAGCAGTGCTTCTCAGTCTCCAGTCATCGATCCCTTTCTTTCTTGTCATCTCTGAACTGCTTAACCACATTTTATCACTGTTATTTCTCGCTAACATTTTTGATTCTGTATATCGAATCGTTCCTTTGCTGCATTCTCTCGACTCGAAACATGCCCACTTTACATGACTACCACACTCGCAACGTTACTCTTGTTGTCCCCCCGTGCTGTTTTCGTCCTCGAACAACGCGATTATTCAGATTGTCTGACCTACCTTCGGACTCCACTCACGACTTTTCGCGACTGTGATCTATTCTCACTTCAATCTACACTGAAGAAAGAAGAATCCAACGGTAAGCTATTCTGCTATAGTCTGGAAATCGAAAGACCGACGATCGTTCATGAATGTTTCTGATTACGCTGTCTTGCAGTCTCTCCCACTCTCTTCAACCAAACCACCATCGACGAGAACGCGACAACTGAGAAGGAAACATTCGACTTGATCGAGAATTTCACCCTTTCCTCTTCTCCTTGAATTATTAAAATGTTCCTATTGCGTACTCCATAAAGATGTTCGCTGTGTGATTGAAGTTCTCTGCAATGCATCCCTAATACTCCATTTTCCGGAAAAAAAGTGGAAAAAAATTGTTGGATTTGTCATGTTAGGAATTATGGACTACGTAAATACCCTCGAGCGTGTGTTGATGGAATACAGCTGTTCTGAAAAGAGCTAAGAGAGGAGGAGTGAATGCCAGTGAGGGAGAGTGGGAGGGGAGACCAGCGTGCGTTGTAAAGATCAGCAGATTGAGAGAAGTCCTTCGCTAGTTCTTCGCTTCTCCACATTTCTCCCGATTTTTAGCGACTAAATTCATTTCTCACGGCAGTTTCGGTCTTATTTTAATTAGGGAATCGATGATATCTCTACTCTTACTCGTACTTTATTTATGTGCTTGTCTCATGTTGACTATGCTCCAACATTACTCTTCCGCATAACTTTTCGATGCGAGCTCGGATAAACAAAACACTCCCCACTCATCTGCTATTGAGAAGAGTCGTGTAGTCCGCATGTCCAATCCTTGACGCGAACCTGCACTGATTCATTGGGTTTTCCTTGTAATGATCGTCAATTAATTATATTCTTAATTGTGCTGCATTCTCAGATTGCCCGTTCTACATTCGGGCGGCGCCCTCACGACTCGCGTGATCAGTTATTCTACACTCTTCAATTTATTCTTTCTGCAAAAACAGAAGGAATTCTGATTGTGCCACCTCCAAATCTACCGCCTTCGAAGTAAGGTTTAGAAGGAAATCGAGACCGTCTCCTGAAACCGAGACGTGTCTCTACCACTTTTAGATCTAATTTTATTCGGTAGACAAAATATCGAAGGTCGTCTAACCTGATACATTTCAGACGGATGACGACTTCAACAGGATTGAGACAAAGATGCGATGGACGGACTTCATCTACGAGATTCCGGAGAACTTCATCGAGCATCCGGCGGCCAAGAAAAAGAGAACTTCCGACGACGAGAGGGAAGCGAATGACCCTGATCACACCTGGCGGGTTCCCTCTCACTTACTTCGTTGGGATATTGTGTTTTATTCGTTTCTCTATTCGTCTTTTTCATGTATTATTGTGACCGCAATCAAATAAACTATTCCCAGTTCAGTGGATGAATATGTAAGATGGACAGCATGATGGAAGAGAAGGGAGCACAGCGATTCGATCGATTTATGGTGTAGTTACCGAAATGGTGATAACTCCCGGTAACGGTCGATTTGGTTATTCTCGCTGCACACATCGCTTACTATTTGCCCTTTGTACGCCCTAGTCTGTGGAATTTGATAACTTATGCAGTATAAGGGAGATAAAACAAAAGCGCCGTTTCCCAAACACATACACCACCAGCAAATCAGATCGCTGTGGGGAGGAAGGGATCGTCGAGGGAATGGAACTGATGTCACAAAATGAAGATCAGAGACTAACTTTAATGCTATGTTTTTCTCTCGAACGCGCCTGTTGAGTGGAATCAGCTAGATGAAAAGGGCTGAAAGAGAACGAGTGAATGACGGAGAGAGGGAGGGAAATCAGTGTAAGATCCGGCCCATTCACTAGTTAGTCGCCTCTTCCGTTTCTCGCAATTTTCATAATGAACTCACAATCAGGGGACAGAGAATGTCAATGATACACTCATAAGTCATAGGGACTCTAATTCTCCTGGCTTGTCGCTCTCCTTCTTATCCGATTACGAGAGTGAACGCGATAAGGAAAAGGAAATTGAAAAGGAAGGAAGAGGACGAGGAAAAGGAAATTGGTAATAAGCAATGACAACGCTTCTCAAATGTTTTCCCTACTATTTTTGTCAAATTTTCTGTCCCGTTTCTGATTTTTATTATAACAAATGAATGATTATAGAATGTCTACTCTACTCGTGGACTCTTTCTCGAGATGTTCGTTCAACAGTAAACCAGGTGCGATTTGACTGCGACTCTCTATTAGTGTTTACTGAGCTTTTGATGGCGATAGATCACTTGAGCTTATCGTGGGTCCCCTCTTGATTACGATTTCCAATTTGGTGAAACTCATCCGGCTGTCCAAGATTTCTAGAGAATTCTCTATTCCATAGACGGATAGTATATTAACCTCACCAAATCAGGCATACGGTAGTCAGATAGTATATTAACCTCACCAAATCAGGCAT